>JANPWX010000069.1:1972277-2030910 GCA_024734555.1 Trochalopteron elliotii | reverse complement strand
ACAGGACAACACAAACAGTAACACTCTCAATACTCAATTTCTTTTGTCAGCATAACCAACTTAGATTCTCAAGGGAAAAGTAATATTTATTTGTGATTATGTCCCAGATCATAACTCCTCAGAAGTTTTATGGGGAAATATTTATTTCCTGCCTGCCAAAAAAACCCCCCAAAGCTCTTTTTAACTGGAGGATTCTTGTAAGTGGTCCTGTATGATTACAGGGTGATATTCTTATTAACTGGTTTTGTACTTGAAACATCTGGAATGGGAAATAATGAACCTTCATTTTGGTAAAAAATGTAAACACAAGTAGCTGAACCAAGATCCCATCCCTGCAATCAGATCTCTGCAGGTGGTCAAGTGCTCCTAGAATGCAGCCATGAGAAAATAGAAAGGTGGCTTTGCCATTCAAGGTAACAAGGCTCTCTAGATAAAGAAAATATTTGTTAAAGAATAAAGGTATGTGATCATATCTTCTTCTCAGATGCAAGACAGTTTTTCAATGTGTTTCATGTCATCTCTCACTGATATGGAAAAAATATATCTTGATTCTACTTGGACCATTCTTAAGATTAATAAATGTTGCTCTGATGGAAAACCCTTTCATGCCTTGTTTACGGACATATTCCCTCACTGTTTTCAGCCTTCTGAAATAGCTCCGGCAAATCAAAAATTTTGAGTTAACAACCAGATCAGTGAAAATGCTGCAGCATAAAGGACTTTGCTTTATTCACTGGCCAGTGCTACCTGTAAACACTATAAAAGCTAACAGCTGTTAGAGCAGACCCATGTTATCCAAGCTCTTTAGGATTTATCACTGTAGCAGTCCCACTCCCAGAACAGCCAACTTGTTTTAATGAAATGTAGCTTTCAGTTTCATACTGTAAAGCAATCAGCCTCTTCTATAAATTATCCATTTTTCTGGAGTAGAGACCTGCATTTCCTGCACAGGGTGTGCAGAAGGAAACATATCTGGAAAAGGCATTTTCTTCCTGTTAGTGGCACTGCTTCTGTGGAGCTGGTAAGAATGTAAATCTTTAGACAAGTTTAGCAAACGTTTTCCACTTCTTCACATCAATCTTCGGAGGCTGATAAAAAAGAAATGCTGTAATATTGGTGTTTTAAATAGCCATGTGAAATGAAGAATGAGACAGCAGTCTACACCTCTCTGTCTTTGTAAGGATTTTTGACTGATTGTTACCTGATGATTTACACAGTTCCATCCATGGAAATATTTGATACACTGTTTCCAAAATTCACTCTCCATTCCCAGGATTCATTCATTCATATTCAGCTTCATCAAATTAATATCCTGTCTTCAGGAGCATGTTCTCTCCATTTGCATATTTCTCCTTTCCATTTAGGTGCATATAATCTGCTAACAAGTCTTTCCATGTCCTTTTTTTGTTGAACTGAGCAGTAGGAGATCCTTTCTGTTTACCGTTTATCATCTGTTATTCTCCTGTCCCCTCTGTGAAATACCTGATTTATCAACCATAACATTTTTATTTTCTGGCCCAGTAGTGGCTGTGTCTGGTCTCCTCTGCTAGAGATTCTGCTCAAGACAGGGTTTTGCAGTGAATCCTCTGTCTGGTGGGATTGACTTCACCCTGGTGTCATGGCCCTATGATTTGGTTCTTCCTCACCTCCACAGTCCTTTTTTGCCTTTTCCTGCCCTCCTGCAAATCTCCCTAAGCTTCTCCAAACTTGATCCTCCCTTGCCATCATGTTGGGAAGCAGGTTAGTTGCTCTGCTCATGCCAGAGTTCCATGCTTCCTCCATCAAAATTACTCTTGGTTTGAAAAATGTTTGTCCCCTCCTGGACTCTTAACACTTGAATTAAACTGAAGAAAAAGGTTTTGCTTCTCACTGCCATCCCCAGCTTGGAGAACGTGCTTGACAACATGTCAGCATTGACACCCAAAATACTGGGCTATCCCATCAGTGTAATTCCTTCCTATCCCACCGGGGTAATTCTTTCAGACATGCCTTCCTGGTAGAAATAACCATGGATAGGGGAAGGAAAAGCCATGGTCTGCTCCATGTTTAGCATTCCACAAAATAGGTAGAATCTTAAGTATCTGCCAGATAATAAAATCATTCCAGAGGATGCTCTCATCCTGTTCTCAGTCACATAGAATTTGCATATTAATTAACTTTGCTTCTTATTTGAAAGCAAAGTGATATATATTAATATTTTCAATGTATTTTCAATTGTGTGGTTAGATCGACATGTGTTACCATTCCTTAAAATTTATTTGAAGCAAAGTGTGATGTAAGTGGCCACATTGAATGTCTTTTGCTATTGTACAATGAAGTTTGTGTATATTGCCTTATAACGTATACAACTGTGATCAGTTTTAGGCACTAAGGTCCTGTTAAGTCCCAAGAAACACCAACATTTGAAGGGCAGATCTTTCTTGCAACCTCCTTTCTGGATGACAATATAAACATTTCCAAAGAAAAACACATTTTGTAAGAGTCAATACTATTCATTTGCCATTAAGCAACACAATAATTATTATAATATAGTGCAGCTTACACCAAGTGACATTGTGGTTCTTGAATGTCTGGCTTGCTTTAGTAGTTAGAGCCAAATTTTGCTGCCACTCAGACCAATGGGGAATTCTGGAAAGTTCAATGAGAAAGAGCCTAGAACCTCCATCAGCTGCAAAAGCTTCTTTGTATAGGGTAACTCTTCAAGAACCATCCCTTTCTGTTGTACATGTCTGCAAACCTGTAACTTTCTTAACCTTAGCCAAGCAGGAAACACTTCCTCAGAGGACTAAAAGATGCCTAGTTAATTTTCTTCACTTTATTTTAACTCCTGAAGCAAATTTGAGCCCCTCCATGGCTCGTAATGCAGTTTTGAGGTCTTTTATTGTGGGTTAGCAGGAACATCTTAACTCTCGGTTCATACATGCTGCCTGATTTCTTCTCTGAGTTATTCACTGAAAGAGCCAAACTCTACCTGCTGTGAAACAGAGGGGACTTTATTTCTGGAGAGATGGCCCAAATTCAAGTATCCCCACAGCAGCTCCTCTCTCTCTCTGCTGCCCTCCCCAAGGAATGATGATGGGACTCACGTCAGCGCCGAGTTACACAACAGGCGCCCGATAAACCTTACTGCATTCTGTGCTTTTCCGGCACTAATGAGAGAGTGATGATAAGGTGTTACAACACACATGCGCAAGGCTGGGCACTGCTTGTTATGACAGAAGGACTCACTAGGTTCACTGGAAACAATCTAACCTCTCCCTACCAGAAGAGCGAGTTCTTAATTAGCACCATGGGCCCAAGTTTCAGTCACCGTCTTGTAGATTTACAGACCCTGATCCTCATTAAAGATCCAGGCTTGCAAGCTGGGTAGTGTAACAAAGACACACCACCTGCATATTGGCCAAAAAAGGAGATTTGTAGCACAAAGCTACCAAAAGTAGAGAGGCTTTTGTTTTACCATCAAGAAGTGGAGCTAATATTTCTGTGTGCTCGTCTTTGTTTTCAACAAGAGACAAAAAATGAACTGGAATGTATTTCAGCTGAAATAAGATGTGCTGGCAAGCAAGGCAACTTGACTGTTTCTTACTCTTCCAGGGATTAGAGAGACAGTTGGTAGGATCAGGTAAAGTTTTAGGTTTTTTGATGGTAAAGTTTTAGGTTAAAGACCTAAGGTGGTAAAGCTCTTTTTTTCCACACTGTGATTAGCTTCGCCAAACCTCTGACTCCTGAATGTGGATCAGCACATTGGTACCGTTTTCAGGAGGGTGATGAACTCTTTAATGACTGATCCCAAACCAGCTTTGGTCACCAGGCAGCTTGAGCAGAACACTGGCACTTAGCATTACCACAGGACCCTAAAGGCTCCTTCTCCTCTGGGAGAGCTGCTGCCATGGGGCCACGAGGGCACTTCAGAAAAATCCCCGTCTGCTCCTTCCACAGGTGCAGGGGCAGCCATCACCACGTGTGAGCAAAGAGAAATTGCCTAAGAAATCTGGTGAGGATGAGGGACTAAACCCTCTGAGCCAAGAGGCTTTTGTGTAAAAGAGCAGGCAGGGAGCAATGGAGGGGAGGAGCACTGAATCCAGACGTTACCTCAGGCACTAACGCCCCGAGGGCTAGTGAGAGATGTGTTGGTGTGTTTATAAAGACAGATTAAAATCAGATTTCACACATAGATATCTAGCACACCAAGGGTTATGAAAATCCTCCTTGACTGGTGAAAGAACAATGGAATCGTGGTTGGTTGCCCAGCAAACCTGAGGAAGCTTGGCTGTGCTCCATGCCAACAGACAATACAGAAACCACACAATGAACAATTGCTTTTGTACCGAGCTGAGGAAATATTCTCAAGTGAAGGAGGAAAAGATCTGAAAGGTAAGCTTGTAGTTACACAAATCCACCCTATCTTTTACGTACACTTCAGTAAACCATTACTCAGCCTGTGAAACCCTGCATTCACCTCCTGTGCCTTTTCACAGCAGTGTCACATACACTTAACTGCTTCTTTAAGCCTTTGAGAAACCCTTTTTTTTCTTGTTTTTCCCAGTGTCCTAACCTAACATGGTGGGAATGCCATTTGGTCTGCAGGCCAGAGCCAGGATTGCATGTGCCTTGAGCAGCTGCCAGCCCAGCCTGCTGGCTCTCCCAGCTGCCCAGAGCAGAGGCAGCCAGTGACCAGAGTGTGGTCAGTGCTGAGCACAGCTCAGGCTGCTGTGCCAAAGATAACAACACTTCTCTCCCAGCTGAGCTCATGGAAGCTCCATGGTGGCTCATTCAGTAGCCCAAACAGACTCTAGTCAGCCTGGAAAATACCACGTAGATAAACCCAGAGCAGCTTTCAAAGGAGGCAAGAAATGTGTGTGCTCAGGGGCAGAAGAACAGGGTCTTCACATGACACCTGAATCTCCAACAGCATTTACCAGGCATGATGTGCACCAAGTCACTTGATCTGAACTCTGTCCTGCTCCAGCAGTCTTGTATTTCCTGTTATTGACTGCATTTGAAACACTCCAGCATGCAGACCTGAGTACTCTCAGTGAATCAGTAACTATTTTTTCTGTCTACATCTCAATTATGCAGCCTATCTATGCTCATAACTGAAAATAATGTGGGCCTTTGTGAAGCCATGAAACAGAAGGACTTTCTAGTGCTAAAACATTAGAAAAGAAAGATATTTTAGCATCTCTCCTTCTTCCAAAAGTTACAAGAGATCAAGCCATACACAGTTATTTTTCAGGCCTAGAAACTTACTAGGTAAAAATAACCATTTCAGTGCTGTCTCCCAGAGGAGCATGTGTGGATGTTTTCCATTAAATAAAATGAAAAGCTAATATTTCTCATTTATGTTTTTATGTCATTCCAGCTCAAGGAAACTCATAATCATGAGTCTCACTGGGGCCAAGAAGCAGGTATGACAATGTCTTGAACTGTAGGGACAATATTCATGTCCCACAGGCAAGACAAAAAGAGCATGTTCCTATCAAAGTTGTGAGACCTAACAAAACCATGCACAAATGGAGATGCAGTTATAGACAGTCAAATCACAAAGCTTAACTCACCTTAAGCTTAGGGAACATCAGGGAAGCCAGTGGAAGCACTTACATATGGTTTGTTGAACTGGAACTCTGTGTCACAGCTATAAACTATCTGACTACACTTCAGCCAAAGTTTTATTATTGAGGCAGCATCTTAACTGACTTCCCCTCCTGTTTTTGTGCTGCATAAGCACAGATATTAAACCCACTCTCCATTGTCTTCACAGACATAGAACCTCCTGTGAAGAAAACACAACAGGTCCTTGAGTAGAAATTTGCATATCTCTGGAATATTAAAAATGGGTCATAAAAGAGTCATTCTGCATCGTCTCACTACCTGGGACCAAATCACTGTAAAACACATGATGGAAAAATTGTCAGGGGATTACCTGTCAGAATGCCAGGAAAGTCATACAAAATAGTCCTGGAGGAGGCCTGGGTGGGTTATGGAGAATTTCCTGCTGCCCAAAACAGGTTCTAACAACTTCAGCTCAGCTGAGGAATCCCCAGTCTGTTGTCACAGTCAGTAAACTCCAGAAGCAACTCTTCTTAACATTAGGAAGATTTTTCCTAGTATCCAGATTAAACACTCCCCCATCCAGTTTGCCATATTACTTTTAGTCCTATAGTCCTTTAGTAAAGACATAAGAAAATAAGTTATTCCCTTTGTCTTTATAGCAATTTTTGTAGATATCAAGATGAGCTGCCTCGTTTTTTTCCTGTACACTATTCATCCATATTTTATTCAATTTTTCTCTACCTTATCTTTTTCCTAAACCCCCAATCATCTCTTCTGCTGTCCTGCTGACTTTTTCAGCCTGTGAAAAATCAGAGTTGGAAAAGACTCACACAGCCTAGTAGGAATTTTGACCTTTTTGAAATTTAATTATTATTGACTTATTTTCAGTTTGTAACCTCTTATCTATAGTGCCTCTGTGATCCTTTCAAATGCCAACTTATCTCATGCTTCAGAAGACATTCTGAAAATCTTGTCCTTTGTTTTGGAAGGGATTGCAATAGATACACTAATTAAATTTCAGCCATGTAATTTGCTTCTAACCCACTAATCCATCTTCTTTAATATAGGAGATGGAAACCACAAAAAAAATCTGATATCCTTGCAGGAGGCTCAGTTGGGGCAGGGTTTTGTCACAGGCCACAGCTTTTGAATCTACACGTACAAATATATATATAAACAGGTAATTATCTTAAAGTGTGATAAATTGAAACCCTCCAGGGTTAGATAAGTAAACTTTATATCTTTTAGAAGAGAGAATTTCCCAGCTTCCCAGTGAAACACATAACTGTTGCTTCTAGCTATGTCAGAGCCCAAAATAAACTAATTAAACACCAAGACCAGTGTAAGTAAAATTCTTCTAAAAAATAGCCCAAAATAGCCTAGCCTGGAAGGTCTGTGCTATTTTACCCTGATCTTGAGTTTCACATGTATTTACAATAAATAGGATATTATATGCTCAAAACAGAAGGAAAAATATATTTAAAAGATTTCTAAAAATTGAGTTTTTTAATTTGTGCACATATTTACAATTTTTTTTAATTACTCAGCTGAGTTTATCTCCACATTTGCTATTGCTTATTCTCCCTGATCCAACCTTAGATTTACCCATGTACTTGATCACCACATATATGCAAATATTTTACATATTCAGACATACAATTGATGCACAGCTAATTGATGTGCTATGGGTGAAAATTTCTGAATTGTTTAGCATGAAATTTTGAGTGCTTTGAAAATGTAATCCAATAATTTTCAACATTTGCAAGCTCAAGTAGCACTTCTTTGTCGACTGATTCTTCTGGAAGCCCTACAAGTAAATGTATTGGCTTTTTAACCTGTCTCATGCCAGACTAGGTATAAAGTGTTTCCCACCTTTGGGATATGCAATCTTCACAACTGCTTTTAGTGGGGTCTGGGTCACTTTTGCATCAGCATTACTTATTCACACAAGTACAAAAGTAATTAACAATTGCAATGAAACTTTCCAGCTTCGTTCTGATCTGATCTTTACCTCAGTGACATTTTAGGTCTTTACTTTCCCCCTCTCTTTCCTCCCAAGGTAATGTTAGCAATCTGTACACTAGAACTAACAATTTCCAGATGAACTGAATTAGTTTGAGATATTATATTATATCAAAAGCTCTTTAAGCAGCAAAAGATTTGTTTAGAACAGTGCACATTTGAATTTTGGAAGCACAGACTAAATCAAAGTATCCGTGTAACTTCTCTGAGGTCTGAGGTCTCCACTTCCTCAGTCTGAGCAGCAGCACTGGAGTTATCAAAGTCTTTCTGTTCAGTACTCTTCCAAAGATTAGAAGAACTCCTAGTTTGTCTCTTTTTTTTTGAGATTACTTTCAGAGAAATGTGAAAATAGAAAATCACAAACAACTATGAGGATAATTCACCTGAACCTCGATGGATACCAGAGATGCAAATCAGCTCTTCTGTCTTTAACAGTGTTTTGAAACAGCACTACAAAATGAGTTCCATAACAGTTTGCTCTTTCCAGTACAAAGGACTTTTAGAGTCAGTAAAAGAAAGGATTTGTTGCAGCAGATCAAGTGTAAGCAACAGTTGCTCAAAGGAACCTCCAGAAACATCTCA
Source organism: Trochalopteron elliotii (assembly GCA_024734555.1). Classification (NCBI taxonomy): domain Eukaryota; kingdom Metazoa; phylum Chordata; class Aves; order Passeriformes; family Leiothrichidae; genus Trochalopteron; species Trochalopteron elliotii. Next base: position 2,022,753 of record JANPWX010000069.1, on the reverse strand, counting down.
GATGGAAAAAAATATGCTACCTTACTTCTGTCAATCCCGGCATGTATTGTGTTTGAGGTTTACCTTCACTTACCCCTAGAGAAGAGATCTGACATCAGAAGATGATTTGAAAGGTGAGAGAAATGGGAATTAATTAACTTTACTTGCACACAAACCTGTCACACATTATGACTCCAAGTTTAAACCCTTACTGAGAGATACTTGCATAGAAAACAAGTAGCATAGGAAACAGCTAATACGTCCTGAAAATCAACCAGTCTGCCTTCTTGCACTTCCTCTCTCCTTTGCTTCATTCCTTCTTCCAGGTTTCAATAGGATAGAGCTAGGAACTGCTCCAATATGTTTGGAAAACAGCTCTGCTCAGCAACTGTAGCTTTCTCAGAGAAACTGCAAGATCCCTGAGCAGATCCCTGCTTTGCCTCCTTCTGTTCAATCCCTTGAGCCTGCATCATCTGTGTCTGGCAGGAGCCATGTGGGCCAAGGTGTCTCATTCTCTCAATCCCTTTTTCTATTCTTTTTTCAGTTCCTGAGAATTTGTTCCTGATTCTTATCTCCTCACAACAAATGTAGTTCTGCAAAAAGAATCACTTCAGCAGGTCAGCAGTTTCCACAAACAATAAAATAACTGGTGGCAGGTAATTCTCCACTAGCTGTCTAAGTGTTTCTCCTGAAACCTCTTTTTGGATAAAAGGTCCTATCCCTGTGACTCCAGGGAGAGAAGCTGTGTGTTTAGTTCATACAATTAGTTGGAGCATGGGAGCAGAATTTGGCCCAAGCAGCTGAGTGGAAAGGAAGTGTGCAGCAAAGTACTTGATTCTCTTGAATAATATGAACCATAGCTTAGAATAAACACTGTCTCCATCAAACAACAGGTCATGCTTGTTCCTTCTCAGCCTTAAACAATGCCACAAGGAAACATCCCTTCTTTTCTTCTTCCTGCAAGTGCGTTGCAGAAAAGGGAAGTGGCAACAAATGGTGAGCACACAGGTGAAGAAAAGTGGGTTTGTTTGTGGTTTTTGATGGACAGGCTGGCAAGAGGCAGTGACAGTGTCAGAGGAGGAAGAATAGAAGGCAGCCTGGGAAGGACACCAAATCCTTGGGATTATATTTATCCAGTTCCGAGCAGGACTTACCTAATAGTGCCGGAAATGTGTTACCTAGAAATCACATTTCTTACCCAAACTGACATTGAGTCAGTTATGAGATTTCCCATACCACTGTCCTGTGATCACTCAGAATAGCAATGACTTCAGCCATTTCTTGAGAAACAGCCATCATAATGTTTCAAAAATTGGCAAGAGGTTCTTGAAAACTACTTTCACAGTGGCAAATTTGAAGGGGAACTGGATTACTTCAAAAAATGCTACCCCTTCAATCTGTATGGCAGCTGCTTGAGCACTGGACAATCTGGAAAATAAAAGTGGTTTTTAAGCCTTCATTTTTCAAATAAAGTCCCTCATGTTTGGCTACAGTTTTAGTTGTGTTTTTCTAGTTATCAATCCCTAGGAAATGCCCACACACTGGTTTCTCAGTTCTTTGTCTTTCTAATTCCTGTACTACAGGGGGAGAAGAAAAAAGAGGTTGTCCAAGTCTTTTTGGTTCCTACAACTTGTCTCTCTCCTGATACTGCACAGAGGTGTTCTTAATGAAACATTGTGTGAAGCATAGATTAATATCCTTTTATTCATGCAAGGAAATGGCATCTCCATCTGTTCTGACTAAGATGAAGTGAAACAGTGAGAGCAAACCCATATTGAAGTCTATATTTTATATGGAGGGAAATGGACTACATAAAATACAAAAAGGATAATAAACCTACAATAAACCAGGACAGTTATGAGCTCTTCCTATTATAAATATCCATTAAGCTTTTCTTCCTATTCCTTGCAGTCTTGTGAATTCACTGTGTGTCAGCTTGATGAAGTCTGAACACTTATTGTTACTTTAAAAAAGGGGGAAAATAAAAAATATAGGGGCCATGAAAGAAAAATAAATTTTCTACTTTGTACCACGCAGAACAATCAGGATACTTCTTTTGTTTTAAGGGATTAAAAGACTAAGCAATGTATTTAATGTGTAAAGAAATAATTTATTTGGTTGAGCTCCCTTGAAATATGATAGATGGCAATTAGGTGAGTTCTAGCCTACAGGATGATACATTTTATTCATTCACTACCAAACAAAGTCAAGGGTTGAAAAGATCTGAAAGAATACGTTTCGCCAAGCCAGCACAATCCTATGTGAAGCTAATCTCTGCTAACAACCCAACAATGTTATCCAAATTGCCTAGGGTGAAGAATGAATATAAAAGGAGAAATCACATTATGTTTCACTAAAGAGAATAGATGTTAATTTAATTAAATAAAAAGGCTCCACAGTGCTTTCAAAGCAACCACAAATATAAACACATTTAATCCCTGGGAAAGTGTCTGTTATAGCAGACAGTGCAGCTCAGCCAGTGAAACTGCAAGGGAAGCATGGCCAGAGCCTTCACATGGAAGCAGCACTGACCCAAAGCCCTCTTTGCAAAGTATCTCTTGTTTTGACAACAACTTCTGGAGTTCTAAGGGCCCACACTCGTGTCACTGCCACGGCCACAGCTCGCTGTTGTTGGAATGCTTGGTAAGAGCAGAGCTCTCCTCAGCCACCTGAAGCAAAACTCATGCTTTGGTTGTTAATTTTAGTTACCTAAATGTAACTAAATGTAACCTTCCTTAACTACTCCTTAGTTAGCCCTTAGATGTCTGAGAGCCAAGCCTGACCATACCTCTGTAGCACAGCAGGGATTTTTTTTAATGTCACAGAGCCAAACTAATACCCACTGGCTCTAGAAATCTGGTAAACATCCTTCAAGTCATACTCCATTTTAGCAAAAACGATCCAACAGTGTGAAATGTATGCCTGTGCAATGCACCAACATGATGCATCTAAGCTTCTTTAAATACTCAAATTCAGTATGAACAGAAAAGGAACCTTTGCTTCATGAGCCCTCTATATAGGGGCTGAAACAGGGATTTCTAAAACAGACCACCAGAGGACACATAAACATGACTGGGACAAGCAGATACAGTTTTTACTCAGTTGTTTTTCTTCCCTTCTTTCTCCAAAACATTTTCAGTGTGACCAGCAAGGACCAGATTTCATTATCTTTACTACTGCCATCTCTAATTTGGTTGATCCGATTGGTTCTTTCAGCTGCAGAAAATAAATATTACACAAGATTCTCTGTACCACTGTAGGGTCACAAAGGGAGCACCATGCCTGCTTACACCCTTCCAGAAAATTTAATAGAGGAAAGTGCACATGGACTTACCTACACACAGCTCCTGTACATCCATGAGGGCATAATTGTCCTTGTTCCCATTGTCATAGGAGGATATAAGAAAAAGAGTTATTTTTCTGTCAGGTATTTAAGTTAAATCAGTGAAGTCACATGTGTCTGTCGAATCTTAGGAAGAAAAAGAATTGGAGGTGAAGGAAAAAACCATTACTTTGAAATGTTTGAGAATTAAATTAATGAAACTGTTTCAGTGAAAACGAATAAAGCTCTTCAGGAATGGAAAAATACCCATTAAGAGTTCACTACAGTTACCAGTCACCACCATATTGAAATTTCTAGGGCCTTTTGAAGTGCAAACAATGAAAGGCAGTTGTAGGTGACCTCCAGCATTTTCCCTCACACGCATTTCAGTGAAGTTTCTTAATTGCCATTAAAAGTAATGGCAAAATGAAAATGAATGCAAACCTTATCTGAAGGACAGCTCAGTGTCATTCCTTATTTCTCACTCTATCACCTACAGTGGACCTGTTGTGGATAAGGACTTTAAAGGGTGGTGGACAGCCCCCTTCCCACCCTCAGCAACTCTGCTCCTGGCTATCCAATGGGTTCTGGGGCTATCAAATGCTCTTCATTTCCAAGGCCTTTACTTTCTAATGGAATAGAATCATTTGGGCTGGAGAAAACCCTTAAGATCATCAGAGCCCAGCCAGGATGCAGATCATGGGTGAGGACATTAAAGAGAATAGGCCCTGGGGAACACCAGCAGTGACTGGTCCCTGAGTGGGTCCAACCCCATTTCCCACCCTCTGGGCCTGACCATGCAGCCACCTCTTCACCAGAGAACTGTGCTGTAGGTCTGGTTTCATGCATGAGATGTTTTGGTTTTCTGAAATTCTTTTCCCAGGGAATTTTCTGTAAACAAGAGACATGTGTTTGTAGCTGTAACTTTGTTTTTCATTCCTTTTCCTAGGAGGGACTTCTTGATGTCCCTCTAGTCTGACCAATGTGATTAAAGAAGTTTATCTTTCTGTCACCAATCAGATTGGTCTGTGTAAAATAGTATATAAGAAAGACACACCCCAAAAATAAAAGAGTCATTTTCAGCCTTCTGAAACTCAGAGTCTGTGTCGTTGTAGTGTACAACAGTGTCACTGTCCAGCCATCCCAGCCATGAGCAGCCAGGAGAGTTTTGTGGGGGAAACTGTCAAAGGCTTTACCAAAGTCCAGGTAAGCAACACTCACAGCCTTTCCCTCATCCACTCAGTGGGGCATCATGTCACAGAATGGGATCAGATCAGGCTTTTATAACCCTGGGCTGGCTGGGGCTAAGCCCATGGTTGTCCTGTGTGTTTTATGTGGTGGCACTCAGGAGGATCTGCTCCATAATGTGTTGTTTTGGACCCACACGTACCTGGGCACTTTTTTGACACTAGAGACAAACAGCAATGAAAACTGAGAAGCATCCCTTTTCCAACATGCTCAGTTTTGTATTTGAACACACTCTGAACTAAGTGTAACACAACTGCTCCACCCTTCCCCGGGGGCAGGGAGTTAAATACATGCTTTTGCCAAGTTTGCCATATGAATCAGAGTGGGTTCCATCACCTTAGGAATGTGTTCACTGTCCTTGTCCTTTGAATTCTGACATTCTGTGCTCTGCAGTAAATGCAGTAGAATATCATTAGTTGAAGGGGAGACTGGGCACAGTTCCTGAGGACTTCAGAGACCCAAACTAATTTGAAGTCATGCTTAACTTAAAAAATATGTGAAAAGGGACATTAAAAAGAGGGTTTTTTAAAAGTAAAAGGGCAAAGGAGAATGAGGAAAGGGATGAAGAGTGAGAAAAAGGGAGAAAAGGGCTGAAATGGAAAAGGGGAAGAGAAAATGGAGGGGAAGTAAGAAAGAGAAAAGAAAGAAAAGTGGAAGAGAGAGAAAGGCTGGGGAAGTGAATATGCAAGCAGAATTCCAGTCAAAACAATGTGGATCCGTATAGTTTCAGGCCTCACCTATTTTACTGCTTATGTTTTTCTGTTTGGAGATCCTGAGTGCTCTTTTGTGTAGTGTACAAGTCTCTTATCCTTTCAAAATGAGTAAACACACTAAGGCACTGCACTGCCGGGGAGTCAAAGTGAAACAAAGTCCCTATCAGTCACCAAAGGATTCTTCCTGCTGCAAATACAAGATGTCATTTTGAGAGCAGACCTTCTGCTGTATAACCTTCCAGAGAATTTAGAATCTTTCTGACTAGCCCAGTGCAACTTATTGCAATGGAGGAAATCTGTCTGGATTTTTATTATATATTTGTATTGCTAAATCTCAGGAATTCTACCTTAAAATAATTTTTGAACCTTGGGTGTTGCATGAGCCCCATTCTGCCTTCCAGCACAGATAAGAATTCCTTTCTCAGTGCTGGCAATTCCATTCATTGCTATTCAAATATATTTTATATTAAATGGTTTCCTTCATATATTTGTCTTCATGAACACAAGCAAATACATATACATTTATAACTTTAGCAAATGTCAAGCATTAAAGGAAATATTGATTAATTCTTAAGTGTGGCCACAAAGCAGAGTTTCAAGAGCAATTAGTTGGTGCAAAGATTAATACTTGGGAAGACAAAAACATAATTCAGAAGAGGTGTGGCAAAAATGAATTAATAACACAATTCCCCCAGACTTTCATGTAGGTGGACCATGGCCAGAGGCCTCTCATTTCCACCTCCTCCTCCTCAAAAATCCCCAAACCACAAAATCTCTTCTGAAATAAAAAAAAATATACCTTAACAGAAACCAAGACTCAGCATGTATTCATTAGCATGGTTTAACAAGACTATCATGTGCTGCTTTTCTTTTCCTGTTAATAAAGTTTGATAGATTTTATTTAAATTGTGTAAATGTTAAAATATGTTATAATTGGCATTTCAAGATGATTCTTCAAAAATTAACCATATAAAGATATGAGAAGAGGGGAAGGAGGCAGGAAAGTGAGAACTCTACAACTGAATCCAGGATTTATTTTCTCTGACTCCTACTAATTTTCTTTTTTTCAAACTGTGGGGAGCAACGATAATATCAAAAATAAAGAAAAATAGCAACTGGAATCTACACGTGTGATGAAATGATCATGGCAGCATTCACTGGAATCCTATAATTCTACATTGTATTGAGGAGGTGTAAAATAATAGTGCAGACCTGGCATAATTATGACAATTGCTACTTCAGTCAAGTATTAATTCTGAGACTTCTCATGAGGCTTTTATTTTGGGGGGTTTTTTGGTTTTTTTTTTTTAACAGTGAGTAATGTCCCAGACCATACACCTCCTCTGTCTCCATCACCTCTTTAAATCAAAACTGCTGTTAGGACACAGTTTATATTTAGCAGTAATAATGTATATAGTCACAGGAATCCATGAATGAACATGGGCAGACAGTTTTCCCCACAATCATGCTTGCCTGGGCAAAGTATCTTAATGCAATAGAGCTATGTGAAATTCTTGTGCTACGTGTTGCTTGAAAGGTTTTGGTTTTTTTTTTTCTTTTCCAGCATTGGAAAGATGGCATGTGTAGATAGTTATTTTTCAAACATACCCTCATTACACACCAAGAGTTAGCTGGAAATGGTTTCCCTCCCCTTCCTCACCATCTGTTATCTAAGTATTTCTCCTAAACCCCAGGAGACTGAGGGGTAGTGCTGGAAAATTCCCCTGTGCTTGAAGGTGTAGATTTCACCCTCTGCCAAATAAGATTAAAAAAATAATATTTTTTAAAAAAATCAGCTTCACCCTGTACAGCTGGATTGAGGATCTTGGCAGAAACTTCATCGGGATGCAGAGCTGCAGTGGCCTGCTATTACATTCACAGCAGTTGGAATTGCAGACCCTAATTTGGAGTTATAATGTAATACCATAAAGGCAAATGCTTATTTGGGTTTGGTTACAGCCCTTCAGCTTTCACAACATCTGTCCCCACCCACACGGGGCCAGTTTCATCTTACAAAAGTGGGGATAAGCCCTGTTACCTGCATCCTTGTGTCAGGAGACATTTGCAGGACCTATATTTCCAGATTATCTTCTGGCAATGGTCCTCGTGATCAGTTCCTGTTCAAGGCTCAGCTGCAACTTCAGCAAGTTGCTTGTCACTTCTCAGACAATTTCCCTTCTACCTTGCCCTGATCCTCTGTGGCCCCAAAGTTCTTTGAACTCCCCAAGCCTCCAGCAATAACTCAGTGCTCAGCAAGGGCAGAGAGCACAGCCCTGCAGCCTGGGGACCATGTTTAATATGGCACAGCAAGCCCTTCTGATCTCACCAGCACTTGCTTAGCAAGGGGCCCTTCAGCACTGAAAAAGAAAAAATAAAAAAAATGCCCAAACATTAAAAGCAAGCAAACAAACAAACAACTTCCTTGAAATTTTAATAGCTCACTTAGTGGTGGTGACAGATGTCGGATTGACAGCGCTGCAGAAGACAGCTTTCAGTGGTGCATGCACAGCTGCTGCTGGGGCACTGATGGTCCTTTCTGCCTCCTGTGCCACCCCCAGACCTCCCCTCATGAATGCAACGTGGTGCTGAAGCCATCACCTGGAGAGACCACCTTGAAGGACAGTGTAATCCCCATGCCAAATTAATGCTTGGGTTCCTGGCTGACACTGCCAAGAGAGGTGCCAGTCCTGATGGTCTTTTTACTGTAGATACCTGCCACCCACTGAGAGCCAGACTGAGAGACCATCAATTCATAAATTTATTCTATTTATTTTATGACATCACATCAATTAAACTTCTATTCCAAAACCTTGGGTTGTAGCTGAAAATACCTCCAGGCAATACCTTCACATTTAAATTAAAAAAATATCTCACTTCATCTGGCTTCTTCTGTTCCTCCTTCCCCGTCATTGTAGCTCGGAAATGACATACAACAGATGAAGGAGTATGGAAACAAACTGAAAATCACCATTTTAGACATTATCCCAGCAGGTGTGAGTGTTTTTCTTGGAATTTATGAGAAGCAGTAAATACTGCTAACTCACCTCTGCCCATCTTGCTGCAAACTGTGGCCAGCTTATAAACACCATCCCATTGCCACTGGTGACAGTGGGCATGGCCATCAGAACCCGCTGTGGGAGCCTCTAAAGAGCTAACACTTTCTATTATTGCCTCCTATTAATGCTTTAAATTTGTCATTAAAGTTTTGGGGGAGGGGGGTTTAAATTTTTCTCTGTTTGAATTAGCCATCAGGAGAGCAAACCTCGTGGTAATGTAATGGTTTGGGGCCCTTTCTGTTCAGATGCGAATCACTTGGCCTAAATAAGCAGCAGCCTGTCGCTGCTGAATTTCATTACTCATTTCCTGTCATTAAATAGGATGAGATTAATAAATAGAAACTGAAAGACAGTTGGCGAAACTCAGCCCTCCAGCAAAACTCATCCCCAAACAAAGCTGTGAAGGGAGCCCAGTCATTCACTGTATGTGCTGAGGTGCGTTTCTTGCACCTTTTAGAGAAGCAGAATGGGATTGCTTTTCCTAATATCTTCTGTTAATCTAATTTGTCCCAGGTAGGCATCCCAGCCTGACAGAAAACACTGCTAGACACCAGACAGGTTTTGAAATAAATGGGAAGAGAACCCAGCCCCACAGCAGGAGTGAGACTAATTAACGACATTTCAACGAGACCCTAATGTGCCAGAGAGGAGAAAACATTCATGAAGAGAAGTCCCAAGCAGCCTACACAGCCTCTGAGGCTATTTTGTCTGTGAGGGGATCCTATTCCCCATGCCCCATTAGTGCCCATCCTTCTGAGGGCCTGACCTGGAGCGTTCCTCCACACCCAGCTCCCCACTCCCCTCTGTGAGATTAGAAAGGGAGTGAGTGAAAAAAGCTGAAAGAGGAATCAAAATCAGGCTGCAGTTGACACTTTGCACCAAATCTGATCCTGTAGTGCCTGGGCATGGTGAGACAGACGAGACTGTAATTGTAGAGGGAGCCGGCACCAGCCCCTGTATGGAAGTTGCCTAATGCTTTCCATCCTAAGATTCTTTCAATCAATTTTTGAATAACGTTAACACCTCCATTGTTTGTGTTTGAAATCTGGCAGAAGTGGGGATTGCCCGAGGGCCAGTGTCATGCCTTTAACTGGTGCTGTTAATAAACCTACATTTGGACAAGTAACAGAGGTGTTGAAAATCATCATTTTTTTTTCTCTGTATTTTCCAGAACCCAGAGTTATTTTGGCAAGTAGCAAACACCCCCAGAGATTTGATGTGTCTGCCTTCATGCTGCACCTTGAATATCTCCATGAATGGCAATGCCTTGGGCTGGTACAGCCAAAACCCCTCTGCCAGTCCACCAAGGAGACTCAGTGTAATAGGAACAGGAGTGTGGGGTCATGGAATGGTGGCAGGAAACAAGGAAGGAAGAACAAGTCACTGGGATGAGATATCTGGAGTGTGGGAGCTGTTGACAAAGAAAAGGGAATTGAATGAAAGGAAGAGGGAGGATTACAAGCAAATATGTAATAAGGACATCACTTAAAAGTAAAATTAAGAACTAGAACTCACTGTACATCTCCCTCAAATGTCCAGTTCACACAGGGAATGACGTTTTGTACTGAACTGAATAACCTCTTTCTGTCTCATGACACTCAGTTGAAAATTGCTAGCATTGTTAGGCCTAGAGGTCAGTTGTTATCAATGGGGAATGATAAATGACTGTTTAGAGTAGAGCTTTTATTTGTAACATCTGTGAATTAAATGCCTGTAACTAATATGAAATTGCATACATATAGCTAAAGAGAGAAGGCTGCTGTTTTAGTCTCCATTGTGAGGCTTCCAAAGGTAGAAAACCAACACATTCGCAATTGCCTTCAGTAACTCAATGTATTACATAACTCAATGGCAGGAAAACATTACTATTTTGTCACAGGAGCCCTGTGTCAATCTGGAAAATGAGGCAGCTCCTGGTCCTCCTGAAGATGTGACAGCTTGAACTAAATACACCAAATTAATCTGGATCTAATACACCAAATGTTGGAGAAAATAAAGAGGAGGGGGAGAGGAAAGGAAAACCAGCTCACCTCCTAAGTCAGGCACGTGGTCATAGCTCCCTTCATTTATTTTTGTGCTTGAAGTAGACCCTCAGAGCAGCAACAGAGAGTGATGGGAAGCAAGGGAGCAGCACAAGGTTACCAGAAAGCAGTGAGCTGAGATTCTGAGAAATCAGTGCACTGAGGCCCTATTGCTGCTGGCAGGTGGAAGCAATGGCAAACCCACAAGGCATCATGAAGAAAGCCTATGCTTAAGGAAAGGGAAAGCAGTGTGGCAAACTGGTCTGCTCTGGAATAGGCAGAACTGCTGCTTTTGGGCTGGGAATCCCAGCACAGCCCTGGGGACAGACACCCACCTGCTGCCCAAGAGCAGTTGTGTATCCTTTGTGTTCCCAGCATTCCAACAAGGTCTGTGGTTGTGCTGGGAGTGCTCCCAGCACTCTGGCACTCAGTGCTGGTCTGCTGCTGCCTTCAGACCTCGGGAGCTGCAGGCCTGAGCTGTGTTTGTGCCAGCAGAATTGATGTAACAGAAGTTGCAGTGATTGAGTGCTACATCCATCCAGGCTGAGGCTGCTCAGGTGTGGTTTCAGCAAGGTTTTGCAGTTGTTCAGCAGTAGCTGAGCTCAAAAACATTCCAACAAGGCAGGAGTAACAGTGGCCTGCTTTGTCAGGGGAAAGGACAGCACTATGCCTGTGGTTTCCTTGTCGTCTTGAGACTCGTTTGTGTAAAAATCTCCAACTCAGTGTGTTGGATGGAGCAGCAGATATTCAAAGGCCACCTTGTGAGGACTTCTGAACTTCCATGATCCATCTGAGAGAGGGGAAGAATTCTGCAAAGAAAAGTCTGGAAATTAACAATTCCCATTCTGGCTGAGACTATTAGGATTACCTCTGGGATTACTGTTTACTCACTTTCCAGCAATGCCTGTGGATTAATTATTTCAAGACAATGTTCCAAACTTTTTTCCCAAGAAGCCTTGTTAATGTAGCCTTCCTTAACTACTCTTTTGCTCAGTATATGCCAAAAAAAAGGCTATGCAAAGACTTGAGGAGTTAGAGGAAAACTCTTTTGATGCCTAAAATTCTACAGTTCCTTTAAGTAGACTTGGGAAAAATAATGTTCATGTCCCACTCAAACTTCTCTCAAGGTACTTCATTTAATTTTGCTGCACCTTTTGAAGGGTGTTATATTCTCTTCCTGTGTGCATTTTCATGAAATATTTTTGAGTACTGACATGCAGTGTTGAAGTGCTTTTTCATACCATCCCATTTTAGCAATGAATAAAGTTATAGTATCTGGGGAGAATGTAGAGCCATCAAAGCTAATGGAAGTCATTCCTTGGGCTTTAAAGCAATCTCTTGTCAAGATCTCCATGTTATATCTTAAGTCTATATGGTATTTGGAAAGGCCCTAGAAGGAAAATGTTCCATAAAGAAGAACAATCATTGTAAGGTGTAGGTGTTCCTACAGGATAAATTATTCTTCAAGAATAGAATGTGTAATGTAATTCTTGTAGAATTGTGTTCAACAAAACTTAAAAAAAAACTCCACACACTTTGTTGAAACACCCATTCATCACAGTTTCACAACCTAAAAAGACAGTAATTTTTATGATTTTAAATTAATAGTTTCCTACTTTCCATTTACCAGTCAGAGCGCAGCGGGAGAACTGAATCAGTAATGGCATGGAAATAATGCTCAAATAAATATATTTAACTTTAAGGAAAGGGCTTGTTCATCTCTGCATTAAAAGGAGGATGATTAATACTTCAACTATTGTTTGAATACCTAAAGGGCATCAACTACAATTTTCCCATTAAAACCAGCACTGACTCAGCGTGTGGTTGCATGAGGTGTTTCTTCTTGGATGTGTCAACTGAAAAGGAGCCTGCTGCAACTGCAGCTCAGCTCTGAAGTCAGAGCAAATGAAAACAGGCACGTAGTCAGGGCCTGATGGTGCTGAGAAAAAAAATATTGTAAATATAGATTTATTTTTTCTGTCAGTCTGCTTGGCCATTAAATGCCAGTTTGGTTTTAAGGTTTTATTATTTAATCCTGCATTACAGTCACACCTGTTAATCTTCTCTCTCACCAGGGCTGTGCACTGCTAGCTGTGTGGTGCCCTGGGAGAAACCAGGAAAACCTCACAATGGATGCTTTCTAGGTGCAGACGTGCAGTTTACACAAGTACAGTTTAGCATTTCTGATCGTAAAAGTTCATTTCAAGTGGATTGACTGAGAGAAAGGACTTTCAGCTCCCTCCAGTACACATTGGTTGCTGTGGTAAATGTTTCCTTACCACAAGATGCAGTCCCAGACATGAGGTTTCATAACATTTTGCCAACGCTTTCTCACTAACCAGATCAGTCCTAGGCCCTCTCTTTCTCTACACATTTTTAATCTTCCATTTTCAGTTGCTTAAATCTTTCCCAAACCAATCCACTTCAGGAAGAAACACCCTGTGCCCACTTTGTACCACTAGAGAATTTCCTCCCTAGCTGGGTTTCAATCTGAGCAAATCTCATTTATATATTTCTGCACTCTGAACTCATACACCTCCCATCTGTTCCAAGGCAGGTCTTGCACTCACACAGCTAAAAAGCACAACCCAAAGCTGGACCTTTTGCATGTGGACACATGGAAAGGTTCCTGAGTCTCCTGCTGGTGTGAATAATGGCATCAAATAACAGCATTATAGCTGCAGTTGTAGCTACAGATTTCAAAGGGCACCTCACAAAGATGGTGTAACTGAAATTCACCCAAAGGAGACAGAACCTGGGAATTAAAACATGAATTGAGCAGTATGTGAAATTCTGTCCTATTCTCAAAAGTGGAGTGAGCATAAACACCAGATCTTGACTGTTTACCTCCAAGAGGGTCTTCCTAGAGAGAGGAGTTTCCTGTTACATCTCTGACTTACTACTGTTTGCAAATACTTAGATCTATGTATATATATATAAATAATATATGTGTATATATATATGTATATGTATATATGTGTATATATATGTGTATGTGTATGTGTATGTGTATGTATATGTATATGTATATATGTATATATATATAACGTATATAACAAGTATAAGCATATGTACATATATCTCCATATATACTATACACATGCAAAAGACTTGATAAACCTATTTTTTCTATTACATTTAAAGCACAGCCCATCTAGACCCACATATATATGACAAATCACATTTTCTTTTCTATGTAACAGTCCCATAAATGCAGAGTATTAGGACTGAGCACCCTAAAGCAGAGGATTCCATGCCATGCCCAGATCTCTCAGTGATAAGTGGACTTCTGAAGAAAGCTGAGCTTTACCCCAGCAAGAGACAGATTAAAATGCTGAACATGGCTTTTTTTTTTTTCCTCCAGCCAGACCACAAAACCCTTTCTCAAGGAAGAATGACCTCATATTTTATTAACCCCAGCACAAAGCGAATGAGCTCACACACACACACACACACACACACACACACACACACACTTATACATGCAACACACACCCAAGAAAAACTGAAAAACTTTTAAAAACAGGACTTCCAAGGAAAAGTTAGTAAACACAGATTCTGAAATTTAGGTTCCTTATAAAGGTAATGCCTGACAATGGTCCTTCTAGAGCTTTGAAAATTACATGAGGAATTTGCAGGCATATTTTATACTTTTCCATTTCCTTTCCCCTCTCTTCTTTGGATCTAACAGGCAAATAAGTTAACAACCCATATTTTTATTCTCTTTGGATTGCTTAGGGGGGAAAAGCAATTTGAGATTTTTCTTTATAAATTCTCCCATAGGACAGAGCACACAGAAACCCTGTGGGACCAGAAGCACTAAAGCTGCACACAAAATCCGCAGAACAGCAGCGAGGACACTGCCACGGAAATGAAATCCTATAAAAGTGTGAGGAAAAGCAAGCTGAGTTCTGCACATTCTTTCAAGGTGTATTTGCACTCTCCTGAATAGTTTCCTAATTCTGATTGTCCTTTGACACAGTAGAAGTGGGAAATATGCAGGGCATAACTCTGCTGAGAAAAATCAATTTGAATTAAAGAAAAGCTTGCACAGGAAGAGAAAGGAAAAGGACTACAACTTCCCTGCTGGAAAAACAGATGACAGAAGAGAAATAAAATAGCATCTACAAAATTCTGAATGGCAAAGAGAAGATGAGAAGAAAGTTACTGTTCCCTTTTTCTCATGACATAAAAAATGAGGGAGAATTCAGTTCCCTCTGTATGAAAAACAAACAAAAGGAAGTACTTTTTCGCACTACATAATAATTAAACTGTGGAAGTCAACCACAGGATGTTGTGGAGGCCAGCACTTTAACCAAGTCCAGAAAATGTTTGAGTGAAATTCAGGAAGAATAAGTTCTATTGGTGGTGCAATGCATCTACCAATCCCTCTCTAAATCAGCAATTATTGAGAGACAGGAGAATTTAATTGGAAGATGACTCACTTTATATTAATGTCTGTGACTGCTGTTGGCTCCTGCCACAGGAAATCTAAAGGGTTAGCTGCACCTTGGTGCTGCACCTTGATTCTGATTTTATGGGGTAATTTTCAGGCTCTCTGAAGACGTTGAATGTCAAGGTTGGTGTAGGTGTAGGTCCTACAAAATAATGCACACATTTTAAAAGGAGCTTTTGCAGGCATATGCTCAGCATGATTTCTGGCATTGATTTCATAACCATAACATCATCAAAGAGTTGGGTTTTTTATAAAATTGAGAAATACATGGTGAAGTCTGATGTAGGGACTGTGTAATTTCCATGTTCATTGAAGAAGTTGACACTGTCTGAGGCCAGGCAAACATCAGAAGTTTTCCATGTAGTCCTGCAATGCCTTTCAATCCTTAGGCAGGTTCCAGCCCTTTTAGTATTTTAGCCCCTGCTGTGCTTGGTTCTGAACCAGAACAGCTCAGCAGCCTGTCCTTTCCTTGAGCACGTGGGTCTCCCTTTCCTGGGATGTTTGTGCTCCCAAGGTGTGTAGCCCTGGTTCCATGCCTGAGGTGTTTTGGTTTTCTGAAATTCTTGTTCCAGGGAATTTTCTGTAAACAGGAGAAATATTTTTGTAACTGCACCTATGTTATTCATTCCTTTTCCTAGGAGACACTTCTTCTTGGTGTCCCTCTGGTCTGACCAAGGTGATTGAAGACTTTTGCCTTTGTTTCACCAATCAAATTGGTCTGTGTAAAATAGTATAAAAAAAAGACACAAAAATAAAGGAGTCATTTTCAGCCTTCTGAATCTCAGAGTCTGTGTCATTGTGGTGTAAAACAGTGTCAAAGGTGCTCTATTTTTGGTGGGTCCAGTGCACAAAATCTGGCTTCCAACACAGTTTTTGTTCCTCTTCTCCCCTTTTCCTCCAGAGGATTTTGTAGCACCTGTATCTTTGCTGTTCATCAGGCGTCAAGGTGAAGAAAATGAATTCCTGTAATGTTACACAGGACTTTAGCCTGACTCTCGTGAGATGAGAGGCAGTCAGGGCATAACTGAAAAGGCCAATGTCCCAAACTCATGGTCCATTTCTAACAAATCCTACTGCAGTTTTCTTAGGATTGCCATAGATTTTCAAGGATCAACATTACTTCTGGAGTGCACACTGCCTGAGCAAGGGTTCTACGTGAAAACTGGGAGTGATAAGTGGTAATTTTTAAATTGGTTTCCTTTGAATTTCTGGAAGCGGGCCCTTGTTTATGGTCTTCCCATTTGCATTGTTGTTTGAGATGCTGGGAAGTTTTCTGCCAGCCTGTAATCCATAGTAGCTACTCATATTTAAAACATGTCACACTCCTGACATTTTGGGAAGTATCTCAGCCCAGTATAATATTTGGCTTTCAAACTTTTATTTTGCAACAAGAGGACCAACAGTCTCGATCGGCAAAAGCAACTTTGGTTATTAGAGTTCAGACACGAACTTGGCTTGCTAATGCCAGAGAAATACAAGAGCCTCCTTTCATGCTCTTAATGAAATCATTAATTATGTCAGCAGCTCAAACGATACATCTCCAAACACTTTACATTACTTTGCAAAAGGGTAGTCACATAGAAATTGTAGGGAGAAAAAAATATTCTTAACTTTTAAATTCATAAATTCTAATAATAAATAGATTTCTGGTCCCAGGCATTTGTGCAGTCATTTTCTTTCATCCTCCCTCTTATTCCGTCATACTGTGACTTGAGGATTCTCTTACTGCTTGTGGGAAAAAAAAAATGAAACTGAACAATATATCCATATACTGTTGCCTTGTTGCAACCTAAATGAACTTCCTGAGCCTGAAAATTTGGCATGCTTCTGATTAGCAAAGAAACCATCTCAATAGGCTTCTTTCTTTATAGCTAAGAGTTTGCTGTACCTTACTGTGACCCCTTGCTATATTTCCTATCATTGCTAAATAGCTGTTTTGATTAAATAATCAACTTGTTGACAATGTTATAAATAATAATTAAATTATTTATCTTTCAGGACTTAAGTAGACACAGCTTCATGCTTTAAAACAGCCTCCGTTAAAGAAATGAGCTTTTATAGATGATAAATAAAACCAGATTTCAACTGCTGAAGTCAAAACCAGTCTTGGGGATAACTGTTTCCAATCACAGGTAATGCTGTCTGTGCTGTAGTACACTTGGGGAGACTGAGAACTCTTGAAGTACAGCAAAAACTAACATTCAGATTGGTTTTGTTAATCTTCCACGTAAAATACCTAATTTAATTTTTTTATTCCAGTAAGGTCAGCTCCACTGTTACTGCTTGTTTCAGTAAACATTCATTGTCTTTCTCACATCATTGAGAATGGAGCTTATCTGTACTGTGGTGGTAGAAGTAGAATAAAAAACACAGTAGCATGGAAAAGATAGCAAAATTAACAAGATAATATAAATACATCAAATGCACATTTTCTTTATGACCAAGCATTGTATTTACATGATTCATCAGAAGATCATGAAACCTATAGTGAAACTTTTGTGAAAGAAGCTAGAAAAAAAATCCCAGTGTTCCTTCACACAGCACTAATTTCAGGGAACTTTGTACGTGGAAATTTCGGGACTTAAAGGTGTGATGACATTATTTATAATGTGCTTCCAGCAAGGCCCTGGAAACAATGAGAGAAATTCAGAAAAACTTTATCTATGTCCCCACGCCAGTATTATTGGGGAATCTTCCAGAACTGAGGGTGAATTAAGCAATCACCTTTAGCTGGGATTTGAGAGAATGGTTTCAGGTCAGTGAACTGACTGATGGGGTTTGGTTCTCCAGAGAAACCTGAAAGACTTGGTACCTTCTGTGTGAATTACTTCAGCAATTAATGTAATTGAGATGTTTCTAATAGAACAGAGGGATGTGATTGAGCTCTACACAAAAATAAAAAAAAAAAGCCAGCATGGAAAAGCTTGGGAATCGGGGTATTAACCAACTGTAGGAGGTAAACTTATTACAAAAAAGAGACATCCACAAAGGGCAATGACAGACTTGAAGATTTTAAAAAAAAAAACAGAGGAAATACCTACTTTTCATACTAAGGTGAAAGTTCAGGAACATGAAGACTCAAATATGCTGTGTTGTAACCCAGCTGAAGTTGACTGAGGTTCATGTAAGAGTTACAGTTCCAGCAGAATGACTTACCTGTGAACTTTGCACTTGGCAAAATATTTCTGTCCTACACCAATGGGGCGAAATAAAAAGAGAAGAGTCACAACATTGTTTTAAACATGCTGTAGTTCTTCCTGTCTTTAAGTAACCCATGCCTGACAACATTCCCATTTCTTTCCCCCCACAAAGGAGGTTGTGTGACTTTTGCAACACCAAAGAAAAAAAAAAAGAACAAGCCCTAAAATTCTTCTCACTAATACTATTCACATCTGTCTCTAGTTTGACTTCTAGCCTCTTCTTTTGGCTAATGCAGGTCTCAGATAAGTTTCCAACCTCCTTCTCTTGGCTAAGTCCCAAATCTCCTCCTCCATCCACATCCTCATAAACTGCTCATTTTTTCTGTTCAGCAACACCCTGTTTAAATTTCACTTTGCACTGGGCACTGAGTTTCATTACATTCCTTTACCTGGCCAATTAGAACCATATCCAGATGATCTTTCCTCCTTTCCCACTTTCCTTTCCTTGGGCTTTTCTTTTCCCTGTGCTGTCATTAACCCTTCCTTTGTGCTTGTGGTGTTTGCATTGCTCTAAGAGATAAAGCTTCACTGGGGACTGAGACCCACAATACAAGGAACTGAACACAGAAACGTTATTCACTCTCAGACTTTCTTCAGAATGATGGTACATGAAACTGCCTCCATCCAGTTCCATCCTTCATTCCATCTCTCACTTGTATGGTCTTGAACTTAAGCTTAACATGGTAAAAATCTCAGCTGAGCTCCAAATCCACACGCTATTTTTATTCTTTCTTCCTATTGATAAGAGTCTTATCAAACATGAAATCTCTTGGGTGATGGTTCTGGACTTTCATTTTGGTGGTAGGGAAAGGAGGTTGAGGTTTTTTTTCTTCCAGCACTTGTTCTATACTCAAATATTTTCATCTTTCAACTTCTTCAGAAGATATCTTGAATACAAAAGCTTTTACCGGGGTGCTTCACTCCTGAATCTCAACCCTCAGCCACTGCAAATTATTTATCAACTGGCCTGTTAAAGGAATTGTCCAAATCATCCATTTCCCTAGTTCAGTCCTGCAATTTATATAATTCATCGCCTTCTGTTTCCTCCCCCTTCTTTTCTAAAATGGCAAACAAACAAATAAACAACCCCCCAATAAACAGCAAACAAATCCAAATAAAAACCAAACTACCTTTAATCCCTCCTTTCAGGTCCTTTCACAGCTGAACTTGGCCTTATCTGGCTGTTCAGTTTTTTCTGTATTCATGTGTTCACACTAATGGCACTTCCCACTTTCCCTGTCTGGTCATCCACATCAATCCTCGTATCCCTTATACCATTAAACCATTTCCTTGCATACCTTCGAATTTCACCTGAAGCTTCAGCTGCCTTGGTTTACAGACAGCAGGCTGGGCTGATACAGAGCTAACTGAAATGGATTTGGGATTATTGTTCTCCCTTTTTGCTTGTTTTGTTCCCCTGCTGCAGCTTGTCCTTAAAGCAGGCTGTTAAGCAGAATGTATTTTTGTAGCACAGGGCTCCACACAGCACCAAGTGCAGCAGAGTCCTTTGGCTCACAGGCAGCCTGGAGACATTTTCTGTTGTGCAAAACTCAGTAGAATATACAGGGGATCTCAGAGGCTTGGCAAAACTTAACAAGACTGTCTTCAGCTTTTGTGGGTTTATGGGGAAAGGCCCTCAAGTTTAACAAAGGTGTTGTTTTGTGCATTCTTACATTCACTTTTTTTTTCTTTTTTGTCAGTAAATGTATTTTGAGGCATAACAAGTAAACAGCTTTCACAAGCCTGAGCCTGAAGCTGAGCACCTGCGCCTCAAAATAAGATCATCATTGTTTGAGTAAGGTTTAAATAATTTAGTACAAATTGGCTTTCCTATAGGTGTTGACAAGCACATCATCACTAGTCACTAATGAGTACAGGATTCCAGAGGTCTGCACAGATATCACCCTCCTCCTCCTCCTCAGACTGCGCATGTGGCCCTCGAAACAAAGTATTTCACAAACAAGCACCTGGAGACCTTGATTAAAAACCACCTGCTCTGGAGCTCTTGGGAAGACAGATTGCACAGCGTGCAGGTGGCCTCCACAGTGCAGCTTGCTGATATTTCTGATAGCTGGAGTCACTGAAATGAGGTTTGCTTCCCTTCCTCCCACACACACACCCAGCCCTTTGTGCTGGTTGGCCTCAAGAAAGGAGTTTATGAGTGTGCCCCTAAAGAGCCTGACACAGCCTGACTGCAATGACAGAAGGGATGGGTCTAACAAGCCCTGCCTTTGTGACAGGACAGGCCTTTCTCATCACTGATTACCTTTCTGCAAAAATAGTGGTATTTGGTGAAAAGAGGGCAAAAGCATCGCAGGGATAATCAGCAATAAGAAACCATTTCAGAAGCTTCACTACCTGTTGAACGATTTTTCCCTATTCATTTCTGTGACTCCATGGATGGCTAATGAAAAACCACACAGATGTCATGAGATCTGACATCTCTTTCCCTGCATCCTGCAAGCTCTTTATACAAATGGGATCCCTCAACACCAATGACATTTTTTTTCTGGTCTGCTGGTCTTGGCACAGGGTTCTTGTGGGAGTTTCAGTGCTGTGATTTCAAAGATGGAACACAAGAAAGTGAGGGGGAGTTCTGCTAGGTCTGAGCTCACGTGGGGAATTTCTGCAGTGCCTTGGGTCTGAAAGAGTCTCTGAAAAGGACTGGAATAGCCACATACCCTGAATGAATTAACTCTTAGTAGAAAGCCCAGGAGCATTTTCTACCCATGTGTACACATAATTTCAAAACTGATACATTGCTCAGGGGTGAAGCAAGGAGCTCATCACATTCCATGCCCAGCTACAGCCCTTTGCCAAAACCAATATGAAGCAGAGACCTCTGGATCCTTTAGGCTTGCTTGCCCTACTGTAGCCCTGGTTTCGTGCCTGAGGTGTTTTGGTTTTCTGAAATTCTTTTCCCAGGGAATTTTCTGTAAACAGGAGAAATGTTTTTGTAAACAGTACTATGTTTTCATTCCTTTTCCTAGGAGGGACTTCTTGATGTCCCTTTGGCCTGACCAATGTGATTGAAGAGGTTTGTCTTTGTTTCACCAATTGAACTGGTCTGTGTAGAATAGTATAAAAGGAAGACACGTCCCAAAATAAAAAGGAGTCATTTTCAGCCTTCTGAAGTCAGAGTCTATGTCGTTGTGGTGTAAAACAGCGTCACACTACTGCAGAGACAAGGCTTACTCAAGAGGGCAATTCAAATCAATCAGACAGCAAGGGCAGCACTTCCACAGGGCAAAGATGGGAAAGGCATTTAAAGATGGTGTTTCTAACCTGGCAGCCTACAAAGCAGTTGAGAAACCCAAATATTTCCAATGCAACAAACGCCAAGCCCTTGCTCTCATTCTGATCTGCAGGTTGAAGCCATGACTACGGACTGCTTATGTCAAGGTGTGTGTTACAAGCTTGGATCTCAGTTCCTGGCAGCACAGCTCCCTGCTGGAGCTGTCCTCAGGCTGCACTAAGTATAGCTCATGCTGTTTCCACACACGTTGTGTGGGGCCAGTCCTGAGTCATCCGGGAAAAAATTCCCAGCTGTCACTCCCTCATCTGCCAGCTCCACAACCCAGGTTAGACTCAAGGTGTCTCAAGGGCTTGGCAAATCAATAAGAGCAGCAGAACCCAGGAAGTTTGCCTGTAAACACCCAGTCCTGCCTACAGCCAGAACTCTTTTGAGCACCTTTACACTTCCATCTCCCACAGCCACTGAAATTTCTTTGAGTATCTGGCAAAAATAAAGTAGTCTAAATTCCTATCAAACAGAAAACAGCTTCTAGAGAGCATCATTTCTAGGTCAGACCAAATGCACAGAGTAATATTTCTGGTTTTAGGAGAGATGAAATCTGGAGGTGAAGGAGCAATTAACTTAACCTCAGTTTAAGGCAAGTTGTTATAAAAAACATTTTCCTTATCTTGGGATAAACAAATAGTAGCAAATAACTTTTATAGCTTATCCTTATTTATTTCTTCAGGTTAATTGAGTTTCAAGTTTGATAATCTAGTAAATTTAGAACCCTAACCTGCAAGGGGTAATTGAAACTCCTAAAAAATATGCTTGCTCACATCTCCTGCTGTCCAAGCTTATTATGCATTGTGTCATGGGCAGCTCTCCAGCCTACATTTCACTATGCAAGGCTTGATTAAAGCAAGTGAGGTGGTCATTCCACTTTGCTTATTGCAGCCTTGGGTTCACAACCTATGGGACATCATGTCTGGAAAAGAAACCACACTGAGATTAAAGGACATTCCATGTTTAGAGAAGGCATGGCCATATAAGATGCTGACCACCATCCAAATGAAGTGAACAAGGAGAAGCAGTCTGGCTTCAGTGAGAGCTGGACCGGATCCCATGACTTCTGGGAAGAGTTTAAAGATGCAATTTGTTCAGTGGGAGTTGGGGATATGAAAGCAGATAATTAATGTGGTGTGAAAGAAGAGAATACAGGATCATTTTACTTGCATAAGAGCAAAGGAAGGAAGAAAGCACATCTGAGTCAAAGCAGAGGATGCACATAACAGTTGCAGTCATCTCCACTTTTTAAAAAAAAGAGCAAGAAGCAGAAAAATTCCTGGAAGGCAGGCTGAAGATTACCAGAAATAATTAGATTAACAAATCCAAAACGCGTGAAACAAAGATATGTACTTCAGCAATGTTAGCTAGTGAAGGCTATGCTCAGGGTAGAGCTTGTTATGGTACCTTGCTGCCCAGAATCACAGGCATGACTTCAGGCTTCACACAAACCAGTTCTTTCCATCAGTGTGGAAAGGCAGCCTGTCTTCTTAGCTGGGAAGTCAAATGAGACTGGATGATTCAAACTACAACTTTCTCCTGTGTTCCATAAGCTAAAGGAATAGAAATGATTGAGCAAAACCATATCCAAGGAAAGCACACTCCAACTCTACTAGCCCTGTGTGGCTATGAGGAAGGACAGAGTGCTCCTTTTTTGCCCAAATAATCTGCAAAGATAAAGAAATTACATCTAAACCACACCAGCCCTGTGTGCCATCAGAGAAGGAGACTTGTTCCTTTTTCCTAGCTCACCCCTTCTTTTCTCAGCTCTCAATTCCCTTCTGTTGTGTGATGGCTGGCTGGACTTCTCCTTTTTTAACCAAAAAATTCCAGAATAACTGGTCAGAATAACTGTTAGGCAGGATTTTTTCCTTTACTAAACGTTTGGTTTTCACCCATTGGAAAATATCAATTCGTCACAAATGTAATGGGAAAGGGCTTTAGGTCTGGAATGGGAGGGAACTGAGGGAAACTGAGAGTCCAGGGATTAGAACTCTGAATCAGAGAAAGGAAGGACTTGACCTCTGGTGTCCCACATCCCAGATGAGTACATTAAGCACTAAACTATTCCAAGGCAGGAGGTGAGTCTGTCTCGTCTCAGAAAAATGTCTAAAGGGACGGATTTTGATCCAACACGGCACAAAAACAAATTGCAAATCTTCCTCCCCCCGCTTCTTTAAATTGAATTCTTGTTCTCCAGCCAGCCCAGCTTGGTATTAGTTTTGTGTGAGTTAAACAGACCAGACACGTTTCTTCCTGTTGGTATTTGATAGATATTCGGTAAAAAAAAAAAAAAAAAGGGGGGGGGGGGGGAGGGGAAAAAAAAAAAAAAAAAGAGAGAAGAAAAAAAAAAGAAAAAGTTCAGTCTAGTTAAGATGTATTTCAAGACCAGCCCGAGCCAGAGAGGCGATGTAGGAGCTCAAGGCCATGGACACCACCATGGACAGCGCCCGGGGGCTGGAGCCCGGCCACGCTCCGCCGGCCGCGGCACCGGCACCGCCGGGCGCTGCGGGGCAGCGGCAGCCCCGGGTATTCACCACCGCCTCCTCGCCCTCAAATCTGAAAATTACTCCTTTCGCTGTCTGCTGGATTCTAGGAACCAGACAGAAGATTTGGCAAAGCTCTCCTCGGTTCCACGCGGCTTTTTTTTGTACTTTTTGCTTCACTCCCTCCCCGCCCCGGCCGCCTTTTCTCGAGTGCATTAAATTAAATGCATATTGTCTAAATAAACGCCGCGTTGTGTCAATAGCTGAGCTGGGGAAACTCCTGCCGCCCTTTGGGTGCGAGAGGCGGCTCCGCTGAGCTACTCTATGGCTGTTTAATACAGGAGATTAGTGCGCTCTCATGGAGCACCACTGAACGTCTGGGGCTGGCTGATGGGGAGGGGAAAAGCGGGTTTCTCTTTCTCCCCCAGTAATCCTTTCATTCGATGCGAAGATGACACCGTGTCAGACGTGGAAGAAGGAATTTCTCATCCCCGACGGCCACCGGGCAGTCAGAGGAGAGGAAAACACTTTTCATGAGAAGTGGGCACTGCAGAGCACAGCAGTGCGAGAGAATGAGTGTGTGCTAGAAAGCCTGCCTCGATCTGCGAGCAGTCGTGTCCTCAAGCCTTGTCTTGTCCTCAAGCCCACCCCGGGAGCCTTGGAAAAAATATCCTGGGGCTTCGCACCTCGCCTGCAGAGAGCTGCCCTAGCTGCCTTTTAACCTGGCTGGATCAGAGAGGCTGAGCAAGTCAGGGAATTTCTGGTCCTCGCAGGACGAGTCCAGCAATCACTGTTGGTGCCGCTCCCTTCCCTTCCCCGCCAGACTCTCCAGCAGTCAGCACGCCTGTGTTTTTTTGCTGAACACCATTTTTTTCCACCCTGGGAAGGCTGGGGAGGTTAAACTCCCCGTCTGAACCGAAGCCCTGGACGAGTGCAACTGAGGTTATAGAAATCTGGGAGGGGAAATGACGAAAATGCTTTATTGTGAATAAAACAAGAGGGTGGAGGGAGAGGCGGAACTTTCACAGAGATGAAGGATGGGAAGTTTTGCGGAGCTGAGGATTAAGTCCGTCTCCGAGCGCCGGGTCGGGCTTTAGTCATCATTTCCCACCTTGAGGCTGCAAGGGCACTTCCTCCCCAAAAAGCTGAACCTGTTCCTCTTGCTGGCTTTTTGTTTCGCTCCTGAGCGGCTTCTGCGGGGAGCCCGGTCACACACCCGCCCGCAGCCCCTGGCCCTATTCCCCGGTCGGGAATTACGTGCCAAACTTGGAACAGGGACTTATCTTTCTAGCCAAGCTCCCAGGTCAATTTCCTCGTAGGAAAGTTGATTTATGCCTGTTTATACGTATGGAAAAAGGAGGCAGAAGCCAAGCGCGGCATCCCTCCAAAATCTCATTGTCTTTGAGGCGGGAAGACGGGAGAAAGTGGAGTCACAAAAGCGAAAATGGTAAGGTTTGCCTTGTGGCGACCGAGAGGGCTCGGCCAGAAGGGCAAACATGGGGTTTTGCCTCACCTCTCCGCGGCTGAAGCCTTTCCCGGGTCACACAAAAACACCGCTTCCCTCCGCGCATCCCGGCAGGAGAAACAACCGGCAAGCTGCTCTCCTTGGCGGGGAGCCCTGCCCTCAGCGAGGCGCCGGCAGGTGAAAACCCCACCGAGGTTTGGGGTTGGTTTTCCCCTCTCCCAGACACCGGGCCAGTCCTGCCCGTGGGCGCTCCTTGAGCCGAGAGAGGTTCGGCGCAGGTGTGGGGGTTGGAATCGCGCCTAAAGCTCCGCCAGTCCGTCCTCTGGTCCAGCCCCATCCCTTGTCACCCCTCCGGGGCCAGGGGACATCGGGAGCTGGCCGGGCCTAGGGGGGTACACGCTGCAGGTGGAGGCGGGTCCCTCCCGGGAGAGCATCTCCCGCGGCATCCTGCGGGGAAGGGAAGGTTTAAACCCCAAGTGAGGGGTCTTTTCTCCCCATGCCGCCACGCAGGAGGGCTCAGGCTCACGGTGAGGCTTGGGACCAGGAGTCTGCTCATTCGTGTACGTGGCAGGTGACAAAGCGCTGCGCCGGTGGTTGCAGACGACAGCCCTCGGGGGGAGGGGGGCAGGAGGGGGAGCATGGGGTGATAGTGAGTCTCCTAAAACCCTTTGGCATTGCTCAGTTCCTGCCGTATTAGCACAGCCATAGTTGGGTTGTGTTGGGTTTGTTTTTTTTTTTTTTTTCTCTTCCCTCCCTTTTTTTTTTTTTTTTTTTTTTTTTTTTTTCTTTTTTTTTTTTCCCCAAGCCCACTGAGGCAGAGAAGAGGCAAACTCAGCCATAGGAAGGTGGTTAGTGATGTCACAAGTTTGGTCTTTTCGATAAAAGCGATGGAGAAGGGTCTCCCTCACTATATATATTAGGGGAAGCTTCTGTTCTTCATAATATAAAGAGCAGCAAGGGAGAAA
Source organism: Trochalopteron elliotii (assembly GCA_024734555.1). Lineage (NCBI taxonomy): Eukaryota > Metazoa > Chordata > Aves > Passeriformes > Leiothrichidae > Trochalopteron > Trochalopteron elliotii. Next base: position 1,996,541 of record JANPWX010000069.1, on the reverse strand, counting down.
AGCACCTGCTTTAACACCCTTTATTTAGCCCTGATCTGTTACAGGCAGAATCAAAGCTCTGTAGGCTGGATTTTTGAAAAGTATTGCCTTTTTAACTTTTTTTTTTAAATTTCACTTATTTTTTCTTTTTTTTTTTCTTTTTTCCTTTTTTTTTCTTCCCCTTCTTCTTAAGCATAGAACATAGTTTTGGAAGCGATTGCTGAGAAGAGCAACCACTGTTGGCCAGGGTGATCTCTGAGAGGCACAGTCAGCTGTAACTCAAGGAAAAGGTGAAGAAACTTCAGGATTCTGAGTTTATAGAGGCTATTTATTTTTCCTGAGTCTGGAAGGGATGGCTGTGTATTGGTTTTTGGTGTATTTTTTAAAAAATTAATTTCTGGGGGAGACGAAATTCTAAAAATATTTGATGGACGTTTTACTTTTAACATGAGCAATACACCTGTGAGTGTGTGGGGGTTATTTTCAGGGGATCTCACAATTATTTATAATTAGTCGAAAGGGCAGTGTAAATCAAAGATGCCTATTAGCTATACAATTTAATTTATAGCCTACCAGGTGTTCAGGGAATTTATTTACAGCATAAACGATTTAATGTTTTCAGCATGATCTCTGTTTCAGCTCTTATGCTGTTTTATTTGCCTGTGCGGTGCGGAATCTGGGCTTTTAAATTGCGGCAGCGAGCGTCGTTTAACTTAAAATAACCCGCAGGTAGAAAAAAACCCGCTTTGCTTTGCACCTCAACCTTCTCCAGAGCGCCTGCTTTAATTCGGGGGCAGGATTGAGAAGGAGCGATCCGCCGGCACGCCTCAGTGTTTTGTTGCGGCTTGTGAGGGTGTTGGGAAAGCATTCCCTGTAAATCAGGCTGTCAGCGGCACAACCAGCGACCCCGGTGCCCCGCCGCGGTCTCGGGGGGGTTCGGCCGAGCCCTGCGGAGGGGAGAGGGATGCTGCCTGGGATGCTGCCCGGGATGCTGCCCGGGATGCAGCCGGGATGCTGCCGGGATGCTGCCGGGATGGTGCCCGGGATGCTGCCGGGATGGTGCCCGGGATGGTTCCCGGGATGGTTCCCGGGATGTTGCCGGGATGCTGCCGGTACGTGCCCAGGTGTGCGCTGGCACGGCCCGGCCCCGAGATCGGCGTGCAGGGCATTCACTCCCTCTGGGAGAGCCGCCGGCGGTGGGGACAAGGGGAGCACTGCCCTGTCCCTCGGCTCTGTCCTCTTGTAGAGCCGCGGCAGCTCCTGGCGCGCAGAGACGGGCGGGCTGCGTTACCTTCAGGTTTATACACTAGTGTTGTCCCAGGACGGAAAAATTTGGTGCCTCCGTCGGGGAGTTCGGGGCTGCCCGGCGGGGTTCGGGGGTTCCCGGGGTGCCCGGGGGTGACCGCCCGCCTCCCGCCGCTCCGACCACCGCTGCCCCCGCAGCCCCGCGGCGCTGTCCGCCTCGCACGGGAGCGCAACTTGAGGCAGCGGTTTTGCAGAGCCCTGGGCCAGGCTGAAAGAGAGCGAAGTGGAAGGCGAAAAAGGGAGAGGAGGAGAAAACTTTCCACTAGTTTACTTTTTTGGCCGGGAGCGCCTGTGTTCATAGACCGCGAGTCCTCCCCCCAGCCCTCCCCCTTTGCTCCCCCCCTCCCTTCACTAGCGTACAATTAGCATCATTAGGAACCGACCCTCCGGCTAATAGGGGAACCGCGACCAGCCACGGTAGGTGCGTGCGAGGAGAGGAGGCAGCACGTCCCGGGCAGGGCTCTGGGGCTTGAGCTAAAAAGTTCTCCCACCGATGGGAGGAATCCCCGCGGCAGGGGAGGCGCTGACCCGGGGGTAAACACGAAAAGGGAGAGCTGGAAGGTGAGCGAGAGAGGAGTGCGGCTGCAGGAGATGCGGAGAGCTTGGCCGGAGTCCTCGGGGTCCGCTGAGTGCATGTGCTGCCGGGTGTTCCCTTTCTCCGCTCGCTTTTTGATTGCGGGCCCGGGAAGCGCTGATTCCCAGTCTCCGTTTTGGCTGTGGGTATCCCGCCCGGGCTCTCTCTCTCTCCGCACATGTTCCTAGGGCGCCATCTCTTTGCAAAACCCTCCGTCCTCCCACAGGTCTCCCAGAGGCTGCTCCGGAGCGTGTGAACATCGCAGGCTGCAGCCCAGTCCAACCTGCCGAGCCAAGCATGCTTCCCAGCCCCTGAGTCTCCCGGGGCCACTCGCTCCTCCCAGACCTCTCGGGCTCTCTATCCAGATAGGCAGCGACCTTTGCTTGTCTCTCCTTGTCACGGCTTGTCTCTCATCTTGTCACTGTTGGGGACCAAAACTTTCCGACAGCTGGAGGCGTGAACCTGACCCTTGTTTTTTTTGCAGAGGTATATTGAGAGACAGATGTGGAGATGCATCCCCCCCTCAGCCTCTGTGTGTGTGTGTGTGCGTGTGCGTCCGCGAGTGTGTTTACAGAGAAGTGAGCAGCTGAACTGACTTTTGGGAACCTTTCCTTATCTGCAAAGAGGGCTTCTGCCGTAACACAAAGCCCTGAGAGAGTGGCTTAGCGGACTAGAACTAAACAAGGCTCAGGGAACTCACTGGAGCCCTCTCTAACCATGTTCAAACGAGAGCTAGATGCTTTTTGAACTAATATCGAGAGACATCTCGCCTGCGGGCAGCGAGAGACAGAGAGGGAGGGAGGGAGGGAAAGAGGGAGGGAGGGAGAGGCAGACAGCAAGGAAGGGAGAGAGACAGAGCGAAGTTTGGAAGAAGTGAGCAGAGAGCTCAGAAAGTTTGTTTTTCCTTCAGAGCTCGGAGCTGGTAGAGCAGAAGCGGGGACTCCTTGAGGACGGCGCTGGTGCATCTGTCCCTGGGGACTGACCTCCCTTTCCTTGCAGGTTTTAAGCCCCGGAGGATACAATGTTCGCTAAACTCTTCCAGCAGTGGAGTTTCGCGGTGTTCCTGCTGAGTTATTCCGTGCCCTCCTGCGGGAGATCAGTAGAGGGGATCAGCCGCAGACTGTGAGTTTCTCTTTTTCTTTTCTTTTCTTTTCTTTTTTTTTTTTTTTTTTTTTTTTTTTAATCCTTCCCTTTATTCTCCCTCGCTGCGGCGGCAGGGCGGGTGGGGAGGGAAAGGAGGGAGGGAAGGAAGGAGGGAGGCAGCCCGGGAGCTCCCAGCGCTGCCGGCTCTGCCCGGGGCCGCTCCGGGTTACCTGTCCCCAGGTGCTCACCGGCGCTGCCTGAGAGCCAGGAGGAGGCACTTGGGGCAGGGAAAAAGGGTGCTTTGCAGCTGTCTGAGCTTACAGAGCTTCGGGGGAGGCGATGCAAAAGCCGAGGGGCTTCTTTGCCGACGCAGTTTGCGGTGATTGTGGTGTGGTTGTCCCGGGACCCTCGCAGGGAGCATCCCGGTTTATCCAAATGCTGTGTGTTACACTGACTAACAGACACTTCCTCGGCTCTGGCGTGGAGCCAATATTGATAAGGGCAGGGGAAACACGCAGAAGTGAGGGCCATCATGACACTGAACAATTTCTTTGGATTTCTGCCACTTCAGGGAAAGAAAAAAAAAATCCGAAGGGAGTCCAGTATCTTACTTAGAGGCAGAGACATATTTTTTTGATAAATGATAGTGTAACTTAAGACAGTCTGTTCAGGAAATGACCTTTTTGCTTCTTCCAAAATAATCAGCCTGGTTTATACTAATAGCCATACACAAAGTGCAGGAGAAGCCTCTGCCCTGATGCAGGAGCAGCTGTCTCACACATCTAACTCTCTGGCTTTCCCTGGACTTGCATCAGATTTGCTAAGGAAGAAACACCTCAGTCGTGCTGGGGAGGGCTGTATTGTTATTCAGTTCCAAAGGAAGCCAAGTTGGAGAAAGACTGCTGGAAAATCCGATCACAACTTACAGGGAAACATGACACAGCAAACAATTTCAGATGGGTTTCCTTTTAAATGTTTTATTACATACATAAGGACAAGATCTCCAAATAGCACTTCCTCTGCCATTTAAGCAACACACATAATAATAATAATAATAACAAAAAAATCACCAAACCCTGCAAACACCCAAAAGAAAAAAAAGAATATAAACCCCAGGTGAAGTGACTTCAGACACACCTAAAATTTGGCACCAGGCAGAGAGCTATTACAAATCTCCGACAGCAAATTGTGTAGAACAAGTTATTGCTGATAATGTTACAGTGTATTATTCTCAGTCCATTAACATTTAACTGCTTTGTACTCCTGAAAGCTCTTCTTGAGCTATTTCTTTCTTTTGGGACCATATTATATAGAGGAATCAAACTTCAGTTTCGAAAATAAATAAAAAAAGAAAATAATTGCAGTGGAGTTAGATGCTGTTGTTTTCTTGGCTAGGAAACTCTGAACTGGATTTAAGCCAAATCTGGTTGTTAAAAAAAAAATTAGATTTGCAGAGAAATACTCTTTCTCTTTTGAAGTTAGAGTAGTTCTAACACTTGCTTTCAAAGGTCAGGATTAGAGAGGTCTTCCCAACATCCCCATTCTGTCCTGACAGGGGGGAAAAAACGTGTAAACTGACCAGTGAAAATGCATTTCTCAGCTCCCTCTTTGCTCTGGCATGTAAAACACACACAAGAAACCAGTCAGCTGTCAGTTAGTGGCATTCACCTAGTTTTGTTTGTGGGCACAGCACAAACACAGACACCACACTCAAACATGTGTCCTGTTTTAATATCACCACAAACCATTCCTCGAGTTAATGGTTAATAACTCACTTAGGCTTCGAGATTTTTTTTTCTCAGTCAAAAACTTAAACCAGTAATGGATGAAAATACTGAAGCACATTATTATAGACATGCAAAAATAATCAAAATTACATAGGCCTGGTTCTGCAGACTTTGCTGAAGCAAATCTCCCATGGAAAGCAATAGCAAATTGTCCCAAGAAAAGTTTTCCAGACATGTTATTTGTTATAGGAGTGCTTTAGCTGCTAAAGAACTTCTGAGAAACCCTGTAATGCCTCAAAATGAAATTACATATTTTTATCATCATGTCCAGACATCGCAGCATCATGTCCCTAGATCTGTTCAAAATATTTTTCCTAAGCCTGAGATAGGTTGAGCAGATTTCCCTCCCTTTGGAGTCAGTGGCAAGGGCAGTCAGTCTTGCAAAATCCAGAGAGCTGACTGAATCCTCCCCAGTTATTTTGCTGAATTTAGGATCAGACCCAACATGAACAGTCAAGGATAATAACAGCTAAATAAGAGCAGCTCTCGGAGATAGAAAGTGGTAGCTTGAAGAATGTTGCCTTTTAGAAATGCTAGATATCTCAAGGAAAAAAAAAAAAAGGAGGAATGTGTCTGAAAAGAGCAGCTTATCTGGAAGTACATGAAATCAGGATAGTCACAAGTCATGGATTTCTGCTGCTGTCCCCATGATGAGACACTCAGTCTCACATGTACACACAGTGTACACACAGTGTACTTGGATCCAGTAATTAGTTTGGATGCTCTGGTCAAGTATAAACCATCAACATCCTTGTCTCAAAAGTGCCTGAACGTGGAAGCTCAGCATTTACTGCTCTTGCTTTGGGTACAGGATCCTTTTCCTTGGATGAGAGATGCCTTTTATAGAAGGATGGAAGGGACCTCTAGTGGGTCATCTTAACCCTAACAGCCTAATACTTTTTTTCCATATCATAGCCAATATGTGAATGCAATCATTCCATTGCCTTCCTACTCTGAGTGTGTGGGTGAGATATTGTGGATATCTCCATTGTGAAGCCCTTCTTACATCAATCTTCTTGGGCAAGCCTTTCTCCATGATTTACAAACACAGGAGTTTGAATAACTGAAGCAGAAGGAGGCAGAAGGTCAAAGAGAGATGTATCCACCACATCTTTGTTTCAAGGAGAGTTTTTGATCTAGAGCATACAAAGGAAGCCGGTAGGCAAAATGTAACCCTTAAGTCTGGCTGAGTAATAAAAGTCATGTGAAATGTAACACTACATAATGTTATACAATCATCTGGAATAGCAGAATGTTATTTGGGGCCAGACTTGATGCTAAATATCATACAGACATTTAAAGAGAAACCCACCCTCTTTGGCACACCAAGCCCTCACACGTCAATCCCTGCATTATTTTGGAAATGCATACTCACTCAAGATGCAGAGCTTGTAATGCTCTCTGACTGCCTTGTGTGTACTGGAACCAAATGTTTAGGTTTCAGTTCTGTAAAATGGATTAGGTTTTCAATCAAGAGGACTTTAATAACAGGCTTTGGAGAGTCAAGATTTTGTCACAGTGGGGAAGTTGACCAAATACACATTAGAGGATTAAGGCAGCTTTGGGTTGTCTGTGAAAGAAGGAATTCTCCTTGGTAGCTCACAAGAGGCAGTAGGAAAGCTTTGCTCATCACATGAGACACTGGTTTAGGCTCCCTAAAGCACGGAGATTTCAGACACTTTCTATGAACTAGAAGAGTGAAAGCAGAACTGCATTTCCCATGCAAATTTCCTGAGAGAATAGACTACTGAAGCTTGGAATGTTCCTTGAGTCACACTGGACAGCCTGACAGTCAGCACAGAGGCAGTCACACAGAGGAGCCCAGGGTGCTGCTTCTATTGGCCTACTTGCCAATCAGACTGATCCTAATGAGAAGGGTGTTGGAGATGGCTCTTGGCCAAAAGAAATTCTTCTGGGGGAGATCATGAGCTTGTGTTAGTGGTCTCAGCTGAACTGAAGAGAAAGACACAATATGGAATCAGCTCAGCATCATCACATTGCATTTTTGCTTAGGGACATTTAGTAGAGGGGCATAAAATGTTTGCCCTAAAGGCTGGAGCAGTCCAAAACTGATTTTGAGACACTTAAAACACAGACAATATTTGATTACATGTGTACTTACAAACCTCAGTATAAGCAGAGCTGATTTTTTGAGCAAGATTTTGAGAGTCATCTTCCAGTCTCATTGTGGAATGGGGGAAAGCTGCTGTTTGAATTTTACACTGAGCAATAGAGATGTAGTATCACTTAAATCCATCACTTGAACCCAATACTCAAAAAGTGCAGCCCTACAAAGACAGAAATTGAAGGGGATGCTCTTAAACCAGAGCTACTTGAAATTGCCAACTTCCCATAGCTCTACTATTGATCCAGTCATAAACCTAAAGAGTTTGGCTGGGGGGACTGAGAAAGAGAACCTGCAGAACACTCCCAAATATTTTGCATTTTCGAATCTGGTAACATAGCAGGAAAAAGAGGGATGGGATGGGATGGGATGGGATGGGATGGGATGGGATGGGATGGGAGGAAAGAATATTCACTCACAGTGATGTCTCTTCTTCCAGTTCACCCACATGCAGAAACCACTTCTTACCCAGCTAATTGACCAAATGATTATAGGACAGGCAAGGCAGTGAATGGAATTTCTTTGGCCAGTGAGAATCCAGTCACATGCCATACCCTGATGCAAGAGGATAGCTTCCATAGCCAAACTCTGCATGCTGGAGTAGAGCAATTGGAAGGATAAACTGTATTATTGCATTCATGGGAACTTAGCTAAATCCCAGCTTGTGCTCTGTCTGTGGCTCACAGTGCAGCTGTGCATCTATTCCACTTCAAGAAAGAGGCTTCCACTTCACATTTTCTCTGGTTATTTATTATCCAGGTGCCATTTGTATCTCCTTTCCTCAGATGTTTAATACATTCCTTGCCAGTACAATGTCTCTAAAAGACAGATAGCTATTCATCTCTCTGTTCCTTGAAAACAAGACAGAGCTCAGTGTACCAAAAGGTCAGGATGAACTCTGGAAAAACCACTCTAAGAAAGCAGGATGCTCTTGAAGAAGACCCAGTGAAGAGGGTTAGCATAAAACTCCAACAGCAGAGCAGACAAGAAATTTGGCCTCAAAAGTTCACACTTAAAGCAATACTAGGAAGTCATCTAAAACCATAATTAGACACAAGTGACCAAGCAATAAATCCACAGGAGTGCCTGAGGCTCATCTCTGCTAATGCTCAGGCTGCCTCCTTGGACAGCTCATTATGGACTGAAGTGCCTGTGTGTTAGGCACCCAAATTCAAATATTTTTCCCTTTCCCTCCTGCAAATGCACTTATTTAAATGTAGGAGTAAAATGCACTTTTATGTGCTTGTCTATGTTTTTGAAGTACATGACTGAGCAGAGGAAAATCACTAGAATGATGCTGTATAGACACTGCTTCTGGCTCCAGTACAAGTGCTGGGTTTTCCCTCTCTTCCTGCATTATCTGACCCTTTAGTTTTCCTATCTCTGACAACTGCCTTCCTGCTCTTACTGCCTCAAGTGTGATATATTAAGAGTCATGATGCTTTCCTAGAACAGAGCAGTGACTAATGCAGCTCCAGGTCCAGCGGTGTGTGATCAGTCAGCTGAGAATTATTACCCACTTAGGTCTTTCCCTTCTCTGCTGAGAGCAGCTACTCTGGGGAAGAAGCAGGACTTGCTCCAGCAATCTGACTTCACTGGATGTCACCAAGCCTGCTACATGGCCACTGTGGCCACCACAGCCAGAGAAGAGAGGAGCTCTGCCAAGCACTGGGCAATAACCAAACCCTAAACATTTTTTTCCCTTTCCTCTCTTCTCTCCCTTCAGCAAACGGGCTGTATCAGAGCACCAGCTATTGCATGACAAGGGCAAGTCAATCCAAGACTTAAGGAGAAGAATATTCCTCCAAAATTTAATCGAAGGTGTCAACACTGCAGAGATCCGTGCCACGTCAGAGGTGTCACCCAACCCCAAACCAGCCACCAACACCAAGAACTACCCCGTCCGCTTTGGCAGCGACGATGAGGGCAGATACCTCACCCAGGAGACAAACAAATCACAGACCTACAAGGAGCAGCCCCTGAAGGCGTCAGGGAAGAAAAAGAAAGCCAAGCCTGGAAAACGTAAGGAACAAGAGAAGAAAAAGAGGAGAACCCGCTCGGCTTGGCTAAACCCCGGTGTGTACGGAGACGTCGTGACCGAGAGCCCAGTCCTGGACATCTCTGTTACTACACAAAATCACACTTTAAGGTAATTCTGCTATATTCTCTTGGGGAGCATACCATGTGTTTACTGAAATTGTCACCCCTTGGTGTGAGAGGCCAAGGCCTCGCTCAAACTGGGAGTAAAAGCAGATCTTTGTACTCATGACTGGGCAGTGGCTTTTCAAGCCCAGTCTCAAGGTGCTCTCTGCAGGTAAGTGCCCCTTCCACTTTGCACTGGGGCAGAGCCTTTCTTCCCCATGAGACACAATTCATATAAACAGCTTATTGCCCAAATCTGCTTTCTGAAACTGAGTAGTAAGTGAAGGCATTTCTGTAAAAAGGAAGCACATCACAGCCACTAAATTTTTTTTTCCTGCTTTAACTGGAGTGTATCACACATCATATCTTGGTCCCGCACTTGGGCCTCAGCAGATTGAAAGCTTTGACTTTTATTTAAGGCTTTGCATCTATAAAATGGCGAAGTTTTCTTTCCTTCCTCTCAACACCTCCCCTTTTTGGCAGCTTTCCTACCCTTGCTTTACAGTTTTTCATTTTACTGTTTTACCTTAGGGGAGAACACGGGAAAATTCTCAGTAATATCTGCAAACAACGCAAACCAGCCTTTCACCACAAAATTTTCCCTGCCATTAGGACTTTTTAATTCAGCTCCATCCTTTTGCCAGCTTGTGAAACAATTACGTTGCTGCTTAAAAATGTTTAGCATTGCTCTTGGAGAGAGACATGCTTCCCCCATGCATGACAGTGAAGGGTTTTTAGGGCAGTGGCCTGGAGACATTAGCCTAAGGTGTCCCAAGTGACTCATCCCCTTGCAGTCATCTCAGCTTGAGTGGAAATCTGCACACTTGCAGGCAAAGCCAAGGATTCCATTCTTCAGTTCTCCTCAAATGTTTGCATTTCACCAGCAAAATCCCACCCTTTCCTCTCCTCTCCTTCACCTTGGCAGACCAGAGACATAAGTGAAGTGCCACTTGCTTGCAGTAAATCCCTTGGAAAGAGACACCAGCTGTGGAATTTGCTAAAACCCAGCCTGGGGTTAAGATTTACAGGCCCCAGTTTGCAATGTGCTCCATCACCTCAGCTCTTGCTGGCATCTACAGGAGGTGCCAACACCTGGGGCTGGGCACAGACCATAGACCAGGGTGTCCCAGACCATAAACCAGCCTCAACAGATGTCAAGGGACTGTGTTGGCCAGTAAATAACACCTGTCTTAAACACAAATAAATCTAAAATGTAGGGAAGAAAACATCCTAGGGAATTTCAACAGGGTTTGTTTTTTTTCTGCTGTGCTGTCTTGGCTGTGCTGTCTTTGCATATATCTAATGGGATATATAAAATAACCACAGGTACAACCCTGTTGATTTTCCCAGTTCAGCCTTTTTCCTTTAAGTGTGTCTGGATGGCTGGACACTCTCAGCTTTACTGTGGAGTCTGACATACAAATACAGCACTTCTCACAGATTCCTAAAAAGAACCTATACTTCAGATAATTAATTAGAGATGATTAAACAAGGAGAATCTGTTAAAAAAGGAAATGGGAATTCCTGCTTCACAAGTACAGAGGACATGTTGGTTTATACCCTAACTTTTAGTACATGAGTTTTTAGTTATCTCAGGAGGCTGGCAAAAGATGTAAATTTTAAGCATGATTTTCACTCTCTCTCTGTGCTTCTTTTCTGCTGAACACCTCGGATTAAAATCTTCATGCCAACTCACTCTGATCAGCCTTGAAAACAAAATTTTGGGTTTAGGTCAGAAAAAAATAGACAACAATAATATAATCTCTAGATCTTTTGACTTACTACAAGGAGAATCTCCTGGAAGAAGCCAATATTGCAAAACCTGGGTCCAAATCACAGAATGCAGCTTGCAAATTATCATTAGTACAGAGCCCACTGTCAAGATGTGGCTTAGTTTAAACTTTAAAACCAAGCCTAAAATCCAGGCTAGATTGAAAATGTCACCCTCTTAGAAATAGGCCTGAGTAGTGCAGACATGTGCACATACACAGCCATGCTGTATGAATTATGTGCCATTGTTAAACCTGTTGGAATATATCCTGAAATGGACCCTAATATTGTTGCTAGCTAATTATTAAGGAGCTTCATGCTAGCATTTCCATTCCAGGCACATTAAAAGTTATTTCTCATGGACATTCCAACAAAAATACCATTTCAATTCAACTGAGGTGCTCTTACTTAATTTCCTAAAAGCCCCTTTGAATGAGTAAACTCCCTAACGACAGATGTAGCCTCCCTTTCAATGTGCACCTTAAGAAAACTCTTTTAAACTCTCCAGGATCTGAGTTTTGTCGTGCCTCACACCCACACACTTTTGCCACTTGGGATGTTACCTCCAGGTCTGGTGATCAGTCCTGCAGCAGAGAGAATCCCACTCCATCCTATATCTCCTCATTCCACCCTCAGGTGTTTCCCATGGAACCACTGAAAAAAAAAGTGCTGGTCACCGGGACCAAAGGGAAAAAAAAGCCCAATCCTTCAGCATTTCCTGCAGCACCTCTGAGCAACTTCATATTGCAGTACAAGGAATACACTGACAGGGTGGGAGCAGGCTCTGCTTTGCTCCCATGGGGAGAGAACTCACACCAGACTGCAGCATCCCTGAGAAAACTCCCAGATCTCAGCACTGGGTGCAGCTGATTGCTTCAGCTGGGCTGAATGCAACAGGAGCTGGAGGAGAACAGGATGGGATGGTTGCTTTCTTTCAGGGCCAAGCTGTCTGCCTCCCAGAGGGAAAGTTTCAGGATTAGAGCCTTTTCACTCAGTCAAGCACTCCAAGCGGTGCTACCAAGGGTCTGCTCACTGCAAGCCCTGAGCAGCCTTTGCTCACACACACCACAACCCCTTGCCTAAGGGGGGGTCTATCAATGGGAAAAAGAGACCAAATAAGCCCCGTGGCACTTGGGGCTTTATTTGGGCCTTAAACTCATTTGTTTTAATCAGAACACGGCATCACACCCCAGTAGTTAATACAGCATTGCCACAGCCTTAACAAGGACTTCCTTTTCCATATCTTCAAAACTGGTTTTGATTTTCTCCAACTTTATTTTTTTTCTTTTCCAGCACTTGACACTTTTATCATAGAATCACACAATTCTTCTGCCTGTAGCACTCAGGAATCTTCTCGCATAAGGCTCTTAAAAAAAAAAAAAAAAAAAAAGCCCCCTTCACATTCTTCTGAGGGTACAATGGCCTCAATGTGTGACAAACTGCAGGTCAGCACACTTCTAGAGGGGTTGCATTGAGAAAAACATAACAGAGATCTTGAATAAATGTCTAAAAGTGTGACATGGTCAAGCAGGCCCTGCTATTGCAAATGGTTACTAGCAAGGCACACCTGTCACAGTCTGTGGCACTCTTGCCATTGATTCTATGTCCACACATTTGAAGTGAAAATAAATTAATTTTTCTGGTTTTCCTGTCCTTTCTTTTTTTTTGCAGGAGGCGCTGACATTTTCAGCAAGAGATATTTGGAAGACATATTGCAGTATTCTGTAATAGTGAACATATGGGAAGTATTAAAATATTTATTACCTGTAAATATTGTAAATGCTCAGAATAAAACCTTCCCCCCCCCCCCCCTTCCTCTCTGAAACTCCACATTCGGTTATTGTGAATTTTTCTTTTTTTTTTTTTTTTGGCTAAGGCTAAGACAATTATTATTGTCACATTTATCATAATTTATTTTGTTGACTGGTGTATTTATTTTGTGAACGTATCTTGGTGCTGCTGACTTTCTATATTTTTTGTAACATAATGCACTTTAGAGATACATATTGAGTACATTGATAACTGACATAAAATGTTCCTGTTTTGTGGTTGATTTCGATGAATGCCTACATACAATTGTTCAAACTGATTTTCCTTTGTGCATGTATAATAGCAGTATTTTAAAATTTGTAAAGAATGTCTAATAAAATATAATCTAATTAAATCATGACTCAGAAGGAAAAATGTGTTCTTTAGGAATTTCAAGAGCAGGAACAATTTTTTTTTATTTACTACATTTGAAAATAATTTTGAATGTAATGTGTTTACATTGGTCTAAACTCCCACATTTTCACATTAGCTTTTACTTAAAAATCACTCAGAACGTATTTTCGTTCCAGAGTTCCATTTCAAGTTTGCTCAGTTGCTGGACGTCCTGGGGGTAAAAAAAAGCCCCAGAGCTCAGACCCCACTGAAGGGGAAGCAGATTCCCAACCTCCCCAGGCCTCAGCCCTGCAGGAGCTGAGCCAGGGGCTGAACCCCTGCACTCTCCAAACTGGGGAGTGTGAAAAGCAGCCCAGGGGGAGGGGGCAGCACTTCTCCTGCTCTTGGAAGGTCACACCTGAGCACACCCTGCTCAAACCCAGGTCAGAGACACCTCTGCCCCCAGATTCCCAATGGCTACAACACCAGCAGAGCCTCAGCTCTTCATGCTTTTGTGTGAGGGGGGCAGAACCTGTTTCCTGGGAGGAAAAACTGCAAACTGCACATCACGAGATATCTTGCATTGCTGGGATGAATTTTCCCCTCTCCCACCACAAAGATGCCTCACATGGCTCTGTTTCCAACACCATCTACATTAATCCTGCTTCTGCCTCGTCTCCACAGATGAGACCAGCTAAGGGAGAGACCCCCTTCAAGACTTCATGTCCACTGACTGAAGAAAACATGAGGCAAAAAATCATGGTCCATCACTTTTTCTTGCTTCTTATCCCTTTCGCTGGCAAATCCCAGCAGCTGCTTGTTGGGGCAACCTGAATAAAGGGGATTGTTTCACAGAGATATCTGAACTTTGTAAGGTCCAACTGAATTTCCTCTGTCCCAATCCTTTAACACCAGCAACATCAGAAAAATGCGAGCATGGAAAAATAAATTACAAATCCTGGGAATTTTGAGATAGTTCTTGTAATTGTTGCTTTGTTCTGTAGTTGCCAAACTTTTCTTTTTTATTCTTCTTTCCTTTTTTTTAAGTGCCATCTTTTTCCATTGCCAAAGTACAGCCATCATGTAATATAAACCAGATGTATTTCTGCTCCCTACCCAATCTTGCAGAAAACTACCTCCAAGAAAACATTAAAAGCAGGAAAACTTGAGAAAAAAAAATCACCCATCCTTCCCAATCTACTTCTCTGAAGTGTGAAATTCAACGCTTCATTATGTCCAGTTAATTACAACAGCCACAAAGCACGTGCATGCTGTTTCCTTTTCAGATGAAAAATATTATACATGATGAAGCATAGCACTAAGGAAAAAAGGCAGGGTTTCTGCACATTTTCTACTTGGCCTCCTTGCACATCCTGCCTATTTATAGTATCCAGCTAAGGCTGGGATTTATACAACTAAAGTTAACTGCAATATATTCAAAAGACAATTTTGTATCTCAAGATTACCAGCATATCCCAGCTGGAACTAAAACTGAAAGCTCTTCTGGGCAGAGGCAATTTATCTTCATCAGAAAGGATGAGCCTTGGCAGACAAGGGCTCAAAGAGCATAAACCAAACCAAAAACCCAAGTGCTTAACCTTGGCTCCACAGAACTGACCTCCTCATAGGAGAAAAGCTGATTTTGAAGTGTCTCTGGTCTCCCCTGAATCCTTCCCCTGTCCATTAAGGACTTGTAATTTTTTTCCTGGTTTCCTGTAAGTAAAACCTGCAATTGTAGAGAATTTAAGCAAAAGTCCTGTTTTTCTGCAAGACTTTTGCACAGGCCTTACAAAATCTGTCTGTGGCTCCTGTGTTTCACAGACTCTGGTTTGAAAGTCAGTGCTGCAGACCTCACAAAACTGAAAGCAAGATTTTTTTAAGCTCTCAGCTTTGCAGGGAAATAAATCATGAAATTCCCAATCTCTGAGACAAACTAGAGCAGTTCTGCCTTGCTTGTGGTGGGGGTAACAGCTCCCAGAGATTTCAGTTTCTCAGACAGTTCAACCCTAAAGGTTTAACTAGTCTCAAAGACCCCTGCAGGGGTCAGGACTTAAGAATCAGGACTTTTCCTGGTATTTGCTGATGTCCATGATACCATGTGCTGGAGGACAAAAGAAATGATGCTCAAACTTCAGTATTTCATGTTTTACTGCATGACCTCTAGGAAGGCTGCACTCTTGCATTTGTGTCCTTCCAGCTCTGTTTCTCTTGCTCTCCCTATTCCCAGCTAATCCCAGACCTCACCTCACCCACAGCACCTTCCCTCACCAGTCTCCTGTCTCAGCAAGTGTCTGTTTCCCATTCTCTCCATCCTGCCTCACAGCCATTGACCTTGTGTTCCTCCAAGGCCTTCATCCCAGCTTCTCCACTGATGGGTTGTGCTTTCCCCTCAGCATCCCCACCAGCTTCCTCCTGCTCTCTGCCCACCTCCCAGCAGGAAAAGAAGCCAGAACAGAGTGGGGCAGCTGCCTCCTCACTTTGTTTTACATCACCCTGTCCCAGTGCCTTTTCCCAAGCTACTGGATAAGCAGGAGTTGTGGGGAAATCATCCTTTGCCTTCATTTTCTCTGAGCACTGCTCAGATGGCAGGGTCTGAACTCCTGGGACGTGCACAGAAAATCCACTCATGCACATGAGCTGAACCATAACAGAGGCTTTTGCTGATAAAGGAGATTCCATTAAATTAGTGTGATTTTTTGGAGGGGTGCAACATGCCCAGGTGTTCCTCAAGGTAATAAATGAGCATTCACAATGCAGAGGATGGCCTTCCATATTTCCATTTTTTTCCTCTGTGAGCCAGAGAGATGCTAGGGCTTCTCAGTAGAAATTCCAATAGATTTTTTACTATGGGCAATACAATTGGTTTTCCATGGTTTACATTTATACACGGTACAACTACTTTGGCTGAAATTCTTCTGAAAGGCAGTTTACAGGGTTTCAGCTTGAGAGGTCAGAATTACAAAGAAATGAGGCCAGAGTGTCCCAGCAGGAGATGGTGGCCTTCCTCAGGAGTGCCCTGAGCAGCAGTCCTGCCTCCCAGATCCAGCCAGCACAGTCAGAAACTTTGTTCCTGCCCAAGACCTCCAAGGGGAGCCCAGCTTTGGCACCCCACTGCTGTTCTGGTTTTGCAGCAGTCACTGTGTTTACTACAGAACTTAAAAGTGGTTAAGAGACATCCAATGATGACAGCTCTTCCCAGCAGCTCCCCTCCATCTGTGCTGGACCTCCATCACAGACCTTTCCAGGCTCCGTGCACTTGGCACGGGGACCTCATCCAACAGTAGAGTTCCTCTCACAGAGTTTGTTTCGTGGTCCTTTGTAAACACAGACATTTATCTGGCCTTCAAGACACACAAAAAACAAACCAGTGCAGTTTATGCCTGTCCTCTGGAACAGCTCTATGCTCTCAAGGAAAGCATTTCAGGCACAGGAACTGCTTGGCTTGGTTTGTTGCATTCCCCACCCCAACCTGTGGACAGCACTATCCCAACACAATGCAGCCACAGTGCAGTGATCATGCGTGTTCACTTATGAGTAAGTGCCTTGATCTGCTGAGCCACCACAGGGAACTTGGCTTTCTTGCAGGATTCAGAAAGTAGGGGAATGCTGGCTGTATTTAGTTACAGCCTTTGAGAGTTTGAAACATTTTGTTGTTTGGTCATAATTCACTGCAGAGAAAAAGTGCTATGATAGTTTCTGTGGAGTCAGAGGGGCTTTATTTGCTTACAAAAGAGGTACTACTAGAGGAAGCACAAGCTACCTTTAAAACACCACAACATGATATCTCCAAAACAAAGTGGGAACCATCAGCCTGGGGAGTTGGGTCACATGAGCAACAAAGTCATGAAAAAGTACATCTTGTCCCTTACTGAAACCACCACTGGTTTCTGCTAATAGATTCAGGAGCAAAGCAGGGAAAGAGGCACATACATTCATCCCCAGTTTTAATGGGGAGAGCACTGGAACTCCTTGGCAAAGTAATTTCCTTGCTTTATCCTAGTTATTATTCAAAATGGAGTCAGAATTGCCCACTTTTCTGAAGGTTTGTGAGCTGTGCGGAAAGCTTGGGGCAGAAATATAAAGCATTGATTTGAAGCCTGCCTTCCTCCCCCTCACTGGATTGGTTGGTTGGTTGATTTTGATGATGGTAGTTTTGGTTTTGGTTGGGTTTTGGTTTGGTTTTGCTTGGTTGGATTTTTTCCCCTTGCTTGCTTATCCCAGTTTTTTAACCAGGCTATGAACGGTCATCAGGTAATAAGTGATAGATTTCATATTCACCCAGATAAAGGTGACAACGCTTAAAGACATTTTCTCATGGCCCATCCAACCCCCAGGAAGCCCCTCTGGACACTGACTTCAGTGGAAGCTATGCTCACAGCTTCCCACACATTTCTCTGAGTACATACCCCCTTGAGTCCACTTTTTTAATTGGTTTCCTGGACCGTTCTCCTCACAAATAATTTTTTCCTGCAGTGAATGTTAACTAATTTGCTGTGGAAAACGTCTATGATCTAACCTTCTCCGTGCCTTTCTTTCCAGATGTGTGAGTGATCCAAAAGTGTGGTTTGCAATGCATATGCCATAGACCATCCTTTTCCAACAGCTGGATTCTGCTCTCTGACAGGGCAGGTGAGCATCCTCTGCACATCCATGGACTCACTGCTGTGCTAAAGTACAGGCTTGGACTTCAGACAGCATGTTTGAGGCCACTCTGCATATTGTGGACCAAGTTCCTTTAAGAAAAACTTCTGAAACTTTGAAGGTTTTTTTTTTTTTTTCTCCAGTGGAACTTCCAGGAAATCCCTACCTATTCACTGAGGAAAATCCTTCCTTATGTATTGGAACCAGCTTTCTTGCCATGGCCGTGCCTGCATGAGCATGTTAGAAGCAGGAGGGATTTGTGTGGATTGCTGTTGTTAGAAACACACTTTACAAGATCTGGGCCACTCAAGGAGAAAACTAGGGCACAACAAAAGGCAAAAAGAATCCCACCTTGTCACCAGAGTTTTGTGGTGTGTATCTGTTTTTGCTATTTTGGAGGAGTGAAAATCTACTCTGATCCAGCTCAAGTTTTCACACTGTTAGACACTATCTGTTTTTATAAACTTGTTTTTGCCCTCACTCAACCTTTACTAGCTGGAAGGCCATGGAAACACCAAAGCACTGAATGCAGCTAAACTCTGATCCAAACAAGATCAAACTTTTTCTCGGTGAAAGTGTCAGTGTAACATTCTATCAGAGGTTCAGGTCAGCAATCTGATCAACCCCCAGTGTGAAATGAGAACTGCCCTGTGACTCCTCTCATCCAGGCCAAGGAGCACAGGGGTGGTGGCCCATCCACATGAGAAATGGGGCTTTAGTAGCCAATTCCTCAGTCAGGCTTTTAGGCCAGTCTCCTTTTGGAATTCTGAGACAGAACAGGGAAGATTTAGGGCTTTACTGTACCCACTTTAAAATGTCTACAGTTTCCAATGCCAGCAGGCAAGAAGTGTCTGTAAATAGATTCTCTTCCTTTCTACCTTTTGCATTGCTCCAATTCCTGTTCCAATAACAACCAGAGAGATTTACCAGGAAAGCACAGAGACTTAATAAATTTTTCATGAGATAAAAGGAGTTTATCATGCTTTTGGGGATAATGATGAATCTTCTTGTATAGCAATGGCATTCACATGAAATCACCAGAGATGAAGGACAAGCCTCCTTGTAACTCCCCAAATATCCTGAGAAATGCACCTTGGGGTTGGCAGGCTTGCTGCACAGCCTCGAGCACTTTGAGTCCAGTGCACCAAAGATGAATCCCACACCACTCCTTACCCATAAATAAGCAAGGACTGCAGGATCTCCTGGAGCACAGGAGGGTTTCTCACATGCACAAGTGCTCAGTCTTGAAAGCCCTGATCACAGGCAGGCTCTGGTATTTGCTGGACACAGAACCTGCCAGTCACTCACAGCAAAACCACAACAACACACAGACTCTGCAGAGAAGCGGGGGAGAAAAAGGCAAGAGCAGGGGCAGAGCCCTGCCAGAGGCTGGGAGGATGTGTGGGCTCCTCTCCTGGGACAACCAGGACAGAGATAGTGACAGCCACGTGAAGGATACGCAGTTCCAAGTGATTGCTGGGAGGAATTGGCATTGGTATAAAATCTTGACAAACGTTTGGGATTTTTGAGTGTGAAAGATAAAGAGAAGCTGTTCTTCACAAGGCCTCTTCTCAAGCAGCCTGGA
Organism: Trochalopteron elliotii; assembly: GCA_024734555.1. Classification (NCBI taxonomy): domain Eukaryota; kingdom Metazoa; phylum Chordata; class Aves; order Passeriformes; family Leiothrichidae; genus Trochalopteron; species Trochalopteron elliotii. The sequence goes on along the minus strand of JANPWX010000069.1, from coordinate 1,977,408 downwards.
TGTTGTGCAATGGCTACAGGAAGTTCCTTACAGGACAGAGTAGATTTGTTTATATCTGAAACATCAGATCATGAAGTAAGATACAGAAAATGATATCCACATTAATGAAATGCAGCTGACATCCACTGATTTTGAATTTTATTTTTGTACTGTACTTACTTGTACTGTACTCTTACATCAGGACTCCGTAGGGCTAAGCAGATCCAGAACTCTCAGCTTTTCTGTTTTAGAGTCTCATTATTGGCACAAGAATGAAAACTTTAAATAAATATATCACAATCACTATGACTGCATTTGAGTTGCTCAGATAATGATAAGATGACATGGGGTAAATGCTTGGAGTTAAGAGCAGCTCTAACAACAGTTGATTCGTCACTTATATTTAATCCATTTAAGAGACATTTTTATCAGACAAAGATCAACCCACTGGGACCATTAATAGTTACACTTTTAAAAAAAGCCAGCAGCCAGAGACTAACAGAGACAGACGTAGCAGTCTTATGGTCGAAAATCACCAGTAAATTTAGAACACACTCACAAGAACATTTTGCTGTGCGTGTTATTATTTAAACAGCATTGTAGTAAGAGCATATGCATGCATAATCAAAACCATGCCCAAGGATCTAATGAAAATACTGGGAACAAAAGAGCTCAGGAGAATGCCTGGCTCATCCTAGGTGATTTAACAGATGAAGAGGAAAGGGAGCACAATGGCAAGGTGCCTGGAAGAGCCGTGGTGTGATTTGTCAGAGCCTAGGTGGGATTACAGGGAACAATCAGCTGTGGAACATACAGTGTCTGTTAGGTACCGAGAAAGGAATGCTGCTCTGGGTGCTCTATAAACAGCCTGCAGGGCTTTTGTTGATGTTAGCAGGAGCTATCCCGGGCCCAGCAGACGGCCCCGGGCACTGCTGGGTGTGCTGACTGTGAACCAGCTGCCTCCGGAGAGGGGGAGGCTCACAGAACCACAGAGGCACAGAAACACAGAGTGACAGAGTGACAGAAACACAGGACCACAGAACCACAGGACCACAGAACCACAGAGTCACAGAACCACAGAACCACAGAACCACAGAAACACAGAAACACAGAAACACAGAAACACAGAGTCACAGAAACACAGAAACACAGAACCATAGTCACAGAAACACAGAGAGTCACAGAACCAGAGAACCACAGAGTCACAGAAACACAAAGTCACAGAACCACAAAACTACAGAACCAGAGTCACAGAGTCACAGAGTTACAGAACCACAGAACCACAGAGCCACAGAATTACAGAACCACAGAGTCACAGTCACAGAACCAGAGTCACAGAAACACAGAAACACAGAAACACAGAACCAAAGAGTCACAGAAACACAGAAACACTGAACCAAAAGAGTCACAGAGTCACAGAACCACAGAACCACAGAACCACAGAGTCACAGAACCACAGAACCACAGAACCACAGAACCACAGTTACAGAAACACAGAGTTACAGAGCCGCAGAACCACAGAACCACAGAGTCAGAGACACAGAACCACAGAACCACAGTCACAGAGTCACAGAGCCACAATCACAGAACCACAGAGTCACAGAATCAGTCACAGAACCACAGAACCACAGAATTCCCAAATCATCACAGAATCACAGAACCACAGAATCACAGCACTGCAGATTCATGGAATCCCAGAACCCCAGAATGCCAGAATTACAGAATCATCAGAGAATCACAGTCATAGAACCACAGAATCAATCCCAGAATCACAGAATATCCTGAGCTGGAAGGGTGGAGCCATAAGGATCACTGAGCCAGCTCCTGGGCCTGCAGAGCACCATCCCCAAGAGTCACACCCTGCTCCTGAGAGCATTGTCCAAATGTTCCTTGAGCTCTGTGAGGCTTAGTGCTGTGACCATTTTCCTGGGGAAGCTCCTCTCAGGGCAGGCTCTTCATACATCTCAAAAAAATATCAGTAGTTAGCCTAGAAATCAGATGTTGATCTTACACTGGATTCTCGGGACTCATCCCTCATTTCACCAATATTTACCCTTCTCCCACTAGACAGGGCTATCAAGAATGAGGAGGGTCACAGCAGATGAGACACATAAGCTATGCCCAAGCAAAATTGCACACTGCAGGCATTTCACTTCCAAGCTGGGAAATTCACATGTAAATTTCCCCCAGTATAGCAGACAATAAATTCACTTGTAAGGATCTTCCTTAAACACCCAGAATTCTGTTTCTTTGATACTGTTGTAGGACATGGACAGGCAAGGCAAGGGAAGCTGTAGGGCAATATTCAAGGGCCCTTAGTCATACAAACCTTCTCTTGGGTTCAGTGGTAGTATTGCCTCCATAAAAAATACCCCCAAGGACCCCTCCGAGTTTGACAGCATTTCACTAATTTTCAGCACAATTTCTCTTCCAGTCTGTGGTGATCTGTCTTTTCTTTGCCCACAGAGGTGTCTCAGTCTCAGCCTTTGATGCCCTCCCCTTTCATCCCCGTCCTCCAGGGCTGCCCCATCAGCCCTCAGCAGAGTACAGATTTATAAGCTGTACATATAAGGTGAGCAGGCTTATAACTTCAGAGCTTTTGGCACAAGGTACAAAGTAAGAGCAACAAAAACACTGACATATGCAGCTGTTTCTTTAAATAAGGGAAGGCCAAGCAAGGTGACTGCTGCCAGCCAAGTCTGAATGTATAAAGAGAACCACTTCCAGAAAGAGGGCTCACAAAGTTCTTGAAAGTGGGACCACCTCAGAGATGAAGTTAGTGCCTTCCCCTCCCCCAGTCTTCCCTGACCTGCTTCAAACTTCAGCAAATCAGTTTTTCCAAGCCTCTCACCCCCTCCATCCCCATGAGCAGTCTGATTTTTCTATGTGAACATTTTGGCAGATCTGAGAACAGTTTTACTCATTCCTTTAGTAGTCACAAATAATGGTTCTGTTTCGCCAGTTAATTATTTCACCAGTCTCACAGATTCATGCCTTTTCTTCACGTTCAGTGGGGAGGAATCTAGTGCCCACACAAGCAACAGTAACAATCTGATTAAAAGACTGATGTGTTCTGATTTCTTCCCTTCAACACATTTTGCTCCGTGGAAGTTTAAAAAAAAAAAAAGGCAAAGAAAAAAGTGAAAAAACTAGCCCAGTTTTTTTAAGGGGACACAGCATGAAGGACATAAATGAAGAGAACCACTGGAGGTCACTGTGACAGAAAAGGAGAATGAGTCAGATGAAAGCAGGACCTCCAATGCACCACCCAGTTTGAGGTGGTGGTGGTGGCTGTGGGGCTGAAAGGGTGAGAGAAGAGACCGTATCTTCAGCCTGACTTTACTGGAATTTGGAGCCACTGGCTGCAGAAGCAAGGCAGGAGATGAGGCTTGTGTCCACATTAAAAACTTGACTTCTGACCAGGTTTCCCTCCAAAGAACATCAAACTTTTATCTCCTGTAAGTGTTTACCATCTTCAGTCTGCCTGTGAAGTGTCCTGCCCTGCTCAGGGTCTCCAGCTTCATGCCCTGCTGAATGGGAACTTTTGCAAAAGACAAAGTCACATTATAACTTACATATATAACACCAATCTGCCTTCAGAAATACTGATTTTGCCAGCGCTGAGGGAACTTTCAGCTAAGACTTTGCCTCTTCCCCAGCTGGCAGAGAGGTCCCAGCAGTGTACACAGCACATGGGACTCGTTCCTAAAAGGAGAGTCACACACTGCTTACAGCGCCGTCGGCTCTCCAGCCTATTTCCAAGAACTGCATAGCTTGAAATCCTCCTTCTCTTTATTAATGTGTGTGTGTGGGAGGGAGGAAAGGAAGCGCTGTGGGGGCAAGGGGGACAAGCAAGAAACATCACACCTTTCAAATGTAGGGGGTCATTTTCTGCTTTTTCCACCCTTCCCCCGGCCAGCTGTTAAATCCCGCCTTTCCCCACCCATGCCTGCTGCCTCTGCGACAGAGGAATGCGCAGCAATCATCACTTGAAATGGCTGAAATCACTTGGCAGGGCCCACAGGAGAAGAGGTTTGCAAGTTCATTTGGAATAAGAGCCCAAAAAACCTATACAAGTTCGCTTTGTTCTTCTCTTTAGGAGTCCCCCCCTCTTTACCCTGCAGCTTTCCTTCCCATCCCATAGAATCTCTCTCAGTTTTTGATGTGCCCTTAATCCACCCTGTTGCCCTCCAAAAGTTTCTGGTGACTTCTTATTCAGCTCAGAACACCTTACAAAAGAAGAGAAGTGAAACATCTGTCAAATAAAAGAACAAAAATTAATCTTCAAATGCTGCATCTTGTGAGCAATGTCCCTTTCAAGGGCAGCTTTCCTTTCTGCCTTGTTTTTTGGGTCTGTCTGCATGTATTTTTGACTAATAACTATGCATACATGCACATGCACGTACGAATATGTGTGGGAGTGAGAGCCAGGGAGCACATAAAGGGTATTTGGGGATTCTTTGGTTTTGGACTCTCGCACACAGTTGGGGAAGGCGAGTTATAAACATATAGGTAGGTCCAAGAATGAATACTTTAATATTTGCAGATCCTGATGGCTGCCAAGTGCTAGCATTTCAGGGATGCATATTCACATGCAGCTGGCGACACATGTTGGAAGGTGCCCAACGTTTTGCCAGTTCAGGTTCCAGACTTGAAATATCTCAGCAGACCCACATGTGGATGTTAACACAAAGCAGGGAATGTTTCCCCTTATTCTACATACTCATTAACTAATCAGCAAGCAAAACAGTTTGCAGAGAATAGGAGGATGGAAATCAGTCCTTTACTAGAAATCCTTCTCGAGGCCTCCAAGTCAACCTTCTTCCTCCCCAACCTGGAGAAAGACACCAAAGCTTATTAAACTCAGTAAAAACCAACCCACAGCCATCCCCCTTTGGGACGCCTCACCTTCAGGATACTTTCTAGGCATTTGTGCTAAATGGTTCTTTGCAGCTGGGCTTTTTATTTGATTTCAGTTTCTTAGGGCCATCTCCAGGCTCCAACATTCCCCAGCTTGTTTACAGCCAGTCTCACCAGTGAGCCGGGTGCCAGTTTCATTTAATTTGTTTTTCCAGTGGCAGCAACAATCTGTGTAGAAAGCATAAACAGAGGGAAAGAATCTGGAATCAGCAAATGGTGTGCACAGCTGCAC
>JANPWX010000069.1:1901718-1967359 GCA_024734555.1 Trochalopteron elliotii | reverse complement strand
AATAAATGAAATAAATATAAGAATGAAGACTTGCTAAGAAAACAATATATTTTTATTATCCCGTGGTTCAAAAGTGCTATAAATGAACACAGACAAAACTCTATCTGAGTTTTAGCAAAGATTTCAAGGTATTGCTATTAAACTTGACTCATTTATTTGAAAATTGACTTGAACTTCTAGACTGGAAAGTGGCTGAAAGACCATAAACAAAAAGGCAAAAAGAAGGACTACATTTTTGTCACAGCTGTCATGTGAGTCATGGATTTTCATGTGCTTTCAAAGTATCCGTGACTTTTGATATTTAGGGATTTTGCATGTGGGCTGGTAAACGTGATGGTTAAAGAGCTGAACCAATTTCTCTGAAAACCTCGAGTTCTGCCAAGTTAAACCCTAGACTGCACGGGAGGCTAATAGAGAGCAGGAGCTCAGCAACAACACTGTGGTTACACAAAGGATCAGAGCAGTGAATTCTCACTGAGAGCTTTAATTCCTCCAGGGATAGAGAGATTTCTCTTTCCCCACAACATTTGCTGTTAGGTTGGATTTGCAAAGGCCAGCTCTGGCAAAACAATGACTGAAGCTAAATGGCTTCTCACTGCAAAACACAGCAAATTAATTACTTGAGGGAAGGAGGTGGGGAGAAAAAGAAAGAAGGAAATTAAAGGGAAAAAAAAAATGTGCTATTTATAACAAAAAAACAAACAAAAAAAAAAAAAAAAAAAAAAAAAAAAAAAAAAAACAACAAAACCAAAACCAACACTTCCTCACCTGCATCCTTGCATCTGTCACAACTCTCTCATGACACTTCGGTAAATTTGTAAAAGCAGTGAGTCAGACCAAAGATCCATCTGGCTCAGGACCCTGTCTCCAAATCTGGCCAAAAGCAGATGCCCAGGGAAAATTATAAGCAAAAGATACAGTGATACTTCCTTGGAACACTCTTACAACTTCCAGCAATTTGCAGTTTAGGGACTTTCTGGTTTTGTATTTAATACCCTTAGTAGATTTTTTTGCCATGAATTTGCCCACACACTTTTTGAAGCTGTGTAATTTTTTCTTGGAGTTACTGTCACTGAAGATTAATCAGAGAATTCAGTACTAAACAATGATACTAAATAAATATTCAGAAAGCACAGGCAAATGTGCCAAAGGAATTGCCCTTGGTCCTGTGGTGAGCATTCCTTATTACAAAAACAAAAAAAGATGGGGAGAAAGAGACATTTCTACTGCTCCATCAGTTGCCTGGTCACATAACCAGGATGAAAAAGTAGTTGAGTGTCTCAGGATACACTCGAGCTAATTATACACCAGAACATCTATATATACAAAATATACGAACGAGAAATAAAGATAGGAAAATAGTGTTTACAGTAAGAAAGGCTGTTAATAGCTATGACAGCGTGGAGAGGCATTTCAGACAGACAGATGATGGTTTCCTGAAAAAGCAATGATCAGGCTATTCATCCTTTTCCAACTGCACTTGTTCAAACAGAAGATGAGTTTTGCAAAGGGTCACTGAGTTCTCTTCAGCCAGGGCACCCAAGGCTAAACTGATCCAGCCAAAAGCTCTGCTGTTCCTGCTTTACCTTCTGTGCTCTAAACAGAATAGCAGGAGCTGGAGACTTTTGAAAACTCCCACTCTGAAAAGTCTCACCACAATAGCTCATGAATTTGTCATCAGACTGCTTAAAGAGGCCTTGTATCTTCCTTGTCAAGCTCTCCCTTTCTGTCAGAAGTGTAACCCTGTGCTCATGTGTTATGTTCTCCACCAGCAGAGAGATCAGCCCTTGTGTCAAACCAGCTAGAAACAAAATAAAATTGCTCTTTTTATTTTTCCTTTCAAGTTGACGTCTTCTTTTCATAAACACAGGCAACAAGAAGTGACAATCAAAAACACCCAAACCAACAAGCTGCAGGAAAGACTTGTTACAAGATTGCTGGGAAATCTCTTGCAAAAGCTTTTAAACCAGCCTGGTTAAACTGAGCAGATTAAAATTCTGCATTGTAACCCATGTCTTGAAAACATCAGGGCAATTCTGTCTTCTTGATTTGCATGTACAGTCACAGACAGCATTCATGCATGGGAGGGAATATTTGTCAGGGGAATTATTGCAGTGACACAGCAGTGTAAGGCACTTTAAGGGCTTTGAGAGTTATGAAAAAGCCAACCTAACACAAGCTCCTTATTCCATTTATCTACAGTCACTATGGACACAACACAACTCAGAAATAATTATGTGCATTGGGCCAGACCATGGGGAAGATGTCAATTAGGTTATTCAATTCAATATTCAAAGTCCTCTACAGACACAGCCTTACAGCCACAGGTAATGCTGCCAGCTCTGTCTTACCTGTCCAAACTGCACTTTTCATACAAGGCTTTGGGAAGTCCTACTGCCTTCCAAATGATGTTTCTTGAGCTCCAGAGCTCCATGAGCCCAAGGCTGCAGCTGTGGCCCAGTTGGAAACCCATCATGGAGTGGTTTTACCCAGCTTTGCCTGTCTCTGCCATTACAAAATCATTAGTCAATGTAAAGAAAGGTTGGGATGGGTGTTTTTATGCTGTTTCCTGAATATAATATTTACCTTTTGATATCAACATTAGTTTTCTATTCCCTGTACAAATAGTTAAGACTCACATAGAATCTTTAGTGTCGATGTGATAAATGAAAAACCTGGTCATAAATTTTCTGCTTTTAAGGCTATTTGCCATTAGGGTTTGCATGGTTGTGTGGAGTTTTCTTAAAAGTACCCATTTTCTATCTTTTTTGCTACCGATTCTTTTTAGGTGAATTTTTAGTTCTAATATCCTTGATCACATCCCTTGGAGAGGAAAAGGAGGAGTTTTCCATTATTCCCGAGTCAGCCCAAGAGCACAGTGGCCCATGGGAATTCTGCAGTGCCATCTACTGCGAGGTACCAGAACAACTGGGAGTGCAGCAGGGCTTTTCCACTGCGTCTCACCTTCTTCACTAGTTCCAAGGCCTCTTTTGCCTCTGCACAGATCCCAGCACAGTTTGTTCCCATGCCAGCTTCTCTGGCTCTCTTTTGTGCTGTTCTTGTGGTAACAGCACTGCACTCCTTATTTCCAACCCTAATTTTACCATCCGTGTTATTATTTTTTTTGTGGGTGTGGTAAAGCCACAGTGCTGGTTTCCGAGGTATGACTCCCTCCCCTTGCCAGATCTCTGGCATCATCTTTCCTTCAAGAAGAACTCGAGAAAATTCCCTTGGGAGCCTGCCCATGCTGAGAGATCATTGGCCATAGGGCGAGGTGAGACTTTCAAACCAAGCAAAGCACTGACATCCTTCCGGAGGGAGCTGAATGTGCTGCCTCTGCAGCTTCTGCTGGGCTTGGAAGGAGGAGATGGGGAGAGAGGAATCCACCACTCCTAGGTCTGAGAGCCAAAGAGCAGTGCCTGTGTTGACTGACCAGTTGAGCACAGCCCATTGCTTAGCAAGGATCAAAGTAATAAAGGTTCAGAGGAGGGAGGCTTTTTCCTTTGATGCCCTGAGTTGTTCCATTAAGGTAAAATTTGGAAGCCCAGTGCTTGAGTGGCAGGTTGTGTGGGTTGTTAGGTTAACACTGGTTTTCAGCTCTGGTTTTCAGGCTTTTTATTTTAGTGAAACTTCAATGCTCAGTGACACACAGTCAGAAAAAACTACACCATCACCAGCTGACAATGTAAACCAATGTTTTGAACAAAAGCTTCTTCAGTGTCTCAACAGATTATTAGCCTTAATATCTTCTAGAATTAAAGCAATCTTAAAAAAATGAATTTTTGATATTATGAAGCTCCACTAAGGCAATTATTCTATCCTGCATATTCCTGATGGGTAAGCAGAAGGAAACTTCATGTTTGGCCATGGAGAATGTAGCCACAGAGGCACAACCTAGAGCTTGCCTAGAATCCAACTGAACTGAATTAAACTGAACACTTTTCACTGCAGCTGCCAGCAACTGGAGTCTACAAATCCCCACAGAATAACAAAAAGGAAAAGCAATGGAATGGAATGGGGAAAATATTAGTCTGCAAATCACAATATTCCTCCAAGCCAAAGTAAGGCATGTTTATTCCCCAGACCGGTTTTCACCTCAGATTTGATTGATTGCTGTTGTGTTCTGACCAGATTAGAGAGCTAATAATGAATTTTGGATAATATACAAACACAGAAAAGGGAATGAAGTATGGTTATCTGTCTATATGGTTCTTTAAATCATAGGCTTTTTTGTACACTGGTCATATACAAATGTTTGAACATTAGTGCATGTTCAACAATCCCAGGCAGGAAGATTTCCTTCATTACTAAAAATAGATCTGCAGCCTGTTAAGTACTAGCACAGTCATTAAGGAGTTATGTGTATTCTCTAATCAGAAAATAGTTCTACCTTGCCATGCCAAAACGACATCGATATTTCTAAAATTAGCCAGGGGAGGTCAGTAATCTTTTAATAGCACTGTTAAAAATTGGCAACCTAATTAAGTTATGAATTGCAAAAGGCTTGTCAAGTTGGAACTACTTGCTCAAGGACCAGATAGATATATAAGGAAAGGCTCCTCATCAAGCCTCAATTCCTTTCTGTGTAAGTAATGCCCAGGAATCCTGAGTAAGGGCTGCTCCCAGCTACGTAAGTGTCTTGGGAGCTGGTGAGCTGGTTAATAGGTGATCTAAGGAAAGAGTAATTGTAAGTGTGGTTTTATTTTATTTTGGTGTGTCTGTTTTGTTAATCTTGGAGGAAGAAGAAAATCCAGTCATTACTCTCACTCGGTTTGGTGATTGATCTTTTTTTTTGTTCCGTGGAAAGGGCAGCTGGCAAACCATGGAGGAATTTCAGCAGAATTAGAGTATTCCTCAATGGGGAACTGGACTGTGGTAGTAATGACCAACATTTCCAAGGAATACTCGAGGTCACCCAGCTGGTTCCTTGCTGGGCAGCCTGGAGACGAGCCTGGCAGTGCTCCCTTCAGGAATTGCTGTGGAAGTGGGGCATGGCCAGCTTGTCCCCACAGCAGAGCAGTGGTTTCAGCACCTGAGCCTTGATGGTCACTCAGTTTCCAGCATACACAGAGGAAACTGGACAGTGTGATGCTGTTTGCCACAAGCCTAAAATGGGCTTCAAGGCATTTTTAAAAACATTAAATTACAGCTTCCTACCCCTAAACAAAGGATTCCCTTGGAGATTTGCTCCTGTAATTCACTCTAAATAACCAGAAAGGCCACACAGGCTCCATCCTCTGCAGAGCTGTGCAATTTTTCCTTGGGTTGGGGGCTATTTTCCCGTGCAGAAATGACCCCTTGGGCATTATAGCATATTCTCAGTTCATATTTACCTGATCTATTAGGGGCAAAAGCAGTTCTGACAAGAGCAGTAATTACAAGAATGTAATGTTCATTTCTACAGAAGGCACGGTGTCTGCATGCCTGGGAAGGGCCCAAGATGCTTACAGCATTTCTATTTTCCATGCTGTGGTGAATTTGGAACCTCTACACAGCTTAAGACAGAAAAAAATTCACTCCAGCACAAATCTCTTGATCATTTCTCCTTCAAATGTGGGAAAACAACACTGAGAATGTGGAAAGTGTAGAGCACATCATAAATCCATGGACACAGGAACTCAGAAAGCTGCATAAGGCACATAAGGTCTGCTATAAAGGAAGCACTGTGCTTTCATATTATTTTCTGTTTAAAATCTACATGTGTGGTTTGGGACAAAGGTCTTTTAGTGTGGAAGAAAGAAGGTTCAGTGTTTTTCTTCCTTTTTTTTTTTCGCTGAAGAGAGGTACGTCTCTGGAGAGACAGTGGAGAGATGTGCTCCAATCTCTTGCACACACTGCTGTAGGAAAGGTGGAATTTTTGAAACCACAGAAAGAATACTGGGGAGAGCTCAGCACCCAGGATACAGTTCATGTGTGAAAAACCAACAGGTGTTTAAACAAAGATGCAGATTTGCACCCTGGCTGTCATTTGCTGTTTCATGACAGACTTCTGGAATTGGGATGTCTTAAAGAAGTCTTCCTCTGCCACCTAATCCTACGTGAAAGCATACCTGATCTTTCTCTTCCCAGGAAGGCAGAGAAATATTCTCCTGGCACAGAAATATGACACCCGCATATTCCTGCTGCTGCTCGAAGAAACATGTCCCTGAAACCAAAAACGAGTTTCTGTATCACCAGATTTCTTGGGGCATCTGACTCTGTGTTTCACAGAGCCTGGAAAATCTGCAGGTTCCTATATTCATATTTTCCACATGCCCACTCTTTTCCTTGTCCCAGAGGAAATGCAGAATTAAAATCCCCAAAGGACTTTTAGTACAAATAATCTAGACAATCTAAAAACAAGTTGCAGATTAGTCATCTATTTAATGAAAGGCGTCAAATCACCAGCATCAGCTGTCACAATAAATGCCATCAACTCTATTTTTGCCCACATCTGCTCTATACTGGGGAGAGATGTAGAAGCTGAATTATGTGATTCATGTTCACAGAGGGACAGAGCCCAGGTGGGGTTCCTCTCCCCTCACTTTCAATCTTCACAGAGTAGATTTCATTCTAGAGCTGAATGAGCCACTCTGGGCTCCCTTGATTAAGGGTTTTCACAGGTGATGAAGCTCAGGTTTTACCCCCTTCCCAGCAATCAAACCTCAGAGACTGGCTGTGATCCCAGCACAACCATGGATCTAACACCAATGGAAAAAAAGGTGCCATGCAGTAGGAGAACATCATACTGACAGGTAGCTAGAACCTTTCCTGAAAACATCCATCAGGATATATTCTCACCTGCCCTGTGGAGCTGCCAAAGGCGTATCAGGAGGGCAGTCAGAAACAGAAAGGAGTGACTGGACTGGGACATCTGGGAGCACCCAGACCTCCATCAGGACAAAACAGCCTCAGGTTGGTTTAGGAACAACCTGGCCTGACTTATTTTAAAGAAATCATAAGATTTGTATTACCTGTGGCATCCTAAAACTTCTCTTTTCCTAGTTTTAACTATATTACATTTCCCTCCTTTTCTTACATAAATGCACTTTTTGCTCATTAAGAGAAGGATTTTAAAAACTACAAGCCAAACAAGAAAGATTTCTAATCTAAATAGATCTTTAGCATTTACAGTTTACATACTATTTGTAAATATTTGTTAAACTGTGTACTGGAAAGGAAAAGTAAGATAATATTTTCCTCAAGAAAGGCTTGTTTAAGGGCAGTGACTTTCAAAAGTCATTGTTGCCTTGGGAAAGAATGATTTTGCTTGTGGCACAAAAAGATAGAAATGCCAGAATGCAACTAGAACTACAACTATGTGAATGATTAATCAAATTCATGGCCATCACAAAGACTATTTCAGTGTTCTTCCTGCAGATACTCCACAGCACTGCAAATTGCACAGCAGTGAGGTAGCTTGTGTGGAACTGCTGCTGCTGCTGTGGGAGAACAATTGCCCCTCTCTGCTCCATAAATGTGGGGCTTTGCAAACTGGGGGACTGTAGAAAAGCCAGGTTCTCTGAGGTTTTTCTGTGCTGTCTTTCTGCCTGATCATTTATGATTCAGTCACAGACACCCAGCAACACCTCCTGTTGTGAGACAAAAACTCCTCAGTGGGGTCTACACACAGAGGATCAGTGAGAAGCGATTGGATAAATAAATGTTTGACACCTGTGGCAGTTACTGTCCTGCCCAATTCCAGGAACCTAGTTCCCCTGAGAGCCTTGTGCAGGTGCTGCTGGAGTAATTATCCCTCCTTTGTGCCAGCCCCAGGAGAATCCTGTCACTCCTGTCCATGACAGGAATCCAGGGACACAGCCCAGCTTGGCTCAGTTCCTACAGCTGGGCCCTGCTAAATAATGTCTTTACTCCTCAGCAAAGAGGGGAAGAAAAGCTGTTGCACACCTTCAAGGTGCCAATTTTCTGTTGGCCTACAAGGACCTGACAGTTCAGTTTCATCCCTGTGTTGTTTCATGCCTTTGCTGTTCCATTCCTGCACCAGTGGGTTTGTGGCAGAGAGTGACCTACAGATGCAAGATCTCACCCCAAATTTTTACACATCTCTGGATTCTGTGAAACAAAACAAAACAAAACAAAACAAAACAAAACAAAACAAAACAAAACAANAAACAAAACAAAACAAAACAAAACAAAACAAAACAAAACAAAACAAAACAAAAAAAGGGCCACCCAAAACCAAATGGAAAAACATTGGTGCAAATACCAGGATTAATGGATTAATTTATTTATTAATCCCTGCTGATATAGGATTGGAAAGCACTTGTAGAAACCTTATGAATCACCACCAAGTTGATGATGGTACTCAATTAGAGGTAAAAAGCTCCAGCCACAAAGCAGGAAGAAAGCTGAAGGTGTAGTTGGGCTATCAACCTCTATAATCCCTGTGCCTACACACCTGCACAAGCACAGTGCCTTCTGTAGCAGGGCATCCTTAATGGAGCTGAAATCAACACAAGAATCTGTGTCAAACCAATGCCAAGGTGTCTCACCCTGCAGGATATTCTAGATGCTAATGCAAGCCTTTATTGCATTGTGTGGAAAGAAGGAAACAAACAGATGCTCTATTTAAAATCCTGCCTTAAGGACCCAGGCAGCTTCCAGCAGGCACCACAAACCTGGGCTAGCACTGCAGGCTGCAGGAGACAGGGGGTTGTATTGAAAAATTTTGTTCTACCATACCATGTAATAAACAGCTCTTTAAAAAACCTCTTTTGGTTACTGGCAGTGTAGGTAGGAGACCTAACCTCCCACCTACTGGAACTCTCTCAAATCCTTGGAAAGAATATCTGTGATTTGACTTTGGGGCTGGCATTAAACGTGTGCATATCTCACATAAAATCAAGACTCTGCCTTTCTATGAAACAAGAGTATATATCTTGTCAAACTTTTCCAAACAGAGATGGCTCATTCATCATTGAAACCACGCCCATCAAATATCTGAATTTATTTGTTCCTGTAATGAACTTTGCAATTCCTAGAATCCACAGTTAACCCCTAATGGGAAATTTGCTGTGTTTCCTACGAATTCTTAAAAGTAAATACATATTTTCCTAAAACTGTTACCACGTTATCATAGTTGACTGGCCTCCGCCGTTTTCCAAGAAATCTTTGGGATCCTGTGTGGAAAAGTGTGTGTTACATATGGAAACATGTACTGGGCTTGGAAACTTCCATGGCTTGGAAAATGTGCGGCACTGAAGGATTTATTCTATCATCCATAGAAATATTAGATCCTTTTGAGAATCTTTCATGGACGTAGGCTCTTTGGGTCTATAAAGAGAGGGAATTTTAAGCTCAAACAAGTGCCCAGCGTTAAAACCTCCACCTTGAAAGGACAGAGTGAGGTTTAATAGGCATTTCAGTGCCAGGACATGTCAGTCAAATTATTATTGGCTCTGGCTGCACTCTCACAAGCTGCTACATTCTTTACCTGCAGCAGAGTGGCACTAGAAAAGGTGCAAAATTCTTCTTTGCTTTTGAAAACACCAATGAAAGTGAAAAAAAAAAAAAAAACTAAACAAACCCACACACCAAAACCAAACCAACAACCCCAACCCCTCAGTCCAATTCACACAGCTGAAAACCTCTGATCTTCATATAAGAAGGGTAGACCCACAAACGTCAGTAGGAAGGGTCCTTTGAGAGGTAGAAGTTGCTCCACAAAGCCCAGACATTTATTAATTAGTGTGAAATCCATGAAAGCAGCTGATTCCCAACATAAATGGCCATGAATTCCGGCCTCTTTTCTCCTGTTGCCCCACATGGATGTTTGTGCATGCACGGGCAGTGTTACATAACATTGCACAAACCACCACACAGCCATCTCAGGCTTGCTCTCCGCCCAGATCCAATTCACAGAACCAGAACTGTGTCTTGCAAGTAAAATCAGCCTCACTGAAATGTTATATGGCTCATAAATTCCCGGGATGGGGATTTTTCTTCAGAGAAAATGAATCACATTTTACAGAAGGGCAAGGAGGAAAGAAAGAGAGAGAAGGGGAAAACAGAATTATTATTTTTAGATCACAATGTTTTGAAATGTGATCTGCTCTTTAGTCTAAGATTTCCCAGCTGCCCTGTCTCTTTTTTAAATTTTTTTTTCATTCCTTTTTCTTTTTGCAATGAAAGGGTTGAGACAGGAGAGAAAATTGTATATACACAAACCAGCTTTGTCTATAAACTCTAGAAGTGTGTTTGGCCTTGCAGAAAAGAAGTCCTATATGAATTTGGGGAGTGGAGGCCAGGGGATGTTTTGTGGGGAATCACACTGCTCTGTAATTAGAGATCTTGTATATGTATAAACAAACTCTGCTGTAAGATCAGCAGAGAAAAGATTTGCTCTCTTGTCTGATGGCCAAGGAAAATTAAAGCAGTGCAGGCTATAAATAGAATGAAGAAGAAAACGGAGGGGAAAAAAAAAACCCTAGTGGGCTGAGAGAAAAGGCTCCTCCTGGTAAAAGGGTTAAAGCTTTGCTTACAAACTTTGTCAGACCTGGTATAAGCCTCCTTTTCTTTGGACTTAATAAGAGATATGACACACACCTCTCCTGTGGAACTTTTAACATCCCTTAGGTGTGCTGCAGATGAGTGTCAATAAAGTTCATCTCAAAGCAAGGGTCAAAGTGCATTTCAGATAAAATGAAACAACTGTGGCTAGGAATTTCACAAACTAAAACTGCCAAACTAAAATTCCACAAACTAGAACTTCCACAAGCTAATTCCTTTGCCTGTGTCCTTTTTCCAGGTCAGAAAAGTACAGCCTGTTAGATTTCCCAGCCTTCCCCAGCTCCGGAGCCATCCATGCTGGCTGTGGTGGTCTCTGAGGGGTGATCTGCCACCTGAGAACTTCCAGACACAACTACATCATCTGCTCACAGCTTCCCACCATGGAGCCGGGGGCAGGAAGCACCTGTAAGAGTTTTACATCCACCAGGGAAAACACCTCCCAGCTTGCAGACTTCTCATTTGGCCAGGACAGCCAGGGAGGACCTGCCCCCTCCTACTCAGGTAGCCAGAGCCCTTGGAAGTGGCCACAGCTCATGGGATGAAGGCATTTCCTCTCTGCCATAAAATGCATCATTTGCTATCACAACCCTTTTCTCCATGGGGAGCGGCTGGCGATGGATATTTGCTCCTCTCACCCTTCCTCCTCTTCTCCCTCCGTTTTTCCACCGCCCCCGCACGTGTCGGGCCCCAGGAGGTTTCAGGGGAAGGAAGAAGGAGGTTGTACATTGTCTGGGAAGGGTTTATAAGCTGCCTTTCTGGCACAGAGCTGGAATCAGGACATTGTTCAGCTACATGTCTGAACTAGAGGAACAGCCACAATTTGGATGCCATTGGGTGGCTCATGGGGAGTAAATGAGTGCTCAGAGTATTAACCAGCACATGGCCCCAGCTGCAGCTCTCTCTCCCTTCCTCTGCCTCTGCCTTTGCCAGGCAACATCCTCACAACTACAGCACAATGCCAAAGGCACCTTGGAGTATTCCATGTTTACTGCATAACACAGCAGCCCTTGGAGACAGGGCTGGAGACAGCTGGAGACAAGGCTACCCACACTGCCTGGGGTCCATCCAGGAACTCAAGGCAGCTGGTCAAGACAAGAGACAGAGTCAAAGACAAGACTGGCAGCATTGCAGCTCAGAGCAGAGACAGGATCACAAACAGGGCTGGAGCACAGGCTGGGAATACAGTCAGCTGCTCAGGACAGCAAGAGACAAGCAACACCTTCCAGGCACCCTGGGAGCCCAGGACTGAGCTCAATGGAGCTCATGGACAGACTGATGGGCAGGGGCTCCATGGATGGAAGACCTTGCCCATGTTAGGAATAAAGCTGTGAATGGAGTACAGGAATGAAAGAAGCATTTAGATGGGGTTTCTGATCCCTTTATCCCCATTTTCGACATCAGCATATCTAACACCTTGACCAGCTCCTTGAAGCCAGCTGAAGGAAAAGCATCAGCCTCTTTTGTTTGGGTTCAGCCAGACTTCTCAGCAACACTGTGATTACATTAACCATTCAAAGCAGCCATTCTCCCCTTTTTTAATCTCTGTGAGATAAAACCATCAGATGCTCCTGCAAGCCTATCTGAAGGCACTGTATGTCTGCCTGAAGAGAGCCACCCTTTACCCTGTTTTCAAGTGTAACACCCTTTCCAACAGTACTGTCTCTGCTCTCCTGCAGCCTAAACACAGTTTTGCAGTCTAAATCCAAAGTTTCACTTTGATACAACCAGGACCTTAAAGTTTTAATCTTAATCTACAAATCTGAGAACAAAACCCCTCATCTAAGTGGTGCCATTTTGAGTCAGAACCACCCTTGCTGTAAAGTGTTTTAATTTTATAAACCACAGTCCTTGAGGGCAAACAGCTAATTGTTTAATGGTGTCGTGCAAAAATTCTAGAGGTGAAAAATCCCCAAAACACCTGCTGCTGTAGTTAATGCCTGTGCATTTACTTCTAGCCATAACATGCACACGTATAATCTGTCTGTGGAGAGACAGTACGGAAAGTTTTAAAAAGGCAGGAATGTTCAAGCCATTTTCTTCCAGCTTCTCTTTACCAAAAAGACAGAGAGAGAATGTGCAGACAAGAGTGATCTCATAACAAATGGTGAGAGGGTTTAATTCCTGTTAAGAAGACACATATTATACATAATGGAGGGCTTCTATGTAGCACAGAAAAGTGGCTGTGCAGTAACTGGATGATAAATCACATCCCAGCTTTGACAATTTTCTGAAAAGGTGATTTAATATAAGGCAGCCCACTTCCCACATGGGAATCCCTCAGAAGCAGGGGGATCAGACCCAGGGCTCCACTGCAGGTTCTATTGACCATGGGGTTTGCTGTCCTCCCCTCAGGCACCGACTTACCCAGGTGCCCCACACCCTGGGAAAGCATCCCACAAACGGCCCCGGGCATCAGGCAGGAGCAGAGACGAGTTCTTTCACAAGCTGAGATGGCAGTTTATGCCCAGAAGCAAAAGAACTGATAAACCTCATAATACTTTAACCTCACAAGTTAACTACAGGTATTATTCCTGTTCAAGTGCTTAATCCTACCCTGGCTCTCAAATTGTTTGTCTCCATGTCCCACAGCAAAAAATTCCACAGGTTGATTAGATGGCACTTTAAGGTTTACTGCCTTTCAAGTGCTTTAAGAACATATCCTTTATTTTACCACGTTGATCCAGGATGAAGAGATAAATGGAAGTGTCCAGTTAATTACTCCCCAGTCAGCTCCCTTCCTGGTGGAATAAGAGCTGGCCAGGTAGCCAAGAGCTCCTAATGGCAAGGATGTTCCTAAACTAGGCAGGTAAGGGTTGGGGTCCAAGCATCCTGGGTGGATGGTAGAAACAACAAGGAGTGTGTGGCCAGCTTTTCTGAAGTGGCATGTCTTTGTTCCCACAGAAATTTTATTACATAGTTTAGTGAGAGAGCCGTGATCTGTTGGAAGAATCCTCATTTTAATTAACACCAGAAATACTGAAGTTTATTCTGTCCATCAAATCAAGTTAGGCTCACCAATGTTTTCTCTCTCAGAGGCAAAACAATAATCCTTCTTTGCTCCGGTTGGGATGTTCACCTCACATGTGTCTGCAGGAAAACACAAACACCCACAACTTGCCTTCTGACCATATATTTTATTTCAAAATTACCAGTTCCAAGAAAACACAGCTTTTAATGGGGACATCTTCATTTAGCATAACCTTGATTCTTAAAATTTCTTCTAAATTTTGAATGGAATTTTTCTGTGAAGTCTAGTTTTGGTGATTTGACACTCACCTGGAACCATTGTTCCATAGAAAAAATATTTATTTACATAATGGGACTACTCTGTAATGACAGAAAGACTAAAGCTACAGATCTGCCAATAGACTCACAGTCAGATTTCATCAAAATAAGCTGTAGATCAGACTCAGTAGAGCAGCACAAAGAAATCCAGTGGAGTCTTAGGCCTAGCAAAATACATATATTTAAAAAGGCAGGAATATTCAATATCTGGGGGGGGCATGAAAAAAAAATTAAATTACTGTGTTTTAAATCTTGGTAGAACTTATTTCTTTGTGCAAAAATAATTAACATGGAAATCCTCTTACCATGTATCAGAGATTGGACTGCCTGGGAAGGAGGAACCCCATGGACCACAAGGATATGAGACAGGAGAGGCTGACCAAATAACCTCAGCGTGGATGATAGCCTACTGATTGGGGCTGTCAGCTGGGATATAAAAACTGGATTTAAACCTCTGATGAGGCATTCTCTGCCAAGCCACACAAGTGCCCTAAGCAGACAGCTCTCAGCTGTCCCAAGGTGTCTTTGCACATGTGTGTGAAGATATTTTACAAGGCCTTTTAGTTTTTGTTGGCCTCCCCATGACACAAGAACCTTTCTTGAACCTCAAACACTTCTGTGGGATGAAGCACTCATCTTTCTGCTGTTGAAAGCTGTGCACTTTTAAAGCTCAGCCTCCTGAAGATTTTGACACAAGGAACTGGCTGTGTTAGATCTGCAGAGGATTCTGCTATGCAAACGGGCACTGAAGTACTCAAACCATCAAAGCAATGCTTGCTATTCAACAATGAGCTGCCATTTGTTGCCAGAGAAACACTGTGTTGAATGAAATGCATTCAGGAAAACATTATTACAAAGGGAAAATATGAGTAATCAACCTAAAGCAATGAGCCATGGAAGCTTGTTTTATGAAATGTCTTCCGGACTGTCTCAAAACATCAGACATGCTGACAGAGATACCAGAGAGGTTTTCTACTGTTTCTTAGAGAGGTGGTTTCAGTCCTAGATTCATCATCCCAAAACTATACCAGCTTGGTCTACCTGTCAAGTTGAGTGTTTGAGTGGAGGAGACTGAAAGTCTGAATGTCCTGAGAGAATCTGGAAGAACTTCCTTCCAACCAACATGCTCATAGTTATGCCTTTTTTGGTGTTTTTTTTGTCTGTGTGTCTATATATGAGTGTTCTTCTCTAGCTCTTCTATATTTCTTCCTCCTCCTTCCCAGCAGACAGGCAATCAAATCGTGCTCCCTGCACCAGGCAAAGAAAATCTTGTATGAACAGAGAAGGAAAATCACATTCCAGGAACTTCAGCTGAGCTCTCCAGTGTAGTCTTGGTTTGTGCCTGACACGTTTTGGTTTTTGTAATTCTTTTTTCAGGGATTTTTTTGTAAACAAGAAACATGTTTTAGTAACTGTAAACTTGGTTTACACTTTTTTTTAGGAGGGACTTCTTTTTGATGTCCCTCTGGTCTGACCTATGTGAGTGAAGAAGTTTGTCTTCTTGTCACCAATCAAATTGGTCTGTGTAGAATAGTATTTAAAAAAAAAAAAAAAAAACACATCCCAAAAATAAAAAAGTCATTTTCAGCCTTCTAAAGTCAAAGTATTTGTGTCATTGTGGTGTACAGCAATGTCACTCCAGAATCATCTCCCACCTTGAAACCTCTTGTTTTATTAAATCCATAGACTTGAAATACAGCATATCCTGACTTATCATGAACCAAAAATTCAGTTTGCACATAAGCAACTTTCTTCCCAGCATGCCATATTCTTCATGCAGTATTGCAAAGTGATTTCCCACATCCTTGGAAGTGTCCAAGGCCAGGATGGACAGGGCTTGGAGTAACCTGGCCTAGTGGAAGGTGTCCTTGTCCGTGGCAGGGGGTGGAGCTAAATGATCTTTTAGGTCCTTTCCGACCCAAACCATTCTGTGATACTACAACTCAATATATTCTATATATTCTGTATTTTCTATGTATTCTGTAGGCTAGTACAATTGTAAGATTTTCTCCAGCAGGAGCAAGAAGGCAAAAAAACAAAGGAACTGTGCCTTATTAAATCATCCCTATTTTTTTTTTCCCTTCCCTCAGGTGCTCCTGGAGTTACACAATTTTGGCTTTGCTTAAGTTGAGAAAATTTACTGGGAATCACATAGATACACACTGTGGGGCTCATTAGCCTGCTGGGTGATTTTAATAAACCACAAATATTTGAGGAGGAAAAACACTGCCTCCTTACAAATGAAATTACAGTGTTATATAAGCAAGTCTGGTCATATCAGCACTGTGTATAGCTCAACCTACAGAGTGACTTTGGTCATTGCATGGAACAAATAAGTGTATTGGTGTATTCTGTGCAGATAAGCAGGATCTGCAACAGCAACATCAGGAGGTCAAGGGACATGGAACCTTGAACCCACTGCAGTTGTCTTTTTGTTTTCAAGGGTACAGGATGAGTTGCAAGTTTTACAAAGTACATTTTCTAATAAAACCACAGGGGAAAAGAGAAATCATAAGTGGGTATGAAATCCCATTTGGGCCTGAAAATTTCTTGATTAGCCAGTCAACAGAGAGGGAAGGTGGAACGAAATAAACTTAATTTTCTTACCCTTTATGTCTTAATTAGCTGTTAAAATACAGACTTGAAAACACTCAACAAATAACAAAAACACTGACGCATACCAAACCTTTTTCTTTCCTTTCCATTTTATTTTTTTTCCCATCATGTTTCAAGCCTTCATAGCTAATTTAGGTGTCAACCTACCTTGTAGAAATGCTGTCAGCTTTATGACATTGTTTCCATTAGGGTGTGCACTTTTCCATTTTGATGTCTCTCCTTAATAAGAAGTTCCATCAGAATTAAAACACTTGAAGGTAGGATTATGCCTAAGTATATCCATTACTTTTGCTCAGGAAAATAAACTGCTGTTGTCACTTGATAGGTACTTCATCTGTTACAACAGGATTTCTTTTTTTTTCACTGTAATTCCACCTTTTTCTGACTGATGCATATTCTCCTATGACACCTTCCTGGACAATTTTTCCTCTGGCCATATGTGTTGGTCATCAGAAAAGAAAAAGAAAAATACCATTGCAGGCTTGCAGCTGGTTCTGACACATTTCAGGCAACCTGAGCCCTTCCCCAGCCATGGTGTCTGCTCTGCAGGGCCACTGCACCTCAAGGACCTGCTGTCCTTCATCAGGATGCTAATCCAGAGAGTTCTGAGGACACATGACCAGCCTGTCAAAGCAGAGTGAAACAGGGAGATCCACTATTCAGGTTTGTCACTGCTTCTATCTCACTCCAAAACCCTTCCTCACTTACCTAAGGGGAAGTTTGCTGCTATCCCAACAGTCCACTGAAAGCACTCAACTCTTTGTTCCTGTACTAAGTGGAGCCCAACCCAAAATTCAGTGATGCCAGATGAAGTATTGTCTCCCAGGCATCTCTGAATGGATTTGGGCAGCTGGGGCAGAGGGATTAGTTCAATATTCTCATTATGCTCACACATATTTGGTGCTGCATGGTCAGCCTCAGGCACCCAAGAGCTATGAGTAAGCACTTTGCTGCCACAAAAAATGGTGAGATTTAGCTCCTCTCAAAGCAGAAAACAATAACAGCGGGTTTTGTCCATAAATGTTGACATTTAGCTCCTTTGAAAGCAGAAAACAGTAACAGCAGTTTTTGTCCATGTTTAGTTTTTAACTCCCACTAGCTTGCTTGTGACATTTAATTTTGCCAACTCCTAGAAATTTGTATGAAGTGATCTTTGGCCTCAATATCCCCACATGAATTAATTATGCACTCCTTCAGCCCTATGACAATCCTTCAGTGTCCAAAGAAATCTGCCCTCTGTGTCTACTACACATTTGCTGCTTCTGTGTCTGCAAAAGATCTTCACCTTCTGACCAAACCAGGGAATGGCTGTTTCCAGAAGACTTCTCCACATCTTACTCAATGCCAAGGCAGAAGAAATTACTTGAGAGGTGTTTTGTCCCATTTATTTCCTGGAATGGAAATTAAAGGAGCATGGTGAGGAGGGAAGAGAGAACCAGAGTGTAAACTGACTCTTTTTTTTTTTTTTTTTTTTTTTTTTTGCCTAGTGATGGAGCCAACTCAGATGTCCTAAAATAGCAGGTAGTTTCTGTTCCACTGCCATCCCAGGAAAATGACATTGGATGCTGTCTCTCCTTTAGGTTCTCATGTAGCCTGAGCAAAAGGAGTAGAGGGAG
This sequence comes from Trochalopteron elliotii, assembly GCA_024734555.1. Lineage (NCBI taxonomy): Eukaryota > Metazoa > Chordata > Aves > Passeriformes > Leiothrichidae > Trochalopteron > Trochalopteron elliotii. The sequence continues at coordinate 1,949,333 of JANPWX010000069.1, read as the reverse complement.
GGATAGCTCAAGCTCCTGCAGGAACCTCACTGAGTGCTCTGCCCCACAAGGAGAGCAATCCCTGTGGAAAAGCCAGTTTGGAAAGGCCAATGATGGCCAGCAGCAGGGTCAAAGGCCCATGGCAGTGAAGGTGAGAGGTTCACAGCTGGCACTGCTGCTCTGGAATGAACTCAGAGACCAGGGTGGCTCCACATGGAAGCAGTTGCTGATGCTATTAGTGCTATTATTAAATTAATAAAATCCTGGACTATTTTAATAAAATAATTAATAAATCCTGGACTTTCTGTCCAATCCTGCAGCTCCATCCTACTTTCCCAAATATCCAGCCAGACTAAAAAGTAGATTTGGGCTTCTTTGCACAACTCCAGTGATCAAGAGGAAGGAGCCAACCCTGCAGGGTGCTCCTGGCCTACAGAACTTTCCTGAGTGGTCAAGGGAGGGCATCGTGACCCAAGGCTCTCCCAGCTTTGGCATGACAGGCATGACTGAGGAAGAGGCAAATGCCTTGGGCTGAGGAAAATTAATTTAGTCTTGTGGCTGTTCCAGTTCATCCTGAGCCAAGCAGGGATCTGACCTAGCTGGGAATATCAGAAGGTGGCATAAAGCCAGCTGTGCCATCCCTTTCTGAGGACTCCAAAGTCAGAATTCAGAATTTATTTGGCTGGGTTGCTGTGCTCCAGCATCACTAGGCCAGACATCTTTTTTAGATATTACATTTTACATGTATGTTTTAAATAAATAGCCCGTATTTTAGGAGCACTTAGCCATAAGTATATAAACTGCTCTGAGGTTTACCCCATTGGAATTAGAGTGAACCTAATTCATAATTCAGACATCAGGCTAGAAACAGCTCAGCTTCACTCCACGGACCTATAGCTTGATGTCTGAACTGCCCACGAGACGCCCTCTAATCCCAATAGCTGTAACCTAACCTCAGAGTGGTTTCTAAATTTACTAAATAAATATACTTTTTAAAGAGGAATGCACCATATTTATTAGGGTTTTTGCTCCATTCAGGCAGACTATCATTTCAGAGCAGTTCCTGTGAGAGAGGCTGTGGAGAGACACAACTAAATTCAAAAAAAATTTCAGAGCCTAGTGATTTTTTTTTTTTTTAATATGAAAAAGAAAAAAAAATCCAGCCTACTCTGTTTAACTGACTACAGGAAGTATCTGATGGTACAAAGTTTAAAACATAAGTGCTTACCCATGCCAAAACTTTCCTTGCATGGGTAGTCACACTGAATTCACTATCCCCGCCAGCTTCAGAAGGTGACCAAAGAATGGGCTTAAGCTCTTGTTCCATTCCTCAATCAACATCTTTTTTGCATGTTCACACGTGGTACTTGGGTGAATTAAAAAAAAAAAAATCTTCCCAGTTCAAATGGAGTGACAGCATTTGGTTTTTCCTCAATGTGTGCATTCAACCCTCACTCCCACTTTGGAATGAAAACCTTGCTCATTACCAAGAATTATTTTAGAAGCATCGGTGTATGAAGACAGAAAAGCTGAAATCTCAAAATAGCATTTTTGCAAGAGGAAGGAACACATTAATAGCGTGAAAGTCTGGCTGTCTGATCAGATCGTGGCGTTCAGATTTTATCTTCATTGATCGTTTTTCAACTTCACTCAACACTTTGGATACTGGAAAAGGGCTGTGAAGCAGGGACTTTTCTGAATGCCTTAATACCACAAACTGTATCTGGTCAGTCTGTCTGCTCTCCATGTGTGCCTGGCTTCACAGCAAATAAATGCCAGAAATAGCATTCCTACAGGATTTCCAGTTCAAAAGCCACAAGAATGCTCTTTCTCATGGTATGGCACCGTGCAATAAAATGGTGTCATCTGGAAAATTACAGTCTTGGAAACAAATGTTTTTCCCTCTTGACTGATTTAAATCATCTAAAAATAGATGGGTTGTCATATAACTTTTATATTTGTCAGGGGAGCCCCTCATTTCATCTTGTGACAGTACAAGAAATGTATCCCACAACAAGACAGACAGATCTTCCTAGGGAAACCCCCAGGAATATTTTTTTTTTCTCTAACTGTGCAAACTTCTCAGAAATAAAACCTGAAAGCAATTCAGCAAAGGTTGAGAACCTATTCAGGGTCACTCCAAGCAAGGCTTTCAGGGAGTGTTTATCAAGTACAAATTTAGGGGGATAAGAAAGGAAGTGTCATGGATGAAACCCCTGTTCAGCTCTTCTTTCTGCTTTCCTAAGTAAGACTTTTTAAATCTGACTCCACATAGAAATAGGTTGTCACATCTGGTGGCTGAGAGAAGCTTCATCTTAATCCATCTCCCTGACCTGTGCAGCTGAGCCACTTGGGAATGGTGTTTGCTGACTTCAAAAAACAGGAAAACCTTGCAGCTGAGAAGTCATAGGATAATTCAGCATAAGGAACCAAGGCTTTCCAACTTGTCAAGGAAGAATTCTTTCGGTTTTTAACTAAGATAACAGCTCAACATGGATCATGTATTGGTAAAGGAAGGTCACCAAACTATCAAATCTACTAGTATTGTTCTTCCCTCCCCATTTTTCCTGGCTTCTCTCCTCAGACTTCCCATAAAGCAGCTTCTCAACTCTTTTGTCACCATGTGAAGCCAGTGTAAACACAGATGTTTGTGAAATCTGCTCTTCTAAAAACAACTGGTCATTGGTGAGCAACAGTTCACATCTCCATGTACTTGCTGCTTTTCACAGAAACTCAAAGAAAAAGCATAGTCCCCATTTTGAGAGTGTTTTATTCCCATTATTTCAGATCATTTTTTAACAATCAGCACAAAAGCTTAAAGAATGAGCTACTTCATTACAAGTCCAGCTCTTCATTTCCATCTGAGAGAGTTCATGCTTTCACTTAGAGTTCAAGGGTTCAGGCCACACTGATGGTCTGAAGCTGTGCAGACACAGGAATTCTGGCAGTCTCTTGAACACTACATTTACAATTCTATATATAATCTATATCACATCAAGGATCAAAGACTCCTCATAAGCAAAGTAAGCAATAAATTGTAATGTCTGAAAGTGTCTTTGCAGTTTTCAGTGACTCACTTCTGAGAAATGTTAATGATGGAGAAAAGAACAAGTTTACAGGTAGGGAGTAGAATGTCAATTATCATGAGTGGTGTGCTGAATTTCAGGTAATAAAGTGCACTAACAACAATTAAAAGGATATTTATGTACATCTAACTGACAGGAGGGTGCAGCCAGGCGGGGTGAGGCTCTGCTCCCAGGGAACAAGGGACAGGACAAGAGGAAATGGCCTCAAGCTGTGCCAGAGGAGGTTTAGGATGGACATCAAAAGGAATTTCTTCCTGGAAAGGGGAGTCAGGCATTGGAAGGGGCTGCCCAGGGAGGTTTGGAGTCCCCATCCCTGGAGGTGTCGAAGGAAAGACTGGATGTGGCACTCAGTGCTCTGGGCTGGGTGACACAATGGGGATTGGGCACAGGTTGGACTTGACGACCTTGGAGGTGTTTTCCAACCTCAGTGATTCTGTGATTCTGTGAATTAAAGGCTGAATTGTTTCTACTCTGGTGACAATCCTGTAATTACTTCCTTCTACTCTACTCAAATGATACATGCAAGCAAAACTCCAGTGCACCTTAGAAGCCTTTTAGCCTTCCTTTTCTGTTTGCTGTTTGCTTTGTTGGCACCTACCTTTCTGTACTAGCTAGCAATGCCCTACATTACAAATTGCCCTATTAACAGCAGAAACAAAAGGCATATTAAAATTTAATTTTTCTAAGTGGGAAAACCTGCTATTCCTCAGAGCAAAAGTCCTTTGCTGAAAGTACTTCCTTGCCCAGCGCCTGTAATTAACATCTCTTGGACTGAAACACCTCTCTTTGGCACCCACAAAAGAGATTTACATGCAAGATTTCTTGCACATACTTTTGCTCAACAGCTGTATACAAGATCAGTCAGGGCAGGCGCATGACATGCTTTCACATGAAATACACATGTGAACCATAAGCCTGCTAGAAATTCTCAGAACCACAACATTTCACTTGTCATCTTACTTGGCCTCCTTCCTGCACCCATGGAGTATCAGCTTCAGAGCCTCACAGGCATCTTACATCTTGGTTTTGGGTATTTGGTCACCCACATTCACAGCAACACTGCAACCATGTTTTGACCATATATAATTATTTTTCTTCATCTTTCCTTATGGTTTTGTAAAGTTATCTAGCATTTATGAGCAGCAAACACATCCTTCTCTTACAGGTGACAGTAAAATGATGGGTAGTGACAGTTCCAATAGAGGAAGACTTGCCCCAAAATCTGTATGGAAAGGAAGGTCTGATAATTAGGTTTTGAACAGTAATTAAGCACTTGAATGAGCAGGCAGACACCAACCAGGATTTTAAATCACTAGATTTTTAATAATCTAAATGCTTTTTAAAAATCTATTTCCCTTTGAGCAATGGAAGATCTCACTAAATAAACCTAAAGGCTTGGTTACTTTCTGTTTTGTGTTTGACTGAGATCCTTCTCTGAAGCCCATCTGTAATTGGGGCATGTACATTTGAGAAAGGGCAACCAAGAAAGGAGTAAAAAGGATGCTGCTAAAACCTTGTGAAGGTCAAAGCACTCTCACCACAGCTCCCCACCCTCCCAAGCCAAAACTCAAGGGTGCTTGTTGTGGAGAACAGCACGATTTGCAAAAGCAGAACCAAATTCTCAGCCTCTCAGAACAGGAAAGCTTCGGGGTAGAGAGGTAAGAATGATGGAAAAATAAGAGAAAATGAGACATTCCCCACTCCTTGACCTACATCAGGGACCTTGAGCCCACCTCCAGCTTACAAACATGAAACCACACACAGAGGTTCATTGCCAGGTCCCACCTCATTCTTGAGCTCCCGCAAGGTCACCTCCTCCTTTTCTCCCTTTCAGTCCCTGTGGCACAAGGACTCACTGTTCCCTCAAGAATAAAGTAGTGCCAGGAGTGGTAACAAACTGATGGGAGGAAGCTCCCAGCTGACTGACAACATTTGTACCTCCCAGAGGGCAAAAAGGCAGAAACTGTGAGAAGGAATTTTCATCCCCAGGAGGAAATATCTGCAGCAGAGTAAACATGTCAGGGTGATCAGCACCAAAGAAGCTGTGTCCAGGTGGGCCTCAAAGTGGATGGCTACCTTTGCAAGGGGCCCTTCCATGAAGATCAGGACTTGGATTCAGTTGGGAGTTTTCTGGTAGAAGTACGGAAATATCTCAAATGCAGACGTTACCCAGTGCCAGTCCCAGAGCTAAGCTGTGCTGGCTGGAATGTGTGAGGATTTCTGGGAGAGCCACACACACAGAATTTCTCCATTGCAAACAGCTTTCTCCTAACAAATATTAACCTGAGGGCTTCCTGCAGGGGGAAAAAAAAAAAAAGGAACAAGGTTTGTGTCTGCATCCAGAAGGGAACTGCTGTTGTCCATGCAAGTGCCTGAGCTTGGAGCTTTATTTTTATTCCAGATCCACCAAGCACAAATCTTGCAGCACTGAGCTGCCACTTAATTTCCTAACACAGGTTGCCTTGGCCATGACAGCCCTGAGCATGCTCAAGACTTTACTATTACTTGCAAGAAAATACATCCAGAAAGTATTTTAATTGTGGGGGTTTTGCATGAGGGTTTTGCACGTGCTTCCAAGAAAGGCTGCAGGCCACATTGCTGATTTTGTACAAACTCAGTGTTTGTATCACTATTGCCTCTTCAGAAATTGCTGCACCCTGCTTGTTTGAGAGCAGGGCCTGGTCTCCCTTACCATAAGAAACTACTGGGTTGATGCAAATTTGCCTTAATGCAGGCATGGTTGTTCAATAATTTAGTGCTTGTTCCCAAATTTAAGCTTAAACATATATTCAGCTTGTGTCGGCACACATCCTGCCAATGTGAAAAACCATGCACTCTAGGAAAAAAATAGCAGAAGGAAAGAGCATTAAGCAGTAGGAAGAATACAGTACCAAAATAAGTGTTTTGCTCATTAGACTGTGTTTTTGTCTATGCTACAGAAAAATGGAAATGGCAAAATGCAGTTTGTTGTACTTTCAAGCTTTCTGCATAATTAGTCTGCTGCAGCAGAAGTTTGTTACTGAAGAAATGGCTGAGAGCTTCAGGGCATTTTCAGAAATCCAGAATTATGTTTAACCAGTGTTGAAGTTGTCTGGTTAAAGAATCTGAATTTATTAGAAATGTCAATCAATGGTTCAAGATTTTGTAAATTTTAACTAATAAATATCTTGCTATGGACAGAGAAAAGTCCACTTCAATTTTCAGTGATCACAGTGTAAGATTTCATATAATTTAGTGGGAACAACACCAGACCCTGAGGATCACATTCAGGAAGTCATAGAAACATAGAACTATTTACATTAGAGAAGACCCATAAGACCATCAAGTCCGGCCATTAACCTAACACCACTTTGTCACCACTAAACCACGTCCCCAGCTGCCACATCTATACATAATTTAAATCCCTCCAGGGATGGTGACCCAACTGTTTCCTTGGGCAGCCTGTTCTGATGCTTGACAACCTTTTCTGTGAAGAAATTTTTCCTAATATCCAACCTAAACATCTCCTAATGCAACTTGAGTACATTTCCTCTTGTCCTGTCCCTTGTTCCCTGGGAGCAGAGCCCAAGTCCTGCAGCTGCCTCCTCCTGTCAGGGAGTTTTACGGAGTCAGAAGGTCCCCCCTCAGCCTCCTTTTCTCTAAAAAGACCCCAGCTCCCTCAGGCTGTAAGACCTGTGCCCCTTCCCCAGCTCTGTTCCCTTCTCTGGACATGCTCTAGCACTTCAATGTCTTTTGGACAGAGGGGAGCCCAAAACTGAACACTTCAGTCAGGCCCTGTGCTTACTCCGTGGAGAAGGCCAAGCACCTCTGGAGGCTCTGAGGATGGCTTAGAGGGCTGAAGAGCACCAATAATGGAGATTCTGGAAAACAGCTGGTAGGAAAAACTGGGTGCTGGCACCCTGTGGGAATCAGGCTGCCTTGACCATGGCCTGAGTGTCAGGCTCCTTGCCAGCTGGTTTTGCCTGCACAGTTTGCAGGCTGCCAGTGCTTGACAGAAAGAAGCACTTTTGACAGAAGTTGTCTTTCAGGTGTCTTCTTTCAAGTCTCAGGGATCTCTGTTTTGGAGCTGCAGTTCCAGGGTTGTAGACCTGCCCTTCCAGGTGCATGGATCATCAGTGGCTTCCTCACAGTTATACAAAACTTAATATTTTTTATAACTTAAGAGACCTGGGCACTCCCACCCTCAGTGCAATATCACTGACCACTCAAATGCTACCTGAATGTTTGCAATAGGTAATTTTTAAATTTAGAGTCTTATAATTGCTTTTCATACGTAATTGGATCCCTTCTTTTGTATATCTAATACAGATCTTTGGACTAAAAAAAAAATGAGAACAAAGACAGACCAGGGAGGTTTTTAAAAGTAGGAAACACAAAATGTAAACAAAATTTACATCGCTGGGAAAAGAGACAATTCTCTTAAGAAGTGCAGTGGAGACATTCGCTGTTGGTCTCAGAACTGAACTGGCTAAACTTCAAAAAGCAAAAAAGACTCCAAATCTGGTAAAGCAACTCCTCATCCTGCCTTCCCTCAACAAAATGCCCCCCTGAATTCAGAGGAATTTTCCAAAGGAAGGAGCAAAGGAAGAGAAAGTTTGCCAGAGGTTACATAGGGAATTTGCTGCAGAGCCAGGAATGGAGTTAGCTGCTTGCTAAGGAGTTAGATGCAGGTCCTCTCCTTAGACCACAGCAATCTACATATTTAGCTAGACCAAGAGAAAAGCCAGTCAAACAACATCCATCTCCTCAGTCTCCTGAAGGCAATGAGACTTCCAGACGAAAAGCATGACGTGCTCAAAGCCTCGCTTGCCATGGCTTTTGAGGATGGAGCTGGGCAGGGTTTCTGCCCCAGACGAGGACTGGGAACACAGCTCACTAATGTTTCAGCTGCCTGGTGTCCCACTGAGGGGCTGTGAACCTCTTCTTGCTGTGTGAGCCAGACCCCTGCCCCACACCTGCCATGGAAACCACAACTTGACATCCCCTCAGGCCCACCTCGGCCTAGTGCTCCCCACTGCTCTGTGCCACTGAGTATTTAGGGCCAGCCAAGGTTAGGGAGAGGGGTTTGTGTGGAATGCAAGGCTCTGTGAAGAGCAGTGATTCTGAAAGAAAAAGTTCAACCCCCTGACTGCTGCTATGGTGGAGTCCTGCAGCTATGGAGTCTTGAACCCAAGCCACCAATTTGGAAGAAAACCAAATCAGTGACAGCAATAGAAAAGGGGTTAAAAAGAGCTAAGCTCTTCCAAACCTGTATGTAACCTTAAACCAAATATTAACAGAAAAAAAACCCTGGCATTTTAAGTTGGCGCTTAACTCTACTTAATGAGGAGTTCAAATTTCCATTCTAACCCTCTTTTTCTGTTGCTTGTAATTTTCTCAAATAAACTCCGTTTTGGGCTGAAATTTTCCATGCTTGAGATTTTTTTTGGAGAGTTTATACAGAATCAGTTAAACAGTTTATTTATGTTAGCACTGAAAACAAAAAAAGCCACACAAAAATATTTCCATGTATGTTCTGATCAGATATTTTCTGCTCAATGAACTCAAAATCAGCCACAGTAAGGAATTTCCAAATTTTGTTTGTGTTTATCCACAAGAAGTTTAGGGGAAAACCCAACAACAAACACAAAACCCTCAAGTCAAATCTGGACATTGACAAATTGAGTCTTTAAAGTCTTTGAAATTTCAGCTTCAGAATGTTTTGCAAATACTTTCTGTCTTTCAAGAAATAGTGGGAAGATTTATAAATAGTTGGAGTGGCACCATCCTACCCTATATGGGTATATCATGGGCTGCACATTGGGTTTGACCACTTTGAGTTAACTCCACCTGTGGTTGTGCCAACCAGCCTTGTGGACACAGAGAAGCTGAATTTCACTTGTCACAGCTGTGCTTTGGCTGCACCAGTTGTGTTGTAGGCCCATAAAGCCAATTTTAATTGCCAGTGATTCCGAGGGGGAAAGATAAATTCCAGTAGTGAGAGTCCTTTGGAGGGCCATGCTCAGAAGCAGCGTCTTCCCCTGTGTCAGTAATTCATGCTTGAAGACTGCACACAAATTGCAGTGCAGTCCTTTGGGGGGAATTAAGTCAATTTTTTTGTCCAATTAATCAAAATACTTAAACATGTGCATAACTGTATATATACTTCTATATTTATAGTATATATACTATATACACACCTATACAAATAAAAAGTATAAATGTTAATTGGCTAAACATGCCTCATGGACAGTAGTGTTTCCTTGCTGACATAAGGTCAAGAAAAAGATGCCAAAACAGACTTTAGCAGAGATTTTGATATGGTAAAAACACAGGACACTAACTATGCAAAACACTTCGAATATGTGTGACATTTCTTAACACAGACAATCAACCAAAGCAAGATAAATCAATTTCCCTGCTGGCAATCTGTAATATCCTTTGTTTTATTCACCACTAAAAATGTTATTAATGGCTGGGTATGTTCAGCATGCTTATGAAAAATGTATTTCAATCCCTCTGATGAACGATCTCTCCATAGACAAAATAGCTTATTTCCACTGAGAAATCTCGCTAGTTAGTAACAACAACAACAACAACAAAAAAAAAAGACAAAAGAATGAGAAAGAAAGAGAAAAGAGGTCATTACTTGCAAATTCCGGCGGTCAGGAAGAGTTCACTTCCTCTGTGTTGCACTTTCTTACTGCAGGCCTTTCATTTCTGGGAGAAAAAAAAAAATCACAAACATTATTCGCATGAATGAAAATCCCGTACTCCCTTGTATATTAGTCTGTGTGAAGCTCCTCTTTCTCTCTCATCTGATTAAAACCTCATTTCACCAGTGAGAATACTGAACAAAAATACCACCCTGGACATAATTCACGGCTGAAGTTACTGGGTCACAGTTCCACAGAGCACATCAGTGGCAGTATTTCTGCTGTCCAAACTCACAGCCTTGGCACTAGTTTAGCTAAATATTTAAGCACCCATGAAGCACAGGCACAGGTATTTTTTTTCTCCACTTTTCTGCTCACGCTGATATGCTGTTGTTTTTAACCAGAAGCCTTATTACAGTTTGTCTCTGAGCAGTTTGGAAGCAGACAACAGGGAACGGTGCTGCCTTTGGGTAACCTTCATTCACAGAACAAGTAAGTAAATGATGTTTGGCAAGGTCTGAAGTGAAGGAAATGTGTCAACTCAGAAGACAAAAAACTCCTATTAAAAAAAAAAAAATCCATATCAACTTATTTTGCTGCCTTTGGAGAGAATAATAAAAAAAAAAGGCGAGAGAGAAAAAAACAGGCAGACTGTCTGAACCACAGACTCCCTTCAGTCTCTGAAGCCCACAGACACACACTTTGTACAAATATATGATCTTATCCACAGACACACAGATACTCCCCCCCTTCCCCTCTTCCTTTGCTGCCATCCTTACTCACAGGGGTGGTATGTAGGCTGTGCATAGTGAGTACAGACACTATAGCCTGTCTTGGCACACACAGCACTCAGTGCTGGCACAGACACACAGGAGGATGTGCACATCACTCCCCAAGCCAAAACGGGAATAACGCAGTCAGAGGAAGCAAAAAACCACCATACTCTCCTGTATTAGTACTACTTGACACTTCCAATGGGACAGCAAGTCCAGGAAAGTTGAAAAGCTTTCTCCAAACACAAGGAGTATTTCATGTCACTCGTGTTTTCTTGATAAGCATTGTCCAGGCAGGAAAGCTGAGGAGCATGGAAGTCAGAGGAACTGGTTTCCCTCTGAGTTCAGGCAAGCCAGTGGCAGGGCTGGGATAGAAGATCAGACCCCTATTTCTTCATTCATTCATTCTCAGCCCTGCAAGGCAACCTCCCAGCACAATCTGGAAGCAGACCTGGAGCAGTACAGAGCACCGTGGTCACCCCAAAGTCACAGCACACGCCGACAGGTGGCAAATGCCACAGGCAGCTGCAGGAGCAGCGAGTAGGAGGGCACAGGAATTTTGCCAATGTTCTGACCAATTCCAGATCCACAAAGCTTCCTTTATTCCACAGTTCCTCCCACTCTATACCAGTTTCCAGCACGGGCTAGAATTGGAAGAGGAAACGCCTCTGAAAGGATTGGGAGACACTCATGGGATCAGGGAGGGGAAGGAATGCAGGGGAAGAAGCACAGGGCTCAGCTCTGCCCATCTCAGCTGCTCAGACTCCTGACAGCTCACAATCACTGCACTCTGCTGTCTCCCCTCAGCCTGCACTGGAAGCACCAGCTCCTGTTCATTCATCTTTCTTCTCTCATGTCCTCAGATAAGTCTTACTTGGCAGAAGATGTGGCATTTTTGGTATCTAGGAGAAATACATAAGACTATGAAAAAGTTGGGTATTAGCAACAGCACCAAGACACTTATAAAATGGCATCTTCCCCCAACAAATTACAAACAATTTTTTCCCTCCTGATCAGTTTTATTCTGGGCTTTACAGAATTTACAGGTTGTAGAATACAGCAATATATCTAAAATGAGTGTTTAAGATCCTTTATTGTTCCACTTCAGTTGATATCAGCTACTTCTTCAACGTCACCTCCTTTCCTGCTGAAGATTCTCCACATTGCAGCCTGAACCAGAGGTGGGAGAGGTGAAAGTGCCAGCTCAGCACTCAGTGCCAAGGCAGGAGCAATGTGCTGGGAGCCAAGATTGCACTGGAGGAGCAGGAGCTCAGCTGGAAGAGGGACGATGTGGACCCGGTGTCTTCTGAGCCTGAGAATTGCTAGCTCTTCCCAAGGGAAACTTTTCAACCTTTTTTGGTTTTGTTTTTGGTTTGGTTTTCTTTTCCCCAAAACAACCTTGTGTAAACAATATTCCTTTCCCATAACAGCAGGTGTTGTTTTCTATTTCTGTTACTTAGCCAATGGGAGAGGTGTCAGTGCTATGGACCAATAACGTGCCTTTTAGCACAGCATGCTATAAAAGGGCTGAATGAATTGTAAATAAAACTTTCTGATTTCTACTGCCTTCTGACTTCTACTGCCTTCTGACTGGAGTCAAGCATCTTTATTTTGTGTCCTATTGCGACAGGACACTGTTTTCCAGAGTGGACAACTGGCTCGTGTTAATCTGCACAATATTGAAAATCAATTCATTTCAGTACGTGACACTTAGCTACAAGGAGTCACTCTACTTTTGGCAGGGGGATGCCTTTTCCCCTTTCCATCCTTTCTAGGGACACAGGTCACAGAATCACAGAATCACAGAATCACAGAATCACAGAATGTGTAGGTTGGAAGAGACCTTCAAGATCATTGAGTCCAACCCAGCCCTAACACCTCAACTAGACCATGGTATCAAGTGCCACATCCAGTCTCTTTTTAAACACATCCAGGGATGGTGACTCCACCACCTCCCCAGGCAAACCATTCCAGTATTCAATCACTCCTTCAGTGAAAAACTTCTTCCTAATATCCAATCTATATTTCCCCTGACACAGCTTAAGGTCCCAGCAAGATGCTGTAGTGGGGTGTCATCAAAATGCCTGTACAGCTGGTGATGTGCAAATCACTTTATTCTGGAGAGGAGGAATGGGTGCCAAGCTCCAAGCACAGGAGTGATCCATCCTAGAGCGGGTGCAGCTGGTGGCCTGTTGCTGGGGTTATACCTCAGATCCCGTGGTCCAGCTCTGGGTCTGTCACTACAAGATGGACATTGAGGGGCTGGAATGTGTCCAGAGAATGGAGTGGATCTGGGGAAGGGGCTGGAGCACAAATGTGATGAGGAGCAGCTGAGGGAGCTGGAGGGGCTCAGGGGGAACCTTCTGGCTCTGCACAACTCCCTGACAGGAGGGGGCAGCCAGGGGATGTCAGGCTCTGGTCCCAGGGGAACAAGGGACAAGATGAGAGGAAACGGCCTCAACTTGTGCCAGGGGAGGTTTACTTTGGATCTTGGGAGATGTTTTTTCATTCAACAGGTAGTCAAACATTGTGAACAGGCTGCCCAGGGAAGTGATGGAATCACCCTCCCTGGAAGACTTCAAAACACTAAATTTGGGACCTGGGGACTGAACATGGTTTAGTGGGTGGATGATGCTGAAGGTCTTCTCCAACCTAAACGATTCCATGATTCTATGATTCTATGCTATAAGACAACCCCCTTGTACTGTGGTACAGAGTCCCCACCCTTGGTATAACATCCAGTCTATCTGAAGGGATTACATCTGTTTGGATGTGAAGCAAGCCACAAGCTGAGTACAGAAGCACCAGTTCTCTCAAGCAAAAAGAAATCTGCTGAGGTCAGTTTACATTGGTGGGTTTCCTACAGTCTTTTGAAACCAAAACTGAGCAAGCCAGCATGGACACTGAACTGTGTGAGTGATTAGTTTGTTGAAGTTAACAAGTGCATGAGGTGTGAAGTTAAGCACATTTCTAGGTGTCTGCGGGACCAGGATCAAGCTGCTGCATTGCAGCCAAAGCTGAGGGGTCCCTGTGGGCCACAACAAAGTGACTGAGATCCAAGAATGATAGAGAGGTGACTCTGTTTTACACCACAATGACACAGACTCTGAGATTCAGAAGGCTGAAAATTACTCCTTTATTTTTGGGATGTGTCTCCCTTTTATGCTATTTTACACAGACCAATTAGATTGGTGAAACAAAGGCAAACCTCTTCAATCACATTGGTCAGCCCAGAGGGACATCAAGAAGTCCCACCTAGAAAAAGGAATGAATAACATAGGTACAGTTACAAAAACACTTTTCCTGCTTACAGAAAATTCTCTGGAAAAAGAATTTCAGAAAACTAAAACACTTCAGGCATGGAACTAGGGCTACAGAGAGATATCCTGATATTTGGGGATTCTCATCAGAGCCATTGCTCGGATGCTGATTTAGCCCAGAGGAGCCCTGACACTGGGACGGAACCCACACACAGGATTGTCTATTAAGTTGATGTTGGTTTTAATTGGTTCAGGGATGGAAAGTTCTGATGTTACAGAGAGCCCTGACGTCCCTTGGTGAAACAGGAGGTTAATCCCACATTACAAGAGGTCTGCCTGCAGGCTCGAGGTCAAAAGAACTCCTGAAAGGACTCTGAAATTTTCTCGTAAATGCCGAATGTTTAAGTTATGATTAAGTCATGTTTACCCGTTAATTGTGCAGTAAATAAAGCTGTGGCAGAGTGTTAATTGGGGCTGAGAGCCTGCCAGGGCCGTGCTGGCTGGGGGCTGGGAGGCAGCAGCCACAGGGGTGTTATCAGTTGTGCTGAGACATGTGCTGAGTGCGCCCCACAGATCCAGCACAGGCTCCCCTGCTATGAAAAGGGCTGCTGTCTGCAGCACTTGGCTCTCAGTCAAAGCCTGGGAGCCTGAAGATCAAGAGTTGGTTGGGTTGGTTGTTTTTTGGGTTTTTTTTTTCCCTCTCTCTCTCTCTCATTTCTATTAGTTTTTATAGATCCACTTGCCCGCTCGCAGCGGGGGCTGCAGGGGGAGGAACAGGCTGGCAGCAGTGCACGAGGCTGTGGAGAGAGGGAAAAGAAAGGGTGTAAAGTTGGATTTGCTGTTCTGCTTCTATTTACTCTTTTTCCCACTATTTCTGACCTCAGCCATTTAACAATACTTGGAACTTAGTCCTAAGATGGGACTTGAAACTTTCCCACGGTTTGAACCTCCCTGGATTCAGAAATCTGCATGAGCCACTGCTAAACATTTACCAAAGCTGTCTACTCTCAAGCTGTCAGGATGCTCCTAGGGCACTAAATGGAGATGCAGGAAAAGAGATGGAAGTGACAGATAATTAGGAAATGTGAGGAGGAGAAGGTGATGAAAAAAGCCACTGGTTGTTCACAGAAACATTCTTGCAAAAATGCTTCCCAGACAGAAAACAGAAATCTAAATATTCTCATGTGAACCCTGTCACGTGCATCCACATCCCAAATTTACACCACTCATGACAGTACCTTTTCTTTGCATCTCGATTCCTTCTCCACAGGACACTTCTTCTGAACTTGTCAGGATCCTCAAGCAAAAATGTGATGATCTGTTACAGCAGTAAGACAGTCCTGATTCACCAATCCAGCCCACAAACAAATTGCACAATCAAAATCCAAGGAAATCCTGAAAAAAAGAGGAAGAGATGTCAGTGCCTGAGAAATTATTATCTGATGGGGAGAAGTGGATGGATCTTGAAACAATTCAGTATTTTTTTGCTTGGGGGATTTTTTCTGGAAGTGTAGCATTTTCTTAAAAGAAACCACAGGACTTGAGATATTGCAGTCCTGCAAACACAGCTGCAAGCTACAACCCAGGAAACACAGATCTAGTTCTCACTTCTGATTCAGTACATCACTTTCTGCCTGTTGACCCCCCATTTCTGTCTGCCAGCAATATTTGTTATAATAACAATCAATATTTTATTGTAAGCTTGTTGAGGCACGAATTATCTCTTGCAGAATAAGTACAATGAAGACATTAAATGCAACTCTAGCAGGGAGTGATTTTTTCACAAATAGAACACATGGTCTCCATCAGAAAACTCAGCTCATCTAATATTTATTCTCTATTTACAAGAAAATAATAGATTTGCTTTCTCATTCCTCCATGAACAAATTATCACTGTAGGCTCATTACTTGCAGAGTAATTAAAGGGATTCTATCCAGATGATCCTTGAACAACAGCAACAAAAAAAAGTGGATGTCACTTTCCCCAGTATGAAAGCCATCATATTCCTTAGAAAGAGCTTCCAGAAATCTGTACAGTTCTCACAAAAATGCTCACTTTGGGAACACCAGATGGGAACATCCACAGGCATGTGACAGCATCAGCAACACCAGAAAAACTCTCATTTCCAGTTCATTCCAAGTGGGACTCAACCAGTGGGAGGTTAAACACCTTGCCTGGTCAAACAGAAAGTCATTGACATGGACTGAACTAGAACAGAAAATTCTAGGATCCTCTCTTTGTCCTTAATCCATTCAGTTCCACTGGCCCAGGAATTCCAAACTGTATGCAAGGCAATTGCTTTCATGTTTTTTTCCTTTTTAATCAGCCATAGTAGGGGCATTTTTGGTCTCTTTCAAAACAAAAAGCTTGAAATAAAGGACAATCTATCTTGTTATTGTTTGTCTGTCAAGGATATAATTTTTGGGATGCAAATTCCACGGACTATTTTGACAGTGCAAATTACTGTAGGACCCGTGCAAAGAATGAAAATCGATTTCTCATTCCCCAGGGGTGTCTCCACACATGGGTGTATTGAATTAAAAGGTTTGAAGCAAAAGGTCCCTTTTACTTCTTCTTGGTACAACTCCTATTGCTTGAAAGAGATATTTTGAAATACTTCACGCTCACATGCAGTTATGCATGGGGGTTTGCAGACACAACTTTAATTGGTCCCCAGGACCTTGCTTTGAAGTGATGACTCACAAAGAGTATTTTGTCAAGCCAACTGTGCCATAAAAATATAAAGTGTGGCTTAAAACAGTAAAGGTTTTATTATCCTGTTAACTTCCTGTCATGAAGCATTGCATTAAATTGTACTTTTAAGGGATTAATGACCTATTTGCTTCATTCCTTGCTGCATTTGTGGTTATAAAAGCTATTAAAAGCCATGTTATCAACAACAGTGTTAATGAAGATATTGGAAAATCATTCAAGCACAAATATATTCTAATCCATAGTATTAATCCAATTGCCTTTCCCTAGGAGAGCTTCTTTTAGTGTTCCCTGGGGACCTTGCAGCATAGTGGCCATTTTGTGGGCACAGCCAGGGAAGTTAAATGTTTGAGAAAGAAACACAGGGAAGAAAAGCCTCCACCTGTGTTAAAGTCTGAAGCCCTCTCACCCAGGAAGGACCATCCAGAAGTGTGGAAAACGCCCCTGTCAACACAGAAAACAAACAGCACAACGTGTCACTTCCACAGCTGAAAACAAACACCAAACTATGGGAATGAGCCACCCTTCCCCGAGTTGTTATTTTGGACAGACACGCTGCAAGACTGAAAATTAATCCAATTTATTCCATGAGAGACAGGTCTGCAAAATCAGCTTTGTGAAACAATGATGAATTCTTGAAGTTTTTGTTTATAGATAGAACCGAGTAATTGATTTCTTTGCTTGTTTGGCAAGTAGTTTATCCACAGAACTATGTGGTCCTGGGAAGCTGAGACCATTCATGAAGTTCTGCTGAATTTTGCAATCATTTTTGACTAAAAAAGATTAAAATGTAGGAATGCTGAAATGTCCAGCTAGCATTGATGCTGGTTGAAACAGTTCAAAATTGTATTTTTCACGGGTTTGTTTTTTTTGTTTGTTTGTTTTGTTTGTTTGTTTGTTTGTTTGTTTTTAAAGCAGGGCTTGAGAAGAAGAAGTTAAAGATGAAACATTTCAAGCAGACTTAAAAGAGGGTCACATTTTCACTATCACAACGAACCCAAGCCCCCACTACTTGTGTAGCTTAACACAAACTTTTTTTTTTTTAGCCATCAAATTGCCAACCAGTAACAAAACAGCTACAGACTGCTCCATAGTGGTATTCTGATTGCCACCTCAGGGGTTTTCACACCAAGCTGCCACCACCCAGAGTGAAAAGGACACTGGGACACTGGTCCAGCACACTGATGAGACATCACTGAAAAACAGTGAATGTTCAATACACCCAGACATGCACAGCAGAGGAAGGTTGAAGGTGAAAACAACCAACCAAAGAACCCCTCAAAGTCCTGCCTTTCCATGTACAGGGATACAGGAGGTCTCCCAGCCATGGGCACCCTCCCTGTGTGGTGATTTCACCTCTCCACCCTCAGGTGTTTCCTGGGAGAGGGGCTGTCACAAATGGGGGCTCCCAGCTCAGTGATTTCCTTAACCCCACACAGCCACTCACAGAGAGAACCCAGCTCAGCCAATTCCCAGCCTGGTCCCTCATCAATGGATCTATTCTCTACACAATGCAGTTTTTAACATCTTATATGAAAGCCCCATACATATTAAGACGTGTGGCACTCAATTTATTTACCTCAGAAAGGTGAAGAGATTCAAAAATTCTGACTAGTGAGTAATTTGTGCCAAAGTAAGGAAATAAATGTGAGCTTTTCTTGCTTCTAGGTTATCTTGTTATTTTTACTGACTGCATGCAGTTACTGATGGAAGAAAATCTGAGCGTGACTCTGCAAATGATTGAGAAACATTTGAGGATGCTGCTCTCACAGTAGGATTGTGAAAAGAGCCATCTCTGACACCAAGGGCATATTCAGCAGGTCGTTGCTTATGCACTGCAAAGTAGGTGAGTTCTTTCTTTACATCACCATTTCACTGTAAAAGTGAAAGAATTGCAGTGAAACTGATGATGAGGGGGTTTTTACTCTCTGAGTAATAGTCATAGACTACTCAAGAATGCCTGCACAGGCATTACATTTTTTTAATATATTCCATTAGCACAAAAGAACAAGGAGTGAGGAGCACTTTCAAAACTATTTCCAAGGCTTCCTATTCCAGGGCAGTGCCATTTACCACCAGATGTGCGTGGCTTAAGATACTGGAGTGGTGTTAAAAGCATAGGTATGTCAGCTGAGCTGGTTACTTGCTTTTTATATTTTCCTTTTATTTCTCTGCTTTTGAAACCTCTTTTAATGTCTTCTTTAGTCTTCTCTCTCTTGTCCTTTCTTTTTTTTTTTTCCTCCTCCAATTACTGTGGTAGTCAAGAATTGTTGCTCATCTATTCCTCCTTCTTTTCTGAACAGTTGCTGTGGCCTCTTCCTGCCTATTTCAGAACACAGATTGAATTCACAGCTTATTCAGACCCAGAATTTTAGGATATGCAGGTTCTCCCTCATGTAGTTGTGCCCTTTGGAAGGACTGAGTGCTGGAAAGGAGCAGCCTACAGTGGTCAGGACAGTGAACAGCCCATTAAACCACGATTTCCAAAGCCTGGATGTAGATCCTGCATCCACTGATACCAAGTGTTATTGATGCAAATGTTGATATGGTTTGACAGCAATTTGCCAGAAGTTTTGGCTCTGCATAATTTGAGTTGACTCTGAAAACTATTGGAAACAGAAATCTATATATAGCTTACAGGTTTAAAACAAAGCCAGCTGTTTTATGAGGGAATGCTCTGGATTAAATGAGCTTTCAGAGATGTTGAAGAAAGGCTTTTGTCTCAAATTTCTGGGAAGAAGATAGGGATTTTTTTATATAAGTGGTTTTTATAAATTTTGTATGCTGCATCCCTAAAAATCTCCAATCACTTTGAACTTCTAAAACTTTCAATAAAGATAGAGATGGAGAGACAGGCAAAAAACCACACGCTCACAGCCATGCACACTCTTTCAGAAATGCAGAGATAGCATAAGCAATAGCACTAAAAAATCCATACCACAGCACATCAGCTCATCTAGTGTCAATAGAATTCAAGCTTTGTTATCAAAAACATTTATTATTAAAAGCACTCAGAGAACAAATGCTTGTACCTGAAACTACATTTCTCAATTACTCTGATATATTTGATATTCATATCAATGAAATAAATCTACATACATGGGGAATGGAAGAAATATGGACTAAAATAATGCTGGCTGTTGATTCTGATTGACAGCTGTGAAGTATGGCCACATCTGGTTGTTAAAATTTAAAAGGATTTTTAAATTAGAGGTAACGTTTCTGAGCCCAGCACTGAAAAACCCTGACATTTGCAGTGCTGGGAGCAGACTGTGAGAGGGATTTCTATCCTGGTTTCCCACCCAGAAGAATATATTTACTGTTCAAACATTTTGAGGCAGGCACCCATGGAAATCAACGGGAACTCTGCCACGGGTTTTAAGGGGAGCAGAATCTGTCCCTGTGTGTAAACACACAGCAATATTTTCTTTCCTCTGACTGTTAAAAACCACCATCACAACT
This sequence comes from Trochalopteron elliotii, assembly GCA_024734555.1. NCBI lineage: Eukaryota > Metazoa > Chordata > Aves > Passeriformes > Leiothrichidae > Trochalopteron > Trochalopteron elliotii. Next base: position 1,929,425 of record JANPWX010000069.1, on the reverse strand, counting down.
GGATGGAACCTGGTTTTAAACACTCAGACGTGGGGCCTCTTTACCACAGGAGTCTCCAACGGTGTCCATCCTTAACACCACGGCAGCTGCCAGCTCAGAAGGCTCTGAAATGCTGATTTTAATCAAAAAACTCTCCTTTCAAATCTAGCTTACAGTTTACTCACAGGGCAAAAAAAGTGCTTCTCAGCACTGGAATTTTCAGGATGCGATGCCGAGCCAAATACTGCAGGCACAGCTTGCTCATAAGACAGCAATCTCATGGCCCACCTTGGAGGCTGTAATAGGGCTACTGTACTCAGCCTCCCACCCTTGGTGAAGCCCACTAATAGCATCTGTTTTATAGCATTCACTCCTGCAACCTGCTAGTTCCTTGGCTCTCCTGCTGTCACAGAGAGGATGTGCTTTACTATGCTGCAGGTCTGGTGGAAAGTTGTCAGACTTGAAGCCAAATGTAAAAGCAGCCAGTGCTGAATAAATGACTTGAAATACTTTCTCCAGGGACCCCTTCCAGGTCCAAGATAGGCAGATTTGGCCAGTGTTTGTAGACAGTCTTGCTCAGAGGCAAATTAAAAATCAAAATACAGACACCGTTTGAAAAACATCGAAAGCTAGACTCAAACATCCACCATGTATTAAGACATTCTTATATAAAAATAACCACAAGGTTGCAAATTCATACTTTCCTACTTGGTGAGACCGACTGCAACCAGGAATAAACCTGGACATGTGTGGGGCAGACTGCGGTCCTGCCTTCAGAGAAAGCATAAAACTGGAGGTGGAAAGCTGCAGGGAGAAAAACAGGATGCTGTGAAGCAGGCAATTGAATTGAGCAGTGGGTGGCACACGGAGCAGGACCCTCACCTGCCCCACTCAAGCCAGTGGGACAAAGCAGGACACTCACTGTGGAAATAGTGATTTTTTACCTGGGTGAGTCCATGGTACCCTCAATACCCAACTCACAACCCATCCCTCCTCATCCCTGGCACTGGCTCTGCTGGGGCTGGAGCCCATACTGCAGTTTGGGAGTCTGGATGCCAGCCCTCAGTACCAGACAGCAGGAACATGTCCTGCTTCTGCTGCCTGGGGTGAGAAACAGGAGGGGTTTGCCAGCAGAAGGTTGGCCAGGAGACTGGAGGGATCCTGAGATGTGGGGCAGGAGCAGATGCAAGGTAGGGCAAAAATCTCCAACGGGTATCACAGAATCACAGAATGGCTGGGGTTGGAAGGGACCATCACAGATCATCCAGTTCCCACCTCCTGCCATGGGCAGGGACACCTTCCACTAGCCCAGGTTCCTTCAAGCCCCATCCAACCTGGCCTGGAACAGCTCCAGGGATGGGGCAGCCACAGCTTCCCTGGGCAACCTGTGCCAGGGCCCCCCCACTCTCACAATAAAGAATTTCCTCCCAATATCTAATCTAAACTTCTAAATCTCTTTCAGTTTAAAGGAATTCTTCTTTCTCCCATCACTACTGTCCTTACAAAAAATTCCTCTCCAGTATTGTTGTAGGCTCCTGTTAGGTACTGAATTGGGAGCCATGAGCAAATGCCACCTATCTTTACTTCATTTCTGGGGGGTTGTGTACCAGCAGAGCATTAAGACAGCCTGCACTCCAGCTGCTTCATGAATGACACACAGTTGAGGGGATCAGGACACCACAGAATGGGAATAGAAGAGTGGGAAAGTGGCAAAAGAGACAAGGGGAAATCTTCAAGCCAGTTTTGCTGCCAGAGTTTATCTCAGAGAGCTTCAACCTCAGACAAAACCACTCACCTTTCCAATCAGCAGCCCTTTCACATGATGCTTGTTCTTGGCAGTCACTGTTCAGATTCTCTGGCTAGGTTTATAGCCTGGCTACATAAGAGATTTCTAGGCATAACTGAGTGACAAAAGAGGCTGCTGGGTGCCACAGCCCAGGATTGCCACCAGCATCTTGAGCCCTGCTGGACCACAGGCTGTACTCAGGGATGACTTGGAAGCAGCCATGCAATTGTTAGGGCCAAACCATGTTTACAGCTGCTGCTTCCCACAGCACAGAAAAAGCAATCTCAGCCCATGAAGGTCCTTTTCCATCCTCCTGCTCACCCTCTCTGTGGCAGGATCACATAGCACAAGCCACCTCACAACCCCAGTTATCATTGCAAATCCTCAGAGATCCAGGAACTGATCATTCTGCCTCTCCACATCACTCCTCTTGCCATACATCACCCCTCTTGCTACATGGGACAGCCAGAGTCATTGTGAAAGCAACAGGGCTCCCAAAGAAAGCCACTCAGGGCATGAGTCATGTCTCAGTGCTGCTGTGGTTTGGTCAGCAGCTAATCATTGCAAATCCATGGCACAGCTGGAACAGAACACCCTGTCAGTCAGCACTGGCTGGCTGGGGATACCTTTCACTTTCGTATTCACTGTTCTTCATTGTTTTCATCTGCTCATCAACCTCCCTGTGTGTGTGCCACTGGTCCCAGTGACACAGAAGCAGCAAAACGGAGAGGAGCCTGTGCTTCCATGAAAATGAAGTCTATCCTTCCATCCATATCTGAACAGAATCTCACTCAAGCACTTCATACCTCAAGGTTAAAATCTTAAACCTGCCATTGCAGGATGTACTGTTTGTGCAGCTCTCAAAAATGCTCTTGTGTTACCTGGATTTGGGAATGACTTGAAATATGTCAAAAATGATAGTGAGGAAAAAAAAAATCTCCCAAGCAGTAAGGAGGAGATCAGAATTTGGGGCACATACCCAAACTGATATTTAACATAACCTTCAGCCAACTCAAACCCCCTGTGAGACAGTATTTGCATGCTTTAAAATGTTTGCTTGCACACCAGAAGTAAAATTGTGCCAAACAACATCACAGCTTCACTACAACTTATTTTAATTATCATTTTCAAGAGGAAACTGTGAAAATGTGGGTTAGGAGGCAAAAGGAAGAAATAACCTGGAATCAACCACATTCTTCAGCTGTTTAATTTTGAGCTGGTTAAAAGTCCAAATTTTTACTTTAAAATAATAGCACCAACTTTGTTTTATGTATATTCATTAGGCAATGATATTGGTCTCATACTGTATCAGAGTGGGCTTGTGTGGGGGTAGGTGAAGAGCAAATTTCTCTAACTACTGGGGAAGGAAAAGGAGAGAAATAATCACTTCCAAATTTGAAGCAAGAAAATGAAGATACTTTTCCTGTGTTGCCCCAGTTAACTAGACATCAAATAATTAGTCAAAGTGGTGTTTTGTTGTGGTATTTTTTTTTAATTTGTCTAAATTTGAAAAAAGATAAAGCAAAGCTTCTCATAGCCCTTAATACATAAAAGAACTTGGGAGTCCTGGAAGATGCCAGGAGAATTTCTCAACGTGTTCACTGACACACAAAATGCTTTAAAAAGCTACACAGAAAAAAGTCTGTCTACAAGAAACTGATAGGACCTCATGCCAGCTCTGGGATACCTTTAATATTGAAAAGAGCTGCCAGTGTTTATTATTTCACATCCAATTTGTTGCCATAAACAGTTCAAAAGAAAGTGATTAGCTTCACATTAAAGAGGCTCTGCCAGCAAGGGAACAGAGCACGTCAGAGATGCCAGAGCCCGTGGCTTTGCTCCCGGCCTGCTGGGAATGCTTTCAAATCACACAGCATCACACAGGAGCAGTGCTGGAGGCAAAAAGCAGAATAAACTGAAAGTTAAACAGTGTGACCATGTGTGTGTGTGTGTGTGTGTGTGTGTGTTATTATTGTGTCTTAGTGGAGCGCTGTTATTGCAAGCCCAAAATGACATCATGATAAAAGTGCAGGCAAACCCATCATATTTTTGTAAGGGATCTCAAGGCTCTGGAATATTTTGACTAGAGGAGAAAGCAAAGTCGATCTCCCATCTTCCACAGCTAACAAGAGCTGACCTTCTCTGAATTTCCTTTGAAGGTTGTACAGTGCAGCAATAAACATGTTTCATGCAATTCATGAATCCTGAGTGAAGGAAGAATTTTAGATTTATACATATAAGGTTAAATGGAGGCATAGGACAGGGAGAAGAGACATCCAGTTAAAGCCAGGATACACTCACAACATGGCTAACACAAATGCCAAAAATGCCAGTAATCTGGGAACATGGATTTGAGAGATCATAACCCTTCCAATCCCACTGGTGTGTTCTAGTCAGCTCTCTCTCCTCAAACAGGGAATTATCACCAGTACTGAAAACCGTAAGAAAAGAGATTTCCATCATGAGCAAGGGCTGCAAAAAGACACAATTAGAATAACTCTCCACTCGTGGAAGCTTTTTACTTCATACAAATAATCCTTTCAGAGTCAAAGCCATATATTTATTCTAGATAACAGATGCACTGCTGTTGCAAAAGCAGGCTGTGCACTTGGTATAGCATTTAGTACAGCAACCCCTAGCAACATTTTCTTCTCCCCATCGTGGGGAAGTCTGCATCTGTGCTGGAATAGGTTTGATAGCTACTTAAATATTTACTAAAGGAACTATATTATATGCTAAATATTTATAGAATGCATGGTATACTTCACAAAAGCAGTGAACTATAGCTGTGGAATAAGCGCATTGGGTTTTTCCTAGGTATATGAGTTTACTTTTGGAAATGTTCTTGAACAATGCAAAGTGTGACACTTTTATAGCATGTGACAAATGGGAGTTTGTGTTAAAATTATATTTGGAATTGTAAGTTTAGGACAGAGAGTGTAGGTCATTAAGAAGTCACTAAATCCATCTTACCTAGGGTATAGATCCACATCAAACTTGAGAATGGATAAGTTTTTATGTTTCAAATGATAAGATTATTTTAACTCTGTGGTTTTTATGTGCTGGAAGTGTTAAATTTTTAATTGGGGACTCAAAATCATCTCGAGTGAGAGGGACCACCTGGAAATGAATTTCTTTTAGATAATGCTTCCCTTAGAGTTGCAGGAAAACCTTCGCAGAGGTAACAGTGACAGGAAGATTTTTGGAGCAGGGACCTGGATGAAAGTGTGCACAGGCTCTTTTATATACATACCCAGACCAAAAGCAGTGGAACCACAGGGTCCCTGCAGGTTCTCACCAGAGGAGCAGCTGAAGGTGTCACAGACTGGCACTGCCATGACCAAACAGGCACCAGGTTCAGTGTTGTTCTGGTTCAAACAAAAGGAGTTCTTGCTCTTAATTTCTCTGGGCTATGAAGTTCCACCAAGGCAGATTCATTCTGATCTGAGCCTGCTGAGGAACACTTTTTCATACCAAAAACCTCTGGATGCAACACAGCCCACCCGACCCAGAACAGATTACACTGATTAAACCACCTGGAACAAGTTCACTGTGAAACACTGGCAGGGTTCTAGGAAAGGCTACACATCTTTCCCTCCCTTACCCACCCACCTCTTACTGCTGTAAAAATCCACTCTCTGGTGCAAATCAGTAGGATTCAGCCTAAAACTTCTGCTCTGAGTATTCCCCAGTGGCTCCTTTTTCATAGAGATCACCTGCAAACCATGGAGATCTGTGATGGCAAAGCCTGGCAAGTGGTTTTTCTGAGATCACCAAAAAAGTACTATGCAACATTCTCCCAGGTCTTTGTAGGAAACGAGCAACTAAATAATTTTCACAGTTGTTGGCCCTCATGGGATTCCATCAGTGTCACAACACGACATCAAAACCAGTATTTGTTCTGCAGATTTGAGCCACAAATTGATAGATCATTACTTCCAACAGAAAGGCAGTTTTAAGTGAACAATGCAAAAGGTGCAGTAAAGAACTTTGGGTCCTAAATATTCCTTAACAGCTACTGCTGTCAGAGAACAAGGGACAGAGAGATGTGCATGGCTGCTCCCTCTTCCCAAAATTATCTACAATATGCAAGGGACTTCCCAGCCACAAGAAGCACAGGAGATGGGAGAGGAAATGAATGGGTACAAAATGAGAAGATGTCTCTCAGCATTGGACAAAACAAACTCTGCTTAAAGGAAGTACAAAAGTGGTGGACAAGCACCTGCACAAAAGTGCTGTGCATCCAAACCCGGGTTATCACTTTGTTGTACAGATATAGACTCCTTATTTCCAAGTACCTTTGTTTCTCTGTGTCTCTTCCTTTGAACATGCACTTTCTCTATTGCTACATTTCATGCTTAAATAAACCCCACTGCATGGTTCTCCTGCGTCACACGGTTCCTGTTTGCTGATCCCTGCTCAACAGCTTTCAATGGACAGGACAAACAAAATATATTTGCAATTTCTTATCTGGAATGCATTGGACAAAAACTGGGGAGATTGGAACTGGAAGAACTGCACTTCCACACTGGAAGTGAGGCACTATTTCTGTCCAGATAACATGGCTTGAGGGAAGCCAACCCAATTTAATTTGTTCCATTGAACACATTGTTCCATATTTGCTAATAGTGCTTTCAAAGTTGCAAAGCTTTCAAGAGAGGAAGATACAGAAAGCTGCTTAGTAAAATTTACAGAAACAGCTCAGAGTGATTGACTTGATCTTCTACATGCCTAATTAGAAACACTTCAGAAGGCACTGAACTTTTGAATTAGAGTGCATTCTGGAGAGCCTGAAATTTAATGGCCCCATGTTTAAGGCATTACAGACCATGACAAAAAAAAAACCTTTGCCCCTTTTTCCTATGTTGCCATTGCTGTACTTGTCTGTGAACACTAAAATGACAGGGTACTCTGCACCTCAATTCACTTTTTCATTGCACCACAACATTTTCCTGATCATTGCCTTCATTCACTTTTAAAGCACAAGTGCATTTGACATCCTGACAAAAAGACTGGCAGATTTTAGCATTAATATATATGATCCATGCTTGCTACAGAGGCTGGAACTCAAATCCCAAATTTTCTGCCTCTGAAGAAAATCCTGAACTTCTGTGAAGACCTCCCACAGAAACCAGGAAAGAATTAATGGGCTGCTGAGTTCCTAATATGTCCCACCCTGTGGCACCTGAAGGAAGTAGGTGTTAGACTGGCAGGGAACAGCTTGACAGGTTGAATTTCCAGCTATTTATGGCGACTGACGGAGGGGCCTGGAGCCAAGGATGACTGTTCCCAAGTAAAGCCTGCCTTTGGCAAAGAAAGCCTGGCAGAAAAGCAGTGATTTTTCTTGCTGCCAGTGACTTGGGGGTCTCTGGTACCAAGCGGGGTGCAAGTATTTGCTGTTGTTTTTATCCTTTCTGACTTTTATTGATCACTGGAAGGGTGAGGAGGCAGCTGAGTGCTGGGCCCAGAAGGGGTGAGTGGGTTTATGTTCCTCTGTGTTTACTTTGGACTCCAGGGGCCACGGAGAGAGTGGAACTTTTTATGCAAGGCAGCTGGCAGAAGAACATCTCTCTGATTTGAGGGTGTTGGAGGGGCGGATGGATCAACAAAAATTCAGAAGGAAACAATTTCAGAGTTCCTATTAAATTATGCTGCTGGGAAAAGGGGATGTTCTCTGGGCATTATGGCCACAGTGACCAATTCTCACTCCTCAAAGTGACAGTCAGTCTTCACTGCCAGTCTTGACCACCTGGCTCAGCCCACTTGTGACCAACCTCCCAGTGAAAGCACCCAGCCAGAAAAGCCTTGCCCAGTTCCCCACAGACAGGTACAATTATTGCAGGCTGATGGACAGACAGACAGACACTCCTGTTTCACGAGCTGGTTTACCAATACTCAGAGGACACAGCAGGAGCAGTGTTCATTTCAATACTCCAGTAGCTGAAACAGATTTAAAGATAAAGCAAGGGAATTTATACATAGGAAAAGCAAGCTTGAATACCTTGATTTTGGTGCGTTGTACAGATGTTTGATGTGCAGACATCTCGGGGTAAATATTTTATTTTCTGAAAAACAGACTATTTAATTATCCCACATAAAGCCTCACAATTGGTTGGTTGGTTGGTTTTGGGTTTTTTTGGTTTCTTTTGGTTTTGGGGTTTATGGTTTTGGGGTTTATGGTTTTGGGGTTTTGGGGGTTTTTTGGGGGGTTTTGGGGTTTTTTTTGGCTTAAGCAAATAACAAAAACTAGTTACCCATACAAACTGAAGAAAGAAGGGACCATGTTTACTGGGAGATTTGCCAAGGCACAGGAGATTTAGGTGTAAGTCTTCTTCCTCAAGGATTTCAAATCCCCATCTGGGACACACCCTTATCTTTCCTATAGAGGAAACCACCCTGAGGTGCTTCATTCTCAAAAAGTTCCTGGAGCTGTTTCACCTTGCATGGAATATCAGCCAAAGTTCTAATCCTTGCACAAATAAATCTTCTGTACTTGTATATATTGACAGTAAAGCAGGGATGATGCCTGTCAGTAACACATGACCATGCTCAGATCATTTTGTTGGCTATGGCATTATCACAGCCTGTGAGAGAAGGATCCAATGCCTGGGTACAAGATTTTTTTTTAAAGATTCTATTGTGCAAGAAAACAAACAAATAAAAATCGCACAGCACCAGGATTTAAAGTAAAATATTTCAAGCTCACCTCACACCACATTTCTTGGTACAAGGAAACACAGAAGTGCTTTTCTCGTCAGAATCAGAAGTATGAGAGCAATGTTTTCTCAGTGATCCCCACCAGCATAATTGTAGAGATGTTCACCTTCTCCCCAGATATTCCTAGGAAAACATAATTCTCCTGATTTTTTTCAGAGCCAGTATATTTGATAAACTTTTGTTAACACAATGGACAACTTCACAGTGAAATTCAAAAACCACAGATGGGGCATATCAGAGATCAAACTGTACCAAGGCTCTCCAAGCATATGCCTCTTCTTTCATCAGCCAGTTGTACAGTTAACATCCCTTTGGATTCTTTCAGAATTATCTAATTCACTCAATCATGTGCCTAATTCCAAGCTGGTTCTTTTTATTAACATCAAAAGGCTTTGGATCAGGCTCTACTTAAAAAAAAAAAAAAAAAAAAAAAAAAAAAAAAAAAAAAAAGTTTTTCTACAAGGCTATTGTTCATTTTTTATCAGGTACACAATAGTGCTTCTGTGACTCCTCTCCCTGCCTCACCTATCATCACACACACGTTAGCAGATAAAGTGGCATTAAAGAGCCATCAGTGTCCTCCAGGAAAGCTGCAGGAAGCTTTCCTGGCCTGCCAAGCAGCAGCTCTGATAAGGGATCACCTGCACAAGCTGCACATTCCTACCTCACCACCAACATTCTCTTCCAAGTACACAGATGTCTTGCCACAAATTACTGAAAGGGTTTGAGATGCAGCAGGAGAGATGGGAAGAGGGAAAAAGGAGTTACTTAAAAACTATTTCTACCTGATTCTGCAACTGAAAGTCACTTATGCCTGGAGGTTTAGAGAGTGGCTGTCCCTAAGTATCTCTTTCCTAGCTTTATCTCCATCCCTATCACCCAAAGTCATGTTTTTATGGGCTTCACTGCAGCTATCATCAATCAATAATTTACAGCTTCAAAATACACCTTCTTAAATGACACAGCTCGGGTCTTCATAATTAATCAAGGCTCTACCTGTAAGAGAGCAAAACTTCCCTTACAACCAAATAAAAAGATATTGAATGGGATATCACACAATTATAACAGCCCCAGTAGAAAAAGTAAATTGTAATAACAATATCTAAAGATGAACACAGAGCCCTTGTACAATCACCTCCCAAAACACTGCTCAATTGCAAGTGTTTTAACTTCAGTGAATGGTGAAAAACTTGAAATGAGTAAATTCACATAATTAAATTAGTTAACTGTAAATTAGGCTAAGCTTCAAAGGAAATGAAGTAGACACTTTTTGCATTTCAGACCTTGCACAGCTGAAGTCATGTCCTTGAAGAGCTACAGATCATTCCCTGCCCTTACACTGTTGAAATCCCTGATATTGTCAATACTAAGTACAGAAAAGTACTCAAAATTCTACAAAATCATTTTTCAAAGCATGACTAATAACAGTAAACCAGAAAGTTTATAGACGAAGTAATTTTGAAGATGCTCAAAATTATTTATAAAAGGTGTTCTTATCACAAGACACACCCTTTAATACAACTGGAAAATATCCAAGAGTGGAAAATCACCTGAGCAAACAATCATAAATTTCAACTAAAAAATAGAAGTGAGGGAAGGATGATTCAGAGTTTGTGTTCACTGCTCAATCTTAAATAATGGTCTAAGTACCAGCAAACAGGAAACAACTTTGCTCAGGTGCTGAATGTCTTTCTCTCCTCCTGAAGCATATATAGGCTGAAGATGTGCAGTACATCATATAACTGGGTATGCTAAAAATGGATCCTGTATAATCAGCCTTCCACTAGAAAAGTACAGGAATTGCAATGAAGAAACTGAACCTTCAGAAAATACTGATATTCACAGGACATAACAGCATGTGTTTACTGGTAGTGTCACTGAAAAAACAATCCATATAGTATGTATAATTGGGAGAGTAATTTTAAATCTGTGAATGCATGATCCCTATCAGCTTACAAAATCCAGAGTCCTTTTCCAAACTCCACTCTTCTTCTCAGGAAATAAAAAAAAAAAAAAAAAAAAAACAACCCAGAGGTTGCACTAAACTAGGCTCAGAGCTGGTTAGATGGAAATCACAGTCCGAGAATGGCAGCAAAGGGGTTTGAATTTTCTGTCTGCATCAGCTCTGGTTCCTGAGCCTTACTGTGGGGCTGGGGAGCCACCCTTCGGTCGCTGCTCTAAGTGCAAAATCAATAGAACCGCACACTGACAGCTCCTGCCCTCTGAGGAGGGCTCTTGATGAACAGCTATGGATTTGCTGGTCTTGCCAGCAGCTGTTGCAAGGATGTCTCTGGTTTAACACCATTTACAGAGTGTATCTTACCTCCCAGGGATGGCAGGGAGGAGTAATTTCTGTATGTGGGGGGCTTTGAGCATGTGATGTGCTAAATGATGTCGTTACACTCCTCCATTCTCTGTCCTGTCATGGACACAGACCAATTCCCACAAACTGAGTGCCTGCAGCACCATGTCTGGCTGAAATGAGGATGAAAGGAAACTGAACATCTGTAGCTTTGTCGTTCAGGTTTCTCTTCCCAGAGCCCAAAACTGACTACATGAAAAGGTTACACTTGAATTACAAACTAGGAAATTTAGATGAACTACAGACTGCTGGGTGACCAAAGAGAAAAAAAGAAAGAAGGAAGGAAGGAAACAGGCTGGAAATATCCATTAGTTCAAAATACAGGTAATTAGCAGAGGTTGAAGTAATTAGCACTTGCTGAGGTAATTAGCCCTTGCTGAAGCAATCTGAATAGCCAAGGAAGCAGTTACAGCACTAAGGACAAATGTACTTCACGTGCTCAGGAACTCTTAAAAACACAACAAACCAGATGAACCTTGTTATTCCCACAAGATGAACATTCCTACTCACGTGTCATTTTTTGAGATGCAGATGTCAGGAGCTGGAAGGATCTCTCCAAGCCCACATGGTAAATTAGGAGCAACATGAAGACAACAGAGAATGATCAGACTGCAAGGACTTTTTGGCTACTTGTAAAATTAAGGGCCTTTTCCTCCCACCACCAGAGAAAGGAGAGCACACCAGATCACTGAACATTTCCATCAGCTAAAAAGCAATGTTTTAATTATTCTGCTAGTAGCACTCAGACACTTTTCCTTGCCACAAAATATAAAAATGAATACGAAGTATAGAACTGATAGAAAGAAAATGAACAGGGCACAAGACAGTCATTACAGTTGGTTTCTTTCCTGAGGTATGGGGCCACACACACTGCATACTTTTCTGTAAAGGATTCTGTTTAAAAAAATAAATATATATATATATATTTATTTCAGCCTGTAGTAATGCAATACATTTAGATTATTACATTAATTAATGCTACCAGTAAATTAGACACCAGCTTTGTGACTGCAGTACTGTTAGAAGTCAGTGTAGGAAGCATTTGCACCATGGACTGACAAAAGGGTCTGACTGTATTTCCAGTCAGACACATCTTTGTCTTCTGCATTTGAGCAGGTTTTCAAGGTGGGCACTTGATTGCTGGAAGTTGAAACGAAGATAAACCCAGTGTGGAAAGACCTCTTCTGAAAAAGAGGAATCACACCTAGAAGATGATGTCATATTTCTTGGAGTTACGACTGCACTAAGAAATGAATGAGTTTGAAAGGACTTGATCTGATATACCCCACTGCAAACCCAGGAGTGATGGGGTTTCTTGGTTAATTTGCTAGGAAAGGGAACACTGCAACTTGGATGTGATTGCCTCCACCAATATTGGTCACAGTTGATTGCAGGGTACAGAATCTGGAACTGAAAAGAAATTTAGGGCAACAAGTGGCATAACGTGACCGAGGTAATTTATCCCCATGCAATGGCACCCTGCTTATATTTATTCTGAAACACTTCTGAAAGAAGCAGGTGGTGAAAGTCACCTTATTGCTTCACTGCAGAAGAGCAATTGTGTGGTCTGATACTGCTGTCAAAACACAGCAGCTGCACAATGTCTTCAAAGGAAATAAAAAACACATCAACGTGGACTTAGCTAATTGAAGTCATACAGAGCTGAGTGGCAGGCACCAGTCTTGGCTGAGATGTAACATTCTCCACCAGGCTGCAAATGTTCCACCCAAAAAGGTAAATCTTAAGACATCCAAAATACCTTGTGTTGTGGTTGCTTTCATCCAAAAAATGTTCAAACACAAATGCCCTCATTCTGGAGAAGTTTCCTGGGATTTTTTGTTTGGGTTGCTACAGGTGATTGGAAGCACCAAGATCAGTGTGTGGGCAGTGATTGGCAAGGCATTTTAAGACTGGTAACCCTTCAGCAAGAACTGATTTCATTCAAAACCAGGGAAAAGCAAGGAGTTACAAGGACCTTGAGGGAGTCATTGCTGCCTCCTCCTCCTCTGTACAAAACGCCCCTCTCTTCAAAAGAAGATTCCTGAATTCTAATGAAGAAACAAAAAAAGACATCTCCACACACTAGGAATCTGTTCAGGTGCTTTAAACCTCACCTTATCATGTGGATAAACAGCTGGAACAGAACCAGCATCCCTGCAATATGTTTAGCACATGTAAAACAATGTATTTTAACACATGGCTCTTCTCATGGTGACCCAGAGCTTTTCCTCTCCTGGTTGTGAGGACACATTTCCAGACCTGGGCAGGCACCTCAAGAAGATGCTTTTGCCCTTGTCAGGTACAAGGAGAAAAGGGACCAGTCATGGCTGCAATTCTCTCAGGCATGAGGCAGGAACTGGGAGAAGCTCCCACAGTGTCCACTCCAGAATCCCCACACAGGAGTGCTCACAGTGACCACCTTACAGTGCCCTTTACAGAGAGGAACAACACTGGGTGGCAAACGTGAGGCAACCTCTCCTGGTGACACAAGAAAGAGCCAACACTCACACGTCCCTGCTCTGGGGGAACGTGTTCAGGGAGTCATTTTATAAGAGCCAAGCCTTCCATGTGTGTCCCACAGGAGTGTTACCAGCCAGGATGTGCCTGGAGCAGGATCACCTCAGCACGTGCTCAGGGACATTTTCACAACACACAGCTTTGTTGCCAACTACAATTTGCTCTTTAAAACTCAGTTTTTTAAGTACTACAGAACACAACTAGGTAACTAAAACCTTTATGACAATTAGGAAACTCCATCCTTTGAATAAAGAGCCTCTTTATCTCTACCTTAATAGTAGCAAGAATTGCTGCCAACTTCCACTAAAGGAGCATCTACTTTCCAATCAGCCACTGTAGCCTCTAGGTAATGCCTACCAGTCCCTGGCAAAGCATTGCACTACAAATAATTCAGAGGAAGTTCTTCTTGATGGGACCCTGACTGCTGGTCCCTCTGAGAATCTCACTTGCAGCCATGGAAGAGATAAAACTGGGATAGTATAAACAATTTGAAGCAGCGTGCATTCGACAGAACATTGCTCAAGTAAAAACTGTATTTTGAAAGAAATAAATCCTGATGTGGTTTTGATTATACTAATTATTTACTTTATTGAATTAAACACTTAAAAAACCTTTTAAAATATTTTGTAAATATGTTTTGCTCTACACTGTCTATTAAGACGAAGAATAAAACCAGACTGATCAGTTTTGCCTTTGGAACTCTGGAATCAGTTGCCAACACAATAATTTTACGTTTAAATTGCAAACAATACCTGAAATTTCAATCCAAACCAATAAAATGTTTAAATCAACATCTTAAAACTGTTTCTGGAAGCATTTCTCTTCATATTGGATTCTGAGACCTTTTTAGAGAACAGAATCAGTATTTTATTCCTGCATTATGCAACCACATTACATTCTGAAAATGGAATTACTCAGAGGGAGCAATATTTCATCAAAGAACGATTAATGAACGGAAAAGAAAACCCTTGTGCTGTTACACTTCTCGCCCATCAGGCAAATACATAGAACAGATCAGAATGTTTTGTCCAAAGGCTGGGAAGCGCCCCAGTGACTCCCAGGTGTCCGTGAAGATGTTATACTTCAGGAAGAGACGCTGCTCCAAGCTGGAAGACAGAGTAATATTCCTACTCAAGATATAGACTCCATCGTTGTGGAGAGTGCAAGTCAAGTTAAGGCCGGATTTGGACGAGTTCTCGTTGAGGTAGAGCCACTCTTTGGTGGCAGTGTTGTAGGACTGCACTGTCAGCACGTCCTCGCTGGGGCTGGATCTCTGGTTTGGGGCCAGGTCCAGGATGCAGCCCCCCACCAGGTAGATGGTCTCCTCCACAGACAGCATCTGCTGCTTGCGGACGTGCACGTCGCACAGCTCCAAGTTGGTCCAGGAATCAGAAGTGGGACAGTACTGCAGGATGCTCATGTTCCTGCCTGAAACAGAGAGGAGATGTTCACAGATAAATCATTCTGTCAGAAGGCACTCGTGGGGGTGTAGTAAAGCATCCTCCACTCCCAAGTGGAGACCTCTGTATAAGGAAAGAGTTTTAGTTTACTTTTAGACATTTTAGGAAGTTTAACTAGAAAGTTCTGTGCTCTTCTCATTGTAATTGGCTCAGTGCCACCAGAGAGACATGGACTGGGCTTGGAGAGTGTAACTCAAAGCCTGTTGCTGATTTCACAAATACCCCACTGTCTTGGGTTATGTAACAAAAAAAAAGTTTATTCTATTCCATCTGTTGAAACCCGGTTGGGGAGGTGTTTTTTTTCTTTATCTGTTGTAACTTCAGGAGGGAGGGGGTGGCTGCCTTTCTGATAACAAGCCAGATGTAAAAATCGGGTGGGGCATTGTTTCTTATCTCTGTTCACCCTCCCGGGGGATATCTTCTGTTAATGGGCCATTAAAGCTCATCACCCCTGGGCCTCCCATTACTCCATGGGGATATCTTCTGTTAATGGGCCATTAAAGCTCACCAATGACATGACACATTACATCACCCCATTGGGAGATGCTCCACCCAGGGAGCATCCCACACCATTTCCAGCTAGATAAAAAGGAGCCACAAGTGTCACTAGACATCCAGAGTTCCCATGGGACTCCCACAGGAAGACTGGACCCATCTCTGGACCCTTTTCTCTACAGGACCATCTCTACTTCCACCAGGACCACATCTGCCACTCCAGAAGGGTATTACTTTTGGACTGTTTCCAACACCCTGAACAACAGCGTGTCAGGTTGTATTCTGATTGTCAGGGGTCTTTTGTATTATTGCATTTATTTCATTTTACTTTTTTTTTTTAATTTATTCCTATTAAATTCTATTTCTGACTTGGAGTCTCTCACTGGTTTTGCTTTCAAACCACTACACCCACCTGAACTATTAGGTACTAAAGAGAGAGAACAAAGAAGCTCAACACTTTTTGAGGTGTTGTAGCAAGAGTATAGAGATCTGTCCTTACACTGTATTCAGCTTTGCCTTTGTGTTTGTATCATTTTCTTTCCTTATTAAAACCTTTTTGCTTTTTCAAGACACACTTGATTGTGGACTTGATATTTTCCGAGCCTGAGAATTGTCAGCTTTTCCCAAGGGAAACTTTTAAACAGTTTTCTTTTTCCCAAAACAACCCTGTGTAAACAATATTCCTTTCCCATAACAACAGGTGTTGTTTGCTATTTCTGTTACTCAGCCAATGGGAGAGGTGTCAGCCCTATGGACCAATAACGTGCCTTTTAGCACAGCATGTTATAAAAGGGCTGAATGAATTGTAAATAAAGCCTTCTGATTTCTACTGCCTTCTGACTGGAGTCAGGCACCTTTATTTCATGTCCTATTGTGACACTTGATTATGCCATGTTGCTAATTGATTTTAGCCACTTCTCTGCAAGGGCTGGACCCTCAAAAATATTGAGAAACCCAATATGGGGGAGCGTTTTTCTTCCCTACAAAGCATCCCAGCCCTTCCTGCAGATTGCTCACACACTTGGCAGGGCAAGTCAGGGGAGAAATGGTGAGCACAGACAAGTGCATCTCTTTACCTTTGAAAAGAAACTTTGAACATTCTGTTCCTTGGCACAGGGGAAAAAAAATTATGCTACTTCTGGCACATTACACGATGTAAATTGTCTGGCCCTGCAGATTTTAGCAGAATAATCCCTACCTTTTAGCTTGTGCTTTTAATTTTGTCTCTGATTGATACATAAGTTGTTTTTTCTTTACAAAGAGGGAAATGGAGCAATATTCTCCCCTCCAGAAGTGGTCACAGATGAACCAAACTATCATGAAGACAGTACACTTTGTTAATGGCTGTCAAGTGATGACTTATCATCCAAGCTTAACTTTGATACTTCACATTTCATTCCACAAATCAAAGTTTTATGCAAAAAAATTTGTAAAGCTGGTTACATTTCAGCAAGTGGCCTGGATGACCTGAGGACACCTTATAAAAGGAGAAACACACATTGCAAAATCATCTAAGAAACCAGGAACTCTGTGCTCTGCCATTAGGCAGAGGCTCAGAAAGAAGCTGAAATCATCTCCACAATTCACAACTCAGTGGCTGCATATGTTTGCAATAATGTTATTCCACAAAACTGTTACAATGCCACCCTGGTTTATGGTGCAGTGATGACCCTGGCTCTGCCCAAGGCTTCACTAAATTATCACAGAATGCATATGACTCAGTAAATTCAGTTCCAGTCTCTGGAGACCTGAGCTCAAATCCAACCTCATGTAACAAGCAGGAACAGGTTTGCAGACTCCAGACAGGTCTTTTATTAAATCTGCTCCGCATTACCAGTCTGTCCTGCATGATGACTTCCAGATGAACTCCCAAGGGGAAGAGCAGACAGGGACACACTGACAAGTTCTGTAAGGACACAGGTATAAATAGCCAGAAATATAACTGGATTGTCATGAATGAAGTGCATCAGTGGCAGGATCAGGGACGTGCTGCTCCATCCAGCATTTGCACTCTGATTATTTTCATGGCAGTGCTCTGTGAAACTGCAGCTCTACATATAGATGACCTTTGTCTACAAACAACCTATCATTCTCTGACTCATTAAGGGGAGGAGAAGTCCCAATTAAGTTTCTAGGATTATCTATAGCAGTAAACTCCTGGAAAATGTGCTATTTGAGAAATATATGAAATAGAAGTCCATTGCAACGTGGCCCTCACATGCTCAGTTCACAGCCTGGGTCTTTTATGTCCACAGAAACAACAAAAAGAACCCCCAAAACAAAACCCACAACACAAAATATGAACATTACAATGCCTGACATAGAATTTCTATTAAGATCTAGGTTCTATTCTAGGATCTAAGTGAGAGCTGGAAACTCAGGAGAAGGACTTTATTCAAGAAGTGTCATTATAATTTACAGTGGGAAATTCCAGATCCTGCCATCTTTTGGAAAGTTCAGTCTCAGGAGAAAGCTCTACACAAATTTAAAAAACAGCCCACAAAATCTACCAAAACTGAGGTATACACAGAAATACCAAAAATTACTAAAAATAACATAAGACAAAAAAACATTAATTGCTGCAAGTGTTTTATGTAGTAAATGCAGCAAACCAGCAAATAAACCTTAGTGTTCCTCAGATCTTTAGGTCTTAACACTTTCTAACACTGGCTTAATTTGGAAGGAAAATCACCAGTGTAACTGTGACAATTCTGGTTTCTAAGTCTGCTACCTGTCCTAAGCTGAGATGTCACACGAAAACTGATTCTACACTCTTGTTCAGGAAATTATTTATAACAAGCACAGGTGTTTGTTGTCCTGAGTGATCCTGGATTTAAACAGAAGACTAAATGTACTAGTTATCCAGTGCTCAAAACTTCCTATTGTTTTACTGCCCTATTTCCATTGAAAAAGGCTTTTAGGAAAAGACCTGGGAAATGACAGAGGTTTGGAGGGGAGCAGCAATCCCCTGGAGTGGGGAGGAAACCAGAGGTAACTCCCAACTCTCCTTCAGCTGAACCCACAGGCAGCAAGTACTGAGTCAGGAGCCTGACACAGGGCAGCAATCCCTACTGCACATCCCTTGGTCAGGAGTTTTAAAGAAACAGGATCTGAATCAGCAATGTGCTGATCTTCCTCTTTGTGACACCAGGAGTGTAGGCAGTCTGATGAAAGCACAGCACAAGCATCAGAAAAGGAACTTGCAGAGTGCAGAGGGTGCAGGAGAAAAGCTGGTCCTCCTGTAGTTGTGTAGCACTCTTAACCAAATCAGAGGTTTTTCACCTCACCTCTTCTTTCTCTCTCACTAGATAAAAATGCCAAACCCCTAACCCTGGTCTCCAGAGACAAGACTTCCCATTAACCTGTTTCAATCCCCTCTCCTTGTTCTCTTGTCTCACAGCATGACAAGTGTTTCATGCCAGACATCTCAGAGTCCCAGTGCTGGACACGAGGGAGCACAATGGCCCCAGCAGATCCTGTAGTGGGGGTGACCAGAGGACTGGGACTGCAGCACACACAGCACAGCACAGCTCTCCATATACACACAGGCACATCTTCCTCACAGAAGCCACCAGGCTCTGGGTCAGAATGGTCTGGACAAAATGAGTTTGAGGGTTTTCATTACCAGAAGGACCTTAAGGGGTTGGCAGCATGTCTTTTATAAACTTTAAAATGATTCAGAGCTCAAATCTGCTCAGACACTAGAAGTCTGTTCTAACATCAGTTTAGCTTTGCTTGCAGTACTGTCTGTAAAAGCTGATGTCTCTTCTAATTTCATGCTGTTTGGAAAGAAAGCCCTTAAAACTGCTGTGGTCAACTGAAGTGGGGAAAGGCCAAATTCAAACTTACGAAATCCTGGTAAATACCGAACATTTGACGTGTTTAAAAAACTGACTTCTAAAGCTCTGAGAAAATGTCCTCCTCCCAAAAAATGGCACTGAGAAAATGTCTTCCTTCCAAAAAATGGCACTGAGAAAATGTCTTCCTCCCAAAAAATGGCACTAAGGAATGAACAAATGGGAGCTCTTTTTAACTGAACTCGTTCACCCACTGGATAGGAGAAAAGTAATTGTCAGAAAAGAATGAAACTTCAAATCCTTCCCTCTGTACAGTGTCCTCAGAAAATTTGGTATAGAAATTAAAAAAGCTAAAAGTGTTGGTTCTTGCTTCAGCTTTTGATTGTTCGCTTCAGTTATTAAGGTATAGCTTGAATTTGCCTTTGAAACACTGAAATACTGCAGTGAAAAGACCATGACATCTATTAATACATGAGAAATACTAAGGCAGGAAGATATTTTCTATGAATTTTTCCTCCTGACAGTCTAAACCAGGTATTTAAAAAGTAAACAAAGTGTATCTGTTGAGACCTCTCTGTACTGTGTGATCAAAATCTAAGAAAAGGGGCAGTGGCTAAGCTGGGTGCTGAAGTACCCATCAGTTTGTGCTCTCCAAGTAACAGAGTCCCAGGTCCACATAGGCTCTGAAAAAAAAATAAATACCTGATTCTTCCCTGACAGAGCTATTATTTTGTTTGACAATAATCTACTATCAACTTATTTCTTTGTGTTTTAATCAGCATTACACAGCCCTCTACACAAGTTCGAAAGCTTTCCTGAAAAACAGGAAAAAATCATCTGGGCCTTGGAAACAACCAGGTAAAAACCACCAAGAAGTATCAAGAAACTTGTTACCTCGTGCAGTGTATCCTCCAATGACATAGATCTTGCCCTTGCACTCACAAGCTGAGAATTCTGCAAGGGGGTTTGGCATGGAGGCCACGAAGTTCCACCAGTCGTTCTCCGGGTTGTAGCACTCCACGTTGGAAAGGGACTGGCCACCGATGGCATAGAGCTTCCCACTGACAGCCAGCAGCTTGAAGTTGGATCTGAAAGAACAGATTGCAGCACTGAGATCAGGTGCATCCATGTACAGAAACACAGGGGAAGGTTCTTCCTACCCAGACTGTGACACACTCGTCACCACTCACAGCTTGCACCATCACTTGAGGTATCTGCAGCATCTGAACTCCTCTGTGCAAAGGCCAAAATGCTGTAACTACACTGCAACTACTCAGCTCAGTACCCAGTGACAGCCTCAATGTTATTGATGATGCTGCTGAGACTGAGGAACATTTCACTTGGTATTTCAGCCTGTGCCAGTTCAGCTCTGGATGTTCAGTTAACCCAATGTGCTCAGCAGACAGCTCGTTTTTATTGGCTTTTAGCAATGTGCCACGGGTAGAGAAAAATGCATTACATGGACACACAGTGGAGGATATAATTGCAGTTAAAATTGCAAAAATGTCAAACAACAATTGATGGATGCCTACTAATGCATACTTCTTTTAGGCTGTATTATGGAATCCCTTTAATAATGCTAATAAAAAAGCAATTTAAAGTGGAACACATTGAATCCTGCTCTGCAAAAGAAGGAAGAGAGAATCTTCTGTACCCTATTCAGCATTAAACTACTAAATACACCCTCTGAAGCAAGACCTATCTGTAAATTATGTTCTACCCATAGCTGAACAAAAATTACACTGCACCTCATGAGCAATGCCCTCCAAACTGGTCATTTATTTATTAGTCTGTTCCACTGTGCTTTCAAAATTCACATGTGGCAAAGGGCAACTTCCTAATTCCTGAAGCAAGAGAAGTCTCCTATCTCACACCCTGAAGGTAACACAGACAGAAACAAGTGGCCCATGGGTATGAAAGGTGCAGGTCTGGAGGATGTGAAGACAGAACTCTTGTATGCAGCTCTTCTTTCCAGCTAGGGAAGCTGGTCTAACAAAGGATGAGCTTTTCCTCTCCCCAGGAGCAGTCTCACTGCCTAGTAAGGTTGTTCCTTCTCTTCTGCTGAGCCAATTGAGATTTTACCATGAGTATCCCAACTAACTGGATGTGTGGCACCCCCTGCAGTGCACCAGCTCAGTGCAAAGCCAAACAGGGAACTGTGTTATGTCTGTAAAAATGAAATGATGTTTCAGACCTGCACTGGCCTGCTGGGCAGCAAAGGGATTTCCATCCTGCAGGAACACAACATTCAAAACTTACTGCTAAGTACTTTTGCAGGGTTTTGTCCGGGCAAAATGAACCCTGCCTAGCTGCAGACTGCCCTGAAACTTCTTTTTTATTAAATGTATTTGGAAAAAGGATTTGTTTCCAGATGGAATCACTTTGTTCTTGTCAGCCTGATACAGCTTTGGAAACTAAAATGCTCCTTTGAAGGAATTATTTGCTTTTTATTCTTTCCCCCCCCCCCTGACATTTATGATTAGGTCAGTCTGTTCATATTTCCTCAACACCAATTATGCTTTCCAGTTTAGAAAATCCAGAATAACATGGCAATCAATAGCAGGTATGCAATGAGGATAGCTACTTGTAAAACATTACCATTTTCAAAGCAATGTACCTGTTGTAAAAGCTGGGACAGAAAAAAAAAAATCCACAAATTAACAAAGGGGCAAAACCACAGGGAAAACTATCCATTGGAACACAAACAGCACAACTTGCAGCTTTAAATGTTCTAAAGGGAGGCCACAAACCTTTGTGTCAGTCATTTAACCACTTCCAAACACCCATTAAAATGGATGGCATTCAGTGGAGGTATCTCAGATTTATGGAATTCATTAACAGTAAGGTTCATTTTACTCAAAAGTAGCTACAAGTATCCATCAGCACACTTTACATGAAAATTTGGACAACGGCTCAACGTGTTATGAAAAACTTTTGCCATTCACCTTTCCATGCCAGTAACAGCCAGGTGTCTTTATGGAGAGCGAATGTTAGGAAATATTTAGTGCATTTTTACTCTCTTTTAATGTGCTGGAGCAGCTGGAAACAAGGAAGGCAAACACTGAGCAGGGAGCCAGCTCTCCAAAACCATTCCATGGATCACAGCCTGGAAACAGCACGGCCACATCGGTCAGATTCCACTACTATGGAACTCCACCTGCTACTTGCCTAAACCTGTACTTTCCAAAAACCAGGCCTGGGGGGCCCCTTCTTGCTTTCTTTTCTGCTTGCTCCCAAGGTATGAGCTGCCTTCTTCTGCCCTCATTCACTCTGAGCAGGATCCCAGGAACTGCAGCCAGCGGGAGCTGTGGGGTTTTATCATCCCTCAAAACCCCTTCTTCACTCAACAAAGTGCAGAGCATGCACAAAGGAAGGAAAATATAACACACAAATGTAAAGGAGCTGGAGGTCAGAGAGGCTTTCTGCACACAGGACAACATTCCACAGCTTCCCAAAATCCCCCTGTGGCTCTGGATTGTGCTAGGTGCTCCTGCAGGAGGCCATGGTGGCAGTGGCCGTAAAGGACCAACACACATGGATTTTGTTCACAATTTCACTCAGTTCACAACAAAAAAGAGTTAGCCCAGGTACTGGGGAGGACTTTCTGACCTGAGGGGTGGCTAAACATTGTTGCCCTGATCTTTTTCAGCCTTCTGATGTTTGCATTTTGGTAGTGGAGTTTCTCACAGATTTTCATGTAAACGAAGAGATGTTTACATTCCTTTCTGGAGGAGGGACAATTGATGGACTTCCAGTTTAACCAGTGTGGTGGGAGAGGTGACAACCTCATCCTCCAATCCGTGGTCATTGTCCAAAATCTATATAAACCAAAGTAGAAAAATAAACGCCTCTCTTTTTGCCCTGACGACCTGACTGTGTGCGAGTCGTTCATTTCGTGTCCCATAATGACAAAACATGGGAACAAGACACCTGGAAGGAGGATTCCAGTGTAGGTTGGAATCTACACTGTTGGAGGATTTCAAGAGCATGTTAAATACGTATTTATTTGCAAGGTTTATTACCCTGCTGCAGAACACAAGCTTTGGATTAACCAACGTTGTTTCTTTCTGCCAAATGATCAATTCAACCTTAACATTTCTCAAAAATCAGACTGAGTTCCTTATTCTAGAGTTAAAGCACTTACAACACAGACAAGGAATAAAGGAAGCAGAGTTATGGAGCAATTACTAAGCATTTTATGGAATTTCAATAAATTACTTTTTCCCCTTTTTTTTAGTATTTCTTTGGTGAATTTGCAGAATACACTGCATCAAACATTTAGCTTTAGAAGTGTGTGATACATTTGTGGTAAGTAAGGCATGGATGGTTCTGCACAGAAGTATTTTGAGTGAATTAAAAAATAAACAGTAAAAAATGAGGAAGAAGAAGGTCTTCTGAACAGAAGAAGAAGAAGCAGCATCATCTCCTATATTCCTCTAAGAATCCTCAGAGTGGCAGCAGTTCAGGCACACATTGCTCACAAAAATCATGTTCCATGTGCACGTGCATAATTCCAGCCTGGGGCTTACAAAGGTCTTCCAGGCCTGGAAGATTTACCTGCCATGAGTAGGAAGGCTCTGAAGGAAAATAGAAATGGAATGTACAGCTTTAACTGACACATGCAGTAGAAATCCTATGAGCATATTATTTTTAAATAGGAAATTTCAACTAACAGTGTTAACTTTAAAAAAAATAAAAGGGTTTTTTAAGGTATTCAAGGACATTACTGCAACAGTCCCCTATCCACTTTGCTACCTTCCTGACCCCAAAGTGATCTTGGGCAACACTTACATGGAGCTGCTTCTATTAAAAAGTTCAGGTCATTCTCTCTCTTGAGAATTCCAAGTACAGAAACACCTTTAGAACGAAAAGGTCTAGAAAACATGATCTGTTGTGGACTATTTGTGATCAGCACTGGATTTAGTACTCAGACAATGAGAAACTCCATGCTCAGCCACAGACTTCCTTTGTGAGCCTGAGCACATCACTTCAGCTCCCCTGGGAAAGCATAAATTGGGAATAACATTCCCTGAAGCTCCTGGGGCCATCACAAGAACATCATACAGGAGCTGCCTATTGTGAAAAAGTTTGAAACTAAAGCATTAAGACCTGTACACCTACAAAGAAAGCCAACAGTGAAGACCCAAACCAGAATGGCCACGAAACATTCAGGTGGCCTTCATCTTCTACTGAGAAGCAAGTTAGGAGTGTTTCACCCCACCATCCTGGGATTCTCCATCACAACAATGGAAACAATTCATGATTAAAAAAAAACAAAAACAAAAAACATAGAACTTAAAAGGTTTGTTTAGGGCAGGAGACTCTTATATGAACAGTAGAGCAGCAAAATTATATCCATAACTCCTCAACTTTCCCTTGAGACCAACACATGCAGCCACTGATGCAGGACAAATCCAGACCCTCTGCTGTCTGAACAGCCACTTCAATGGAAAGCAGAGCCCTCCCTGAAGGTATGTCGAATTTCATCCATGGGATGTAATTATATCAGCTGACATAAATCCATTTGCCAGACAGTCACATGGCTGTAATTCCTAAGAAGAAGGCTGGGCAACCACGCTGCTTGTTTTACTACAGCATAACAAACTAAAAATACAATGCCAAGCAAACTGCAGCTCTAATTGCAGCACAGATGTGTGGCAGACAGGCATCAGCACTGGACATTGTGGCATGCAAACCCCTCATGTCAAAAATGGCCCTGTTCTTGGCTCCTAGGGCACAGGCCACCCCTCCTTGACACAAAACACCAAGCAGCTCATCAAGGAGCAGACATGTTATGTCAGATAGAAAAAGGAACCATTAACTGCAGAGCTGAGACTCTGTGAAGCTGGTAAAGTGTGTTTTGTGCAGGGGTCAGCTGAGTTTCCTTGAAAAAAAACGCTCTCCCAGTTACTCAGGGAGCAACATCCTCACTGCTACTTTGCAGGTGTAATTCTGCAATTTTGGCCTGCAATAACTACCATGGAATCTAAGACTAGAGATTATCCCAAAAATATCCATTTGCCTGCTGCCTTTCTGCAGTACATGGCCAGTGTGAAACTCTGTTCTAAGGAACATCTTGCTGTCACCTGTGATGGGTTGGAAGATTAAGTTGGTGTGGCAACACCATTGAAAACAGTAATAGGAGAAAATATCCAAGTACAATGACTATACATCCTAGCAAAAACAAAAAAAGGGAAAGTGTGGAGGAAAAAAAGACTGACTTAGAGTCTGAATTACACAGACTGTAATGTGCAAAAAGGGCCTTGAAAAGGCAATTTTAAAACCCTCATGTTGCAGAGTCAACACACATAGTAACAGCTCTCTTGCTACAGGCGGCACATAAACAGAACCTCGTGACTTGATCAGTGTGGGATTTCTGTGATGAAATCAATTTCCACAGGAGACACTGTGTGGGCTGGCCCCATCCTCCTTTTCTAGCAAAGCCAAGTGCTCCCAACCCTGTTCACACAGGTCCTGCTGTCAAATGAAGGCAGCTAAAACATCCCAGTTCCCCAGACACCTCAGGGAACTCTGCTACAGGCTCAGCCTCTAAGAAACAGGCCCTGTAAGAAAAGGTGTTTGTAGTGCTTAAAGGCCAAATATTCATTTTACAAATGAAACTTTTCCCAGCACCGTTCCAAGCAGTCAGAAACACTGAGAAAAATGGTTTCTATCAGTTGTGATGACTGATTAGGGAGGTGATTATTTTAGTAAAATTCTCACTACACAGGAAGCGTGAAGGGGGAAAAAAAGCTGAAATGGGAAAGACTTAATTTCAGGTCCATCCAATCTCTGTTTTGAGGGGGTTTAGGTGACAAAAGCTAAACAGAGCCAGGAACAGAGACTGCAGTTGAACTATCCAGATACAAAGCTTTTATGCCAACGGCTTGGGTCTCTGTGAATGCTCTTTCAATTCACTGGATAGAGAAAAGGGTTTCCATTCCACAGTGAATTATGGCCTCCTTACTTTTTTCAGAGAGAAAAGATAAAATTTAAAATACTTTTACTAAAATGGAAACAAAGAGGAAGTAAGTTCATGTTGGAAACAAAGCCAGTTTGTTTCAGTGGAATGAAAGCCTTAGTTTTTATAACTCCAAAGTGTGGTTAAGGTAGAGGAACCACAACCTCGGCCAGGGAGAAGGCCTCTCTTCTCGGGCCCTCCTCAAGGCTAAGTCTCTATTACTCTTTCAAGTCTAAATTACACAAGTGCTTCTGAATGCAGACTAAAACATCAACGAGCAATAAACTGCTCAAAAGGATAAAGGTAAAAAAGAAAAATCGTCAAAATGACAAATGATTCCCAGATCCAAATATTTCCACCAAGTGAGAAATTTCTCACCATCTTCCTGATGTTTTTTTCTGGTATTTCACTGACATGCAGGCCTACAAAACATTCAGACTTTTATGAAAGTACAACCCACTGGACAACTGCTGCAACTAAATTGTTTCGGCCATCTCCAGCTCCGGCATAGCCTGTACATCCCCACTAAGAGCAGGAAAACTTGTCACGCACTTATATGGAGTTACAACACACCACAAAGAAAGCAGGAAAGGAGTTTTCTCATTGGGTTTGTTGGGTGGTTCAGAGCACAGCCAGGTCTGTATCCCGTCCCTAAGGCCGAGGCAGTGCCATGAGACTCGACAGGACCCATCTCACCACCAGACAGGGACACACGAGCACCCCAGCGAGCCGAGCAGGGGTTACCTCTTCTGGTTCATCGAGGCCAGCTGGCTCCACTCGTTCAGGCACGGGTTGTAGCAGTGCGCGGCCGAGATCTCCTGGCTGGTGATGCGGTAGCCGCCGACGATGAACAGGTAATTGTCCAGCGTGGCCGAGCCGTAGCCGCGGACGCTCACCAGGTCGGCGGGCAGGTTGTTGGCCAGCGGCAGCCACCGCCGCGCCTCCTCATCGTACCTGAGCATGGCCCAGGGCGCGTCCCCCGCGGGGTGACAGCCGGCGGGCAGCCCCGGCGGGCAGGCGCCCATGAAGTCCCCGAGCAGCACCAGGGTGGCCGTGCCCCTCATGCGCCTCTCCCGCAGCTGCTGCTGCAGCGCCGGGGGCAGCAGGAGGTGCGGGCGGGCGTCGGGCCTGCGCAGCACCTGGTGGTAGTGCGCGGCCATGAAGTCCAGGCAGGCGTCGTGCAGGTCCTGCAGGCCGTACACCTGCGCCAGGCGGTGCAGCTCGAAGCAGTTGCCCAGGCGCACCTGCGACAGCAGCAGCCGCAGCAGGGGCGTGACCTGCAGGTAGGACGCGGCCTCCACCAACTCCTCCAGCAGCGGCGGCTCCTCCTCGCCGCCCTCGTCCTGCTCCAGCCTGGCCAGGCAGGATGTGTTGATGAAGTCCAGCACCAGCTCCAGCCCCAGGGCGCTCAGCCCCCCGCGCAGCAGCTGCTCCTCCTGGCCCTGCCCTGCCTCCCGCATTCCCGAGCGGTAGAGAGCTCGGAAATAGTCGCTCTGCTCGATCAGCTTCCTCTTGCACACCGGGTAGCACTTGTCCCCCAGCCGGATCTGCACCACCTCCTCCCCGTCACCGGCCCCATCGCCGGCTTCCCCTTCCCGCTCCTCTTCCTCCTCCTGCCGCCGCCGCCGCCGCC
>JANPWX010000069.1:1871230-1901318 GCA_024734555.1 Trochalopteron elliotii | reverse complement strand
AAAAAAAAAAAAAACCGCACGCAGGGAGGAAAGAGGAAAAAAAGCCCGAAAAAGGCAATGTTGAACGCTCCGGCGCTGCCCGCCGGGGGGGCCGTCAAGGCATCCCCCGGGCCCAGCCTGGGTGGGTGTCAGGGACACGGTGGAATGGCCAATGCTGGGCTCCAGGGGACAGCCCAGAGCCGCGGCGATCCTCCCCGGTGCTCCCCTCTCCTGATTTGGGCCGGGATCGCAGCCGCAGCCGCAGCTCTAACCCCTTGCCATAAATGTACCGCTGCATCCCTGGCGAAGGGCAGCATTCCCGAGGCACCCGCGCAGGGAAAGAGCAGCGTGTGTGTGCCTGGATCCGCGCACAGGCAGAGCGGAGAGGGAGCGGCACAGGCAGCCTGGTGCCATCGCATCCCCGCATCCCTTCCTGAGCTGAATCCCCCCGGGGCTCTCACCCTGCACGGCCACAGCAGCAGTGGGACTCGGGAATGGCAAGTGCAATACATGACTCTGCTCTGACCCTCCTGGTTCCCGGCGTGTCCCTGCGTGTCCCAGCCCCTGGTTTGTCCTGTGAGGACACTGCATAACCTGTTCTGCTGCTCCATTTTTTTTATTTAAACTAAGTTCCTGGAACAGGACATCTCATGAGTGAGCTACGTACCAGGGTCCTGAGTTTGTTTGAAATGAACAAGGAAAGAGCAAATTAACAACTGAGCATCTTGTTGTAAAATGACAGATTTGCTGTTTGCCTTTATTCTTGAAATACGACAGTCCTTTAAAAAAAGAAAAAACAAAACCCTACCACCTGCTGAAACAGACGAGAAGTCTGCCATGTCTGTGTTCTTTCTTATATGCTGATACTTAGTATAAAGATGTTCAAATATATATATTTTTATCTTTATAAAGATATTTCTTTTGGATATTGCAGACCACAGAAAATCTTTCCCTTTAGCAGTAGTGTGACTCATGTCTGGTTTGTGCAGCTTGCTTCGTTTTCAGACAACTCCCTGTTTTCACTATTCAGAAGAGTTCTTCTCCCCCCCCCCCCCCCCAATTAAACATTTCAATGGTATTAGTCTGTTTTGTGGGGGGTTTTCCCTCTCTTTTAAGAAAGACAGGGTTGCTTACTTTTTAGCATTTCCTCTATGAAATTATCACAATCCTTTGTCACTGTTTTGTTGATCTTCAGCTTCTTAACACTGGCCCATAGGGATGACACAAATGTTGATCTCAGTTAGAGGTGTTCTTTTCTGATGACTTTTATAAAAGCATTTTTTTGAGGTGAGGTAGATTTCTGCGCATGTTTGTTTTCCACCTCACTTCAAAGCATCTTCATCGTCTTCCTTTTGAGGGTCCCGTTTCATGTCCTGAAATCCTTTTCTATAGGATCTCAACCAGACCCAAAGGAGTCTCTTTGGTAGCCTTCACTAGCTGGGTCACCATCACTTCTCACCTTCTCTTTCCTACTAATATGTGACACTGTTTGCTTGGTTTGTGGTCCTCTTTCAATCTTCCTCATTATTGAATTAATATTCCAATTCCACTTTCCTGTTTTCTGTTCTTAATGAAGAACCACAACATTTTGCTTTTTGAGTTTCTTGCACCGAGTTGAAGTTTAAGTATGTTCACTCGGCTGCTGTTTTCTCTGCTTCAGATTCAGCCTTCAAAAGATTATCACACACAACAAATGTCTCACCACCTCAGTAGGAGTCCAACCCTTAATTCCTTCTTGTCCTTTAATTCCCACAGGCAGACATTTCAAGCAATTGTAATCATTATTACTCCCAGAGGAAAACAGAGATCTCATGTTTGGCATGGCCAGCAAGCTGTCCTGTTGGAATACAGCAGGATTGCCATCTTTAGACATCTGCTTTGGAGTCTCTTATGTTTCAT
Organism: Trochalopteron elliotii; assembly: GCA_024734555.1. Taxonomy (NCBI): domain Eukaryota; kingdom Metazoa; phylum Chordata; class Aves; order Passeriformes; family Leiothrichidae; genus Trochalopteron; species Trochalopteron elliotii. The sequence goes on along the minus strand of JANPWX010000069.1, from coordinate 1,899,440 downwards.
GGATTCGTAAGTTAGCTCCTAATTGGTGAATGCTTTTTTTTCCATGTAGTCAGTTATGGTAAATCCAGCCTCCAAGTGTTGACACCACAGCCTGGGTGGATGGAATATTTCTTCTCTGGCCGTATGTTGCCAGATGAGCCAATGCCTGCCACTCTGCCTGGGATTTCCAGTCCTCCTTCCTCACAGTCCATGAGGTTTGTTAATGAGCTGGATCAGTTCTGGCATGTACTAATATTTTATTCCTGCCAGCAAACTTTCGAGGGCACCGACTCCCACAGCTTTCTTTCCCCAGGAGCTCTCACATGGCCAAGGGGTCAGCAGTACTGAGTGGCCACTTTTCCAAAAAAAACCTGTTTCCTTTCCCAGTTGTTTTTACTGGGCTGGTTGTCATCTCTCTGTGCTTTTTGCAGGCTCAGGGCTGGGCAGCTGTGCTAAGCCAGAGTTTGCTGACAGGGCAGGTCCCTTGTTTTTTACTACACTCATCAGTCAGCCTGTGTGATGTGCTTGTAGAGTACTTACACTGCAAATGCACCAAGGCAAGGGCTACTCTTCTGTTCCACTTTCTTGGAGATAATTTTGTGTCTTTCACTCTACTGCTCTACTGGTTTATTCTAAGATCAATAATACATGTTATTATACTGGAATCAAAGAAAAGGCTCTGCTGTTTCACCAGCAGTCATCTTGGTTGTACCTCAAGTGAGTAAGAAATGTATTTTCCAGAGCTGGAACTCTATTTCTAGAGCTATGTGTCATTCAGAGCCATAAAAGATTTGCATGATCTTTGAAACAAATATGAAGGATTATCTATCATCCTTCAAGGACATGCTGAAGCATCAAACATGAAAACAATCATGGTAGATGTTAAAGGAGTTTATGATAAAAGAACATGCCCTGAAGAACAACACACTCAGAGAGGAAGATGAGGGTAACTCTGCTCAGCATTTCAATACCTGTCTTTTAAATTTTGGCTCCTGGGGCAAAGTCTTCAAGCTGTTTTAGACAGTTCAGGCCTCTTTACAGTATCTGAGAGACAAATTGATACAAAGAAAAGGGTTCTCAAGTGCCAACAAAGGGACTGTGCAGGCACCAGAGAGTGTCAGGAAAGCCTCTCTTGCTCCAGGGTTGCACTGGCCATTTGTGCTACATAATTTTTCCCTGTATCTGGTGCCTGAACTATTTTCTTGTAGTTAATGTCTGAATTACTTCCAAGGCTGAAGAGAGATCACTCTTTTCTTTGAAAAAGACATGGAAATGGAAGAAGCTTTTTTCATACAGCAACTCCATTGTAACAGACCATTCAGCCATGACACAGAGAATCTGAGCCTTTCTCTGCCTTGGCACACATTAATGCAGCCCTCTGACTTTCCCAACACTGCAAAAGCAAGGAATCACAGAGACTCAGGAGCAGTTACTGCTACAAGGACAAGAAAAGTAAAGCCAGAGAGAGTACTTGAGAACCAGAGAGTAACACTGACCTGAATGCTCTGAGGAAAGGACCACGCTGAGTGAAAAAAACAGTGGAAAATTTGAATTCCTTTCAGACTTATTAGTCTAAAGTGTGAACTGGAACTGAATCTGGGGATATTTCAAGTCTCCATGCTATCTAATAGAAAATATAAAGTGCCACATTCTGCCCTCTGAGATGCCAGGGAATTGCTCTGCACTGCCAGGGAACTGTGCATTGAGTAATAGTGGAATTACTCAAGACGGGAATTGATCTTCTGGAAAGGATTTGCCAACTGCTGCCATTGTTCAGTATTTTCCCTGTCACAGGATACAAAGTAAGCATCTATGGAACATAGGAATTATCCTGCAGTATTTCAGCATTAAAAATGTCTGTGTTCTAATGGATCTTGGCATTTCAGAGAGGAACTGACCAGAGCATAATTTTACTTCTGTTGAACTCTAACATTTGTGAAGGATGACCTGCTAAATAAAGGTAATTTCTCTTTCAGATTCGCAGCCAAACAAAGCACTTCTTACCCAGTGCCATTAGCAATGCTATTCCATAAAAATAAAAAAAAAAAAGAAAGAAAGCACTCTTATTTTAATAGCACTTGCTCAAACATTATTCCCTATTATTTTCTGTTTATTTTTTCTGCTTTTAATATGCTGCTTATTTATTCCTGCAATAAAAGTATGTTGCAGCTCTACTAAAAAGATACTTGGAATGGCATGTTTTTTTGAAAACAGATTATTTATTATCAAGTACTTATTAGTCACATCTGAGTGATCAATGCTAAAGTGTGTGCTCCTGAGCTCTCTCTGGGAAGCAAAAAGGCCATCCAGAGAGTCTGTGTGTGTGGTGGGCATTCTCTGTGGATCATGAGGAAGTCCAGGGACCAGACAGAAGAGTGGAGGTGGAAGAGTGTAAATCCTTGCAAAGGCCTTCAACCTGGTCCATTTTTTACACCACAGACCCAGTAAAGAATTTCCTTGACACTCCCTCAGGTGAAATGAATGTTCCCTGACAAAACCTGAATGGGGGTCAGGCTGCTGGAGTGCTCTGCCTGCTGCTGTACCCCCTGTTAGGGATGTTGGCTCTGCACAAATGCATTGTGCATCCACAGCCAGGAATTTCTTGTGCAGCTGTGCCTGGAGGAGGCTCAACTGGGTGCTTTTAAAGCAGCAGATATTTTTTAATCCTGGTGCAGACAGGCAGAGCTGAATTTTAGTACATAATAACTAGGTAAGATGAATGGCAATCCACATGGACAACTTCTACTCAGTATCCAGCTCTGTAAAATTCACCACAAGTTTGAAACTCCATCTCCTTTGCCTAGTTCAAGTTCTGCCATAAATCAGCATCTGTTCATTAGTGTTTGCTAAACGTTGTGCCTTTTGTCATAAAACTTGGCTCAGGTTAGTCTGCAATGCCTCTAGATATATATTTATATAAATCTAATCTGATCCCAGCCTTGGTGCAGAGGTTTGGCCAGAACTGGTCTGAAGCCAAGCTCCGAGAGAATCTCAGGGCCTGGCAACTGGTGGAAACAAGGGTTTAAAAAATGGTTGGCATGAAGCCCCAGGAAGGGAAACTGTAATATTTTACCTCTTTTTACCATGTTGCTGGGATGGGACTAAAACCAGAATCCTTGGATCCAATTGTCCCTAACCTTGGAGAAGGTCAGATTCATTAAAAATGTGATACATTGGTCCAACCCAAAACCTGACCACTAATAGCTGTTTTTAACCAAAACAGTTCTCTCAAAAAATGCTGTTTTGTTGGACTTTAGATATTTTGCAAGAGTGTTTTGATTTCAAGGAAAATTTTAAATGAGAAAGAAAGCAAGCATATTATTTGAATAACGTCAAAGACTTGGTTTGATTTTTTTTTTCCCACATATTTACATTTCATTATTTCATGGTTCATTACATTAGCCTTTCATAACTTTTATACCTTAACAGAGTTACAGTGACATATTCTGAAATTATCAATATACTTGGCTTACTTAAAACTTTGACCTTACCACTATTATAATAAAGGGAAAATACATGTGCATGTCTCAGAAAAATTGGATAAAGATGATTTTAACACAGGCCTGAAATTCAGTTTACTTATGTGGAGCACAACACAGGCAGATAATTTCTGAGGTCACATGGGGTTGTGCTGCACATTTCATTAAATTCATTACTGACATTCACAGGAGGACTTGGGCAGGTTCATACCTCATCTGGGAAACTGCTTGGGTCTCACTTCTCAGCTTGTCACCTCCCAGCTGCTCCGTCACATTATACCTGGAGGAGAGAAGGACTCAGTGTAACCCTTGTGGCCTTGCAGTGCCTGAAGGGAGCCCACAGGAAAGATGGAGGGAGACTCTTGACTAAGGATGTAGTGCAAGACAAAGGGAAAATGGCTTCACACTGACAGAGAGCAGGGTTAGATTGGATATTAGGAAGAAATTGTTCCCTGTGAGGGTGGTGAGGCCATGGCACAGGTTTCCCAGAGAAGCTGTGGCTGCCCCATCCATCCCTTGAAGTGTCCAAGGCCAGGCTGGATGGGGCTCTGAGCAACCTGGGCTAGTGGAAGGTGTCCCTGCCCATGGGAGGAGGCTGGAATTAGGCAATCTTTGAGGTCCCTTCCAACCCAAACTATTCCACAATTCTACAGCTAAACAGATCCTTTCTGGTCTTTACATATTCTGAGTGCTAGAACCATATATTCCACAAAAGCTAAATGTAGTTCCAAAAATCAAGACATGTCTGTTCCTTTCTATGGAAAAAGTGCCTGCTTTTGTTTCTGTTTGGCAAAAAAAGAGTTAATGCCTGATGATAAATCCTTTGTGCTGGGAAACTCCTGGATTGTGCCATTCTCTCTGCTAGCCCAGGTGGGAAACTTAAGGGATTGTTGCTGATTACAAGAAGGATCATGAAAAAGATCATTTTGTTCCAGGGTGGCAGGTCCATTTATATCTCTTTTACTGGAAGGCCTGCAAAAACATTCATTTTCTCACAGGAGACAGGCCCCTCTGCCTTTTTGTTTTCCAGGAGGAAATGTGAGGAGTTGGATGAAAGGAGTTCCTAAATAACATGAAGTGCTGGTCTGGTACTGGCTGCAGACTCCCCTGTATCAGGGACAGCCTCTTGGTGCCTCTTTGCAGAGCACATGGAAAATCAGCCACTGGTTTGCAGGTAAGCCTTGGGGATTTCCTTCTTGCAAAATGTCTGTGAATTAAAATTTCAGCAGTAATTTGTATTTCCCATTGAAAAGTGACAGTGAAACTAAGGGGAAGCTGGCAGAAGACGGTGAAATTTAATAGAAGTTTTCTGGCTTTAAAGGAAATTGCCTAAAGCAGCTATTTATTTACTTGTTTCAATCACTTTATCTTTCATTAAAAAGAAAGTTTCCCTGCAGCTATTTCTGCCCTTAAAATTTATTCTGGTCAAAGCGGAGGAGGAAAGAATACTTTTAATCTCCTTGTTAAGTGCTTCCCCACGTTATTAAGAGTCTTCCAGGCTTCCCTTGTTGCAGATTCGGGAAAAGCAGGAGTGAGGAAAGCAATCAGAAATCAATATTTTTGCATGCAAATCTTACAGAACAAAGCAGATCTGAAATTCATACTAAATACAGGATGTAATGCCAAAATACAAGCATATCTTTCAAAATTTTGAGTGTGTTCCAAATCAAGTGATACCTTGGGATATTTGGAAAGCTGAAACAAATACTTTAAAAAATACACTGCCAATAGTGCTTGTGGCAGTGGAAGATAAATCTCTAAAAGCTTCCCTGTGCAGTCCACGGAGTGCAAGCTGTTAGGTATTTTAAAATGTATTTAAGGTTTTATCTGCTGATTATCACAGAGATGAAAATATCAAACTACCAAACTAAATAAAACAACACAAGAGCTGTTTTTTAGGATAGAGGCTTGAAGAATTAACCACTTACCCTCTTTCTAACAGTTTAATTCTCGTATTCCCCACAACAGCCATTTATTTGGAATCCTCCTAATTATAGTTCTAATGAATAAAATAATCCCTTGGCCTTGCTGTTGGATCAGCAGGGGTTAACCTACTCTGGGCTTTTTTATCTTCCAGTGAGCTGTGTAAGGAACAAAATATCATACCTGTCAGTTAATTTCCAAACTGGGGGGCCTGGTTCTGCAAAAACAAACATCATCTGTAATGACTAAAGAATTAAAATGAGCTTGAGGCTCTCCCCACTCCACGTAACTGATCTATACTTCATGTGGAAAGGAGAAAATTCCTTGATTCTAGCCTTGAAGAGTAAAAACACAGTGTAAAATATTCTTATATATTGAAGACCCAATTTTTTTTTGCAGACCATACTTCTACCTAACTCTCTCAACCTCACTATAGAGTCCACTAGGTTTAAATCAACTTGTGTGTTGTAAGATTTTAAAGCTTTTCTCTATGAAAAGTGTAACATGGGAATCGGGGATCAGACTTGGTCCTGTTAAGAAACAAAATATGGGAGTTTCAGTTTTCAGACCTGAAAAATTATCTCCCTGTATGTCAGCTGTTTCTTTCTGACAGGCCTTTTCCTAGCAGAAAACCTTGTATGGACTGCTCAGTATTCTTAAAATTATTAGGGGGAGAACATAGTCATAGTTTGAGTGGAGGTTCCAGCTCTCTCCAGTCGTAGAGAGTTCATCTGGTCCTAGATCTTTGCAAATAAAATTGTATTATTCTTGTAATCAAATCAGTGTAGGAAGGGGAACAGATCTCCACCTCCACCTCTGGCTGGAAGTCCATTTGTTAGCAAAGAAGGCAAATTTCTGCAGTCACCAGATAATTCAAAGTGTTCAGATCCTAAACAGAGCAGTTCCTCTGCGCTCTGTTGTAACAGTGCTCCTGAACAAAGTGAGGTAGAACAATGTGCTGAGCTTGCTATTATTATTCACCAAATCTCAAGGCTGCCTTCATGGTTTGGTCTGAGGACAAGAGACACAAAGAGGGGACCACAGAGGGGACCAAGTTCTCTGAATGACTAAAAATAACCTGTCCTTTTTGCGTCTCAAAACCCTTCTCCAAATAATTAAGTCAGAGAACAGCAATAACTCTTAGAATCTTCTGTATGTTATAAGTGTATATTATAAAATTGGCTTTTTGCAAGATGTGTGCTATATGATTAATAACGTTGTGGTAAGGATCTAAGTTTTTGTTTCTGCTATTAGTAAAGGAAATTAGGCATAGTGGTAGTAGTTGATATAGTATACTTAAACTGTCTGTTTAGTTGGGATAACATCCAGTGAACATGTAAAGAAGACCCTGCTATTGACATACCAACTATCAGTGTCTACCATTTGAAGAAAGTATGGACCAAGGCCCAAGCTGGAGGTGATAATGAAGACACAGCCAAGAAATACGCATGCTCAAAAAAGGCAGACCCGAGGAGGGACCATGCAAAACAGTTCCTGGAATATGGAAACTAGTTTATGGAAAAATATGAATATTCAACAAAACTGATGCAATAGAAAGGGTGTTTAAAGAAGGCCTCTGAAATAGCAGGTTGTGGACTTGGCATTCAGCCAAGTCACCTGTCTGGCCGCACTTCCTTTTTGCCTAATCTGTTTCCTAACTGTCTTATCTTTTATTATTAAACCTATTTCTTAAAATTGACCAGGAAAGTGAACTCTGTTTTTTCACACGTAGCTCATTAAATGTCTGCTTTCTCTCAGCAGCTGCCCGGACAGCACCATGGGGATGGTCTGGAGGAGACCCTGCCCTGCCTCAGGGCCCTGGCAGAGCTGTCAGCCCGCTCACCCCTCCAGGGACGGTGCCCCCCTGGAGCAGAGCGGGGCTCCCTGAGGCCTTGACATGGCTCTGCTGCTGGCAGCGACACAAGCTCTGCTGATTCTGGCTCTGGCTGGGGAGTCCCAGCGCCTCTGCTCGCCCACGGCCTTCTACAGGAACTGCTGGATCCGGCGCTTCCCGGGAATCCTGGTGGACGTGCGGGAATCCCTGAGGAGGGGGGCGCAGCTGCTGAGGGGTTATGCAGAAATCTCCCCGCAGCAGTGCAGCAGGACCTGCTGCCTCCTGAGGAACGGTGAGTGCTTGTTGGTGTGGTGCATGTGTGGCACACATTCAACCCTCCGTTTTGGGTAATGCTTATATAAACAGTCCTTCACTGGAAGAAGAAATAGAGGGGGGTGGAAGGAGGAGCTATGATTTTTTTTTTTTTTTTTTTTTTTTTTTTTTTTTTTTTTTTTTGGGGCAGGAAAGCAGAGGCACATCGTAACTGTTTCCCCACAGAAAGGAAATTGATAATCTGTATTTTTTTTAAAAGGCTACACTAGGAATACATTAAAATCTTAGGGCCTGCTTTGAATTTTTAAATATCTGTTACAAAGCTTGTAGGCAGTACTAACATTAAGAGAGTAACTCTTCAGTATTCATCCCCATCTGCTCTAGGGGATGACCAGTGGCAGTGATTCCAACAGCATTTTCTTCATGGAGTATGGCATCAGACTAGGACACGGTGAGAGGGAGAGTGGAGGTGCCATACAGTTTGTCCTTCTTCAAAATACAAGAATATTCTTTGAAATACAAGAATATTGTTCTTCGAAATACAAGAGTATTCCTTCTTTGAAATACAAGAATATTCATTTCCTTGGAGACAGCACTCTCTTATTCTGTGTTTATACCGTGCAAACCAGGTGACACTAAAGTTATAGCAATAAATAATAACAGTTATTCAGCTGGCCACCCCATTTCTCTAGCCTGGTAAACTTAGGCTCAGAGTAAAAATAAACAAAATCATTGTTTGTCCTAAGCCTTGTACTTTCTTTGTATTACACTGCACTGGTACTCCACAGGAGTGTATTTTAGAAGGATACGTGAATTGCATGTCTGTGGTGCCTGAATTTTCAAAACTCTCCAGACTGGAAAGGGGTCTGGATATGGTTTTGGAAGATGAAAATGAGGTACCAGTTACTAAAAAAAGTCAATATAAATTTTGATGATATTTTTCGTAATGAGCAAAAGTATGACCTTCACAACCTGACAGTGACATAAGTAACTTTCAGCAGCAATCCTGGGAAGAGTCAAATTCTGTCTTAAATAATATGAGGTGAGAAAAGTCACATACATTTCAGCAAGGTTGTTCCTATCTCAACAGCAAACTTTGTCTCATATCCCCCCATATGGGACTGGATACTTACAGAGATAATAAATGGTGACTTGAAATCTCCTTTTTATAATCATATATAGTCAAACAAAACTTGTTACTATCTTAACTAAAACAGAGACATTAGAGGGCATTCCAAGGGACTTTAAATCAGTTATTATTTAATGAGATACAGAAGTAGAACTCATATGGCTGTTCTAATCAGATGGAAAATAAGAATGTAAGTTCTCTTTTGATTGTATGCTCAATTAGTTTATATGATAAGGAGAGAACCACAGGATCTGGTCTCTCTTCCTACAGGATCTGGGCAAATATAATGAACTTCTGATGTTAAATAACATCATAACATGCAAAATGCAATGGTCATTCTGCTGAGAAGCTGAACTTTGTTCTTTATGGGTTCCAGTTTCCTGCAATCTAGCAGTGTTCTACCACGGGGCCATTCATGAGAACAGGAACTGCCTGCACATGTCTTGCCCAGCTTTGGAAAGCTGCATTCTAAAGGCTGGAGTTGATGTCATTTTGTACAACATCACAACAGGTAATTAAGCATTTCATTTATAAAGGCTGCAAACAGAGCAGCTTTAGGAAATGTAAAATTTAGCACAGGTCAGCTGCTGTGCTAAATGACCTCCTGAAGTAACAACACACAACCTTAAAAAAGATGAAGACTTATTTCCTTTCTCATTAATATACCTACTTCTGAAAATACTTCCCCCTTTTCTTCCACTCAGTGAGAAAGGAGCTTGAAGATACACCCTGCTCTCCAGATTTGTGCTCTGAGTACCTCATGAGTCCTGTACTTGGCCAAAATACCCTCCCAGCTCTGAGAGACTGAGAGAGGAGGCTGCCCTTGCTTCACGCCCCCAGACCAAACCAGTAACAAGGCTGAACATTTATTTTCATTAGGCACGTGCACCACGAGCACACAGGTAACACAGGCAAACAACATAAAGCAAACACACCAACACAGGGAGCACCAAAAGCCTCATCCTGCTTTTTGTGTTAGCGAAAATATATAAATATTTATATATATATACACACACATGTATACAATGCAAAGTCCCCCAGCAGCTGGGCTGAGATGCTCTCAGTCTGCCCAGTCTGGACCTCAGTTTTAACAGTTGCTGTCACTGGGATGTTTGAGCCCCCAGGGTGCAGCCTCCCTCCAGTTACTGTGCAGACTGTCACACACACAGAGCTTTCCTGGATTTCCCTACCCTCAGTAGCCTAGATCCCACCCTTTCCTCACCTTTGGTTCCTTCCATAAGCACCCCATAGTAAGTCGTGTGCAATCCCAAAATGCACATCCCTTGCATCCCACATCCCATAACCTGAGGCAGTGACACCTCCAGTCCAAAAGGGCATTATTTGGGCTCCATGGATCCTTCTCGTGGGTGTGCAGTGAAGTTTGGATCAATAAACTAACATTATCCTCATTTAACAGGGATTGATCCAGATCTCCTCGTTTTTGAGAAACTGAAATCCCAAGAGCCAAATGCTCACTCCTCAGCGAGTAAATCCGAGAGGCAGCACTGCACAGGGAGCCCGGAGTGGGGAAGATGCCAACACCTCAATGCCACCACGTCAGCTTCTCCTCTGCTCCGAGCTCCGCCTGCTGCCATGAGCCACGGCTCAGCAGCAAACACTCCCACCCCCCGCTGGAGTCTGACAGTGCAGAGAACTGAAGGTGCTGCCAGAAGGGCAGAAACCTCCCCAGCAGACGCTGCTTTTGCTGAGAGGACAAGCAGCAGGAGGGTCAGCAGCTCAGACAAGATTGCACACTCAGCTTGGAGCCCCAAGCCCGCCGAGGTGTTGTTATCCCGCGTGCCCACCCCTCCTCGCCTGAACAGCAGCAAGCAACACCTCAACGAAACCAAAGGCTACAGTGGGAGGAATTCCACATCAGATAATGAGGCAGCTGCCTGGGAAGGTTCAGCTTTGGGGGTCTGGCTGATCCCTGTTGTCCTGTGCTCCTCTCTCCTCTGCCTGTGCTGCTGCACTGTTGCCCTCACAGCCGGGCGCTGCAGCTGCAGGAGGGGTCACTATAAACCCATCAGGACAAAAACAACCATGTCCAGACAGCTCATAAAATATGCTCCTGTCAGAGGTAACCTGTGAAACACCATCCTGGCTCTGGAACAAACAGGATGTTTAAAATGCACCCCATACACCAGCGTACTCCTCTCACAGAACCAGTGATAACTTAGCTCAGGATATCCTGGTTAGGATTTCACTCTCAGCAGATGAAGCACAACTCCCTGTCTCTTTAGGTAGGAAGCACCCACTCACAGCTCCCACTGTTGGAAGCATTTTGGTTCATAATCTGATGCAGATTAATGCCTGACAAACACTGTAACACTTTCCCCCAGGTTCAGTGCAGCTGCAGTGTTGGCATGTCTGTGTGGCAGAGAATTATTTAACTGGATGAGAAATGCTGCTGGAGCTATCTTTGTGCTTGTCTATTTGCTACCAAATGAATAAACATCCCATGTAATGCAGGAATACACAAGTGATTTATGAAATGGTCTTTTTGTTTGAAATGATCAAGATGATGATGTTTTCTGCCAAAGAAAGGCTAAACCTAAACTCAGAGAAACACTTGGTAAAGAACTAGGTCTGTACCTTTGGATGCCTTTCTTCAAGCTGAATACAGCCATTAAAATTCTGCTTTTGTTCACTTCATAGTCTCGAGTGCTGCCAAGAAGGCAAGTCAAACTTCAAGACCTTGCAGCACTACATTCCAAATATAATTTCTCCAGAAAATCAGGGGATGTACTAAAATTATTATTGCTACATAATTGCATGTAGTTTTTAGGATACAGAATTCACATCTAGGTAGCTTCATCTAATTTGGATTAGAGAAATTATCTTCTCTTGACCTAAATGTTACCCCATAGTTTCAGCTGGATAATGTATTTCAGTTTTCTTAGCCTGGGCTTTTGCCAAGCATTGCTGAATATTCTGTTGTCTTCAATCACAGAGGTATACACAGTTTGTGTTAGAGTTAGTTGCTTCATATTAGGGATTTTTATTGTAATACCAATTTAATCTTTATTTTTGAAGAGACGAGAGTGCTTAAGGCCTCCTTCTCCATATTTCACAAAGTAAGATTTGCAGTTTGAGGCAGCAGTATGGAAACACAATACCCCTCACTCATTAATTTATAATGCTGCAAAGAATGCATTTTTTATTTAAGTCATTATTTAATCATGCATCAGGGATAGGGGAAGATGCTTAAATCCATAATGTATATATTTATGGTCTGTTGTTGAACTTGCAGCCACAAAAGCCTGTCTAAGGAACTTGGCTCTTACAGTATCAGTGTGGAAACAGACTGTGAATGTGATCCATCACCTTTCTCCTCTGGACCATTAAGATATTACTGTTCTCAGATAAATACTACAGAGTTCAGCTGAAAACTGACAGCTTCTATCATATTGCAATCCCTTCCTTACCTGAGACTTGCACTAATTTCATGTCCCCAAGTCCTTAAGTGTCCATTCTTCCAGTTCAGGCTGAGCTGTGCCCTGAGAGCCCCACAGAGCATCTGCTGACAGCAAAATCACTAGTGCCTCCAGCTTTTTTAACTCCTCTGTGCTATCACTGACCCTCCAGGGCAGCTTGAGTCAAGGAAAAAAAAGAAGAAAAGCTCATCTTATGGGGTGGATATAGCTGTAAGGTTTTTTTAAAATAGAGTAAGTCATAGGTAGTTAAACACTTGCTTTCAAAAAGGAGGGTTTTCACCTCTCTTCACTCTCAGAAAAGTAAGCCACAGCCATTCCTGGTTCCCTGTTTTTTTCATCTCCAGATCAGTGACTGTAGAGTGCACTTCAGAGCACCCTGATGCTCTGCTGAGTCTTACCCTCAATATGATATTCTGGAGAAGAATCATCATGCAACTGGGACCTCGATTCTCACCAGAAAAAGATACAGGAGACAAAGTGAAAATTTCTATTTGTCCCATGAGCAAATGCTTCTGGGACAGCAGGGAATGATTAAAACAAGGTTATGTTCTGAAGAGATTTCTTTGTTGACAGAGAGAGGAAAAAATAAATTAGCAGAGAAAGGGTTATATGAAGCACAATAGCAGAGCTATTTTATTACAGACTAAGAGAGTCACAAGAAAATATATAAATAACTACATTTTAGGTAGGAGGGAAAGCAAGAAATGGGTAGCAAGATGATTTGTCCAGACAGCACATCCCTTTTTTGGCAACTGTCCCTTTATCCCTTCCTTGTGCTCGTAGCAACACTATGGCTGAAAACAAGGGGAAAAAAAAGTCCACTCTTTGGAATGTTTATATGGGGGATAAAAGGAAAGTTCCCACACACAGGGATGCACACCTGTGTCATTTACATTGTAAATGACACATTAAAAGTGACCAGTGCTAAAGATGTGTTTATTATTGAGCTGCAGATTAAGAGATTAAGTCTCTTAATCTCTTAACTCTTCAGTTTTTAAACTTCAGCACAGGATTCCAGAGAGATGGATGATACAGAAGTATTATACAGTAAAATAGAGATGTGTAGTTTGCTTCTTAAAAATACATGCTGTATTTTATATCCTTGAGGTTGGGAAGACTCCCACAGGGGTTAAGATCCCAGTGTTCAGGTATTCTGCACAGTCACAGAGAAATACTGTCACCTTCAAACACAGTTTAGAGGGAGAAGCAGAAAAGCAGAGAGGAACATCCAAGAGCTCAAAATGGCATCCAAGCTGCCTTTTGTCCTGCCCACTGCATTACACAAGTTCTGTACTGTAACACAGAGACCATCAGTAAAAAATCCCAAGTGGAAGTTCGAGTTTTATCCCAACATTCCTTTTGGCCAGCAGGCATCATCTGCTTTTGGGAGAGACACTTGGTGCTCAGGAGACCTTAAATCCTGCCTGTATTACTTGAAACATTTATAGGACATACATAAGTTAGGCTTAGACACTTCAGAGAGAGCTGGGGAAGCCTGTGCATTTTAGGTTTTCCATCAATTAGCTGTGCAACTAATGAAAAAACCCCTTTTCCCTCGCTGTGCTGTTATTTCTACCAGACATTCTTATTGCTAAGGTCAAATTGTTGTTTCAGCCATGACTTGCAGAGTTCTGCTTAGGTCTGTTCTGTGAAAAGCAAAGGAAAACTGGGATAACCTCTGCTGCGGAGGATTTTCTCAGGTGCTCACATGTCCTGAGTACAGAAGGACAACTCTGTGGAGAGAAGCAAACTTATGGGGTTTGGGGTTTCTTAGGACATTTCGGGGTCTTGCTCCTGCCAGCCTTGCACACAGCACTGACTCCCAGGCTGGCTCCTAGGGCAGCCCTTGTGCAGGCACTGACAAAGCTAATTAAGGAAACAGATTTCTCCTGTGCACATAACTAGAACCAAACTGCCTCTGGAACAGAGCCAGGCACAGCTCCAGGCACCAGCCCCACCATTCTCTGGAGTCAAACTGCTCTGACTCCCTCAGTCATTTTGGTTTCACGGCTGTTCAGAGAAGATTTGGAATTACACAGATGTTCCCACCTCAAATGGGAGTTTTAAACATTACCCTCATTGTCCCTGGATAAAGGAGCAACCTGATAACAGCTGAAACTTTCCCCATATTAAGCTTCTGCTAAAACTTTACATTAATACACATCCAGAAGGAAGGACTGCTAAAGAACCAAGTCAGACAGTGCAAAATTGGGATTACAGGACATTTTCAGTCTTAGCTACAGCTCTGGCAAATTCTCATAGGAATTAAAATGCTGCATTAAACTCGGTCTCTCACCATATGAAAACAACCTTGACCTAAGAAGAATCCTTCCTAAACTGACAGTGTTTTGGCAGTGGGAACAGATCCACTCCTTGGCTGTATGTACACACAGAGCACACAGTGAGAAATCCTAGCAGGGAGTGAGTCCAGCACACAGAACTGCAGGAATCAATTCCCTTCAGCTTTCAATGTCCTTATTCTTACACTGCTTCTTCTCAACGAGCTGCTGGCAGGGCCACGTGGTCAGATCTTTTATAGGTAAGCAGAATCCTTAACTCCCTCTGCCCCTTCTCCAGAAAGACCTTCTAAGTTGAAATCTTACTAAGCCAGGAAGGTAGGATAAAAGCAAGATTTATTTATGTCCTTTTAAGGTTTGGTAGGGTTTTTGGTTGTTTTTTTTTTCTTAATTGTGATGAGATGGCAATAAAATTGTGATTCCAGTGTTTTAAATCAATTTCTTTCAATTAAAAATTACCAAATATAAGATAAGCATCCATATAATTATTTCTCTGTGCTACATAGGATGCTACAAACTTTTTTATTTCCTTGAAAAGCTTGGGTACATTCAAGAGAGAAGTCAGCAGGCCTGAGGGTAACAAGGCTCATTCCATTCCCATTTAGTTACAAACCCACCTCACCAACTCTCATCATTCTTTCTGTCCCAGGTACTCTGGGATCTTCTCAACAACTGCTGGTTCACCTTCCCACAACCATCTCATTTGCCATTTTATTTTGCTCCATTATTTTAGAGACAGGTGCTTATACATAGGATATTTGTTTGCCCTCAGAATAACAACTGAGAACCTCAACTGTCCAGAGTGCTTTAACACCTCTACAAGTCAGACTACTCAGGCAACATTATCCTCATTTCACACATAGGGAAAAATCTGAATGGCATTTGAAAAGCATTTAGAGCTTTTAATTTTCAGGCTTTTAATTAATGGAACTGGAAGTCTAACTAATTTCATTAGGTTTGACATTGTTGCTCTAGGTTAAACACCCAAAGAAGTGTGAAAAATCAGAAAGTGATTAAGCAGAGAACTGAACTAGAATCTCCCATGCTTACAAAACACAGAATAAAACATTCCAGTTACCAGGATGAATCCAAACATATTTTATTCAAAGGACAAGATTCATGAAGAATCATACATCCATATCATTAGGAAATACTAACACAGTAGCTGACCATCTCTGTAATGCTCAGGTGTACCTGCAGACTCTGCTCTCATGCCTGTATATTCAATAGTTTCTTCACAGATTCCTTGTACTGAGACATGTTACTTTCTGTTTCACCTTCGTTTTTAAGGGCAGTGACGGAGTTTCTGTAATTCTTCACCACTTCAGAGGCCAGCAGCTCCTCCTTGGTGACATTTCTGACATTCTCTGAGGCTTTTATTCGAAGCAGTGTGTCCAAGGCATTCTTCTGAGAGCGACTGTTCTCCCAGACATACTCTTCCATGTCCTCCTCAGACTTCTCACTCTCCCACTTCTCAGTTTTCTGCAAGAAAATTACACACCCTTAAAAACTACCCAAGACTGAAACAAAGCAACAATAATTCGAAGGAATTGATCTCTCAGAGCGATTTCCCTGTAAAAACTGCATTTATGGTGGAAGGTATTTCCTCCTCTGGAGTCCAAGGCTTGTAACTCAAGCCTGTATGAGCAGGATGAGCTCCCTTCTCCCACTCATCAGGTTCTTTATGTATCTGGCAGATACAACTGGGTGACTCAGAGTGGGAGGAAAAGCTTGTGGACTATACATAATGAAGTAGTAATTTTAAGGAGCCCTCAACACTGCAGGTCTGGAAGCAGCCACCCAGCTATTATGTCCCCTAGCACAGGGTTCTGGTCTGGCTGCACTGGCTGCTGGAGGGAAAAGTGAGACAGTGCCTGAGGAGTAACCCATGATGGGACTCACACAGAAAAGCACCACCAACAAATCCGTTTCTTTTTCCTGCAGAATAAATAGAATCTCTGTCCACAAGGTGCTGATCTTTACCTCATCAGTGCTGCAAAATTAGACAGGATCACAAGCTGGGCACTGACAGAAGACACCATCCCAGTGCCTGTAAATACACTTGTATCAATTCTGTCTTTCAATAATCCTCCAGCAGGCCTTGAAAGAATCTTTAAGCAATATTTCAAATATTGTAACCTGCTAGTTCTGTATATTTTATTTTTATTGTACTTTGATAAATACAGATGCTTCAGTGATATATTTGCATTTTTATACACTGCAGGCTGTATGTTTGAATATTTATAATTATTTAGTACTTTACTGATGTAACCAAGATGTCGTATCTTTACACTACCTCACCTACGTAAAAATCACAATTTGAAGTATTTTGGGTTTAGTTTTGCTATTCATGTTTTTCTTATCATTTTTATAAAATCATGTCCAACGTGCATTTCTCTGGAAACACATTCAAAGAAACATTATAGTAAAGCCTTTACATCATAGAGATTTTGTCTTTATTAAAAAGGGCACTTCAGTGAATTTTTAGCTCTGCTATGCAGAAACAAAAAAACCTCTTGCAAGTCAGGAGAGGAGGGTTTTTTGTTGTTGTTGTTTGGGGTATTTTTTGTTTGTTTTTGCTTTTCTGGGAAGGAGGTAAGGTTGGGTGTGTGTGCTGGTATTGTTTTTTATTCGTTTATTTAAAGGTTGTTCTTTCCACTAATCATCAAGGCTGCTGCAGTCAAACCACAGTATTCAATAAGCTTTAATTAAGCCCCAAGATTTTTTTTCCACCCTGCAGCTCTTGTGTGCTTGGATTCCTCTATCTGAATTTAAAACACTTTCCCAACTGCTGTGTCCTGCACCTGGTAAATGGCATCTCTTGTCTTTTGAGTCTGAGTCCAAATGTTTAGTCAGAAGCAGCAATACACACTGCTCAAAGGTTCATATGACTGACATTAAACCCTGGATACAATAAACCACAGGAGTAAAAGGACCTCATTCAATTTCCAGAGGGGAAAAAAACAGGAACAAAAGGACATCCTGTAGGCCTGTACTGCTGAAACATTAATGGAACAAGTGGGCACAGTGAAGTGTTCCTTGTCTGTTTGACAAACCCTGCAATCCAGGGTGGAGATTTAGAGTTTTAAATGGACAGCATCATCCTGCTTTACACATCCCTTGGTTGTCTGCAGAGTGGATTTCCAAGACATTTTTCCCCCTGAACTCCAACAGAATTTTCAAGGCAAAGCCTCTCTCACAGGGATAGGGTTTCTCAGGAGTAAGGGAATATGGGTATCACTCCTGGTCACTCCCTGGACCAAACTCATGTCTGAAGTTCAAACAAAAGATCCCTGTGAGGCTTTTAAACACCTCCAAGTCACAGCAGAGACAACAAGGACTAATGACAGTATTACATTTATCTCTTCAGGCCAATCCTTCTCTGCACACAGCAACTCACAGGATTTTGGAGATGCAGGCTGATAAACAGATTAAGATTTCTCTACCTCTGGTGAGCAATACAAAGCAAGATTTTAAAGCAACTGTTGAGTATTTCTTTCTTGGAATCCTTCCCAGCAGAATGATGCTGTCAACATGGATTTTAAAATAAGATCTGACTGTGTGGTGGGAGGTGAGGGTGAAGGCAGGAAGGGATTTGACAGTAGGGGGAGATTTCCAAATCCTTTAATTTTTGCAAACTAACTGTATCCAGTGAAACTTAAGATACCTTTTCAACAGAATTTACTGCAAGAGAAAAACTGACTGTAGGATTATACAGGCAATTGGAAACATACTCTAGTGGACAAGCACCATGAACTCTGAACAGTTACATGTGTTGCAACCTCAGTTTAAAGTGTTAGGAATAAAACTAATAAGGACAATTAAATAAAGTTCAAAAATTAAGTCTTCATCATGCAAATTTTATTAGGTGAATTATTTTCACCCCCTGCAGATTTAACATGTTAGTGAACACTGCAGTCTTAAAAAATGAGAATAAAACTGTAAGAAGTGGAATCCAAGTGTGATATTGTGTAATGTTTTCCTAGAATCTCCACTTTGGGAACCAGGTTAAAAATAATAATTCAGTAGAAGTGGCTTCCTCATTTTATCACACATAAGACAGAATTAATCTCAGTATTATCCAGCTTGGCTAAAGATGCACTCAGCTGATACTTTCAACATTTTCCTCTTAAAAAACTTACAGTAAGAATCAAAGAAACCCAAACCAAAACACCAGAAAACCATTTTCCATATAAAGTCAAACATCTAAACCTATGACCAAAGAAGCACAGAAAGGCTATTCTTCCACTTCCTAATGCAAATATAAAGAATTATTATTTCAATGCCATAAACATAATAAAGATGTGTTTCTAAGCAAATCTTTTATGCTACAGTTTAAGTCAGTATTTTGGGAGATTTACAAGCCTTTACAGTGCTTAATCTGAATTCTGAAAGAGTTTGAATGCTAAAACAGACTTTGGACAGTGAAGCTGCTTTTTATGTGTGAGCCATTAAGAAAAAGCTTCACTTTATATGGTACCTTAAAGTACAGAAAAAAAGAAAGAATTTGGGATCTCTTAAGCAGGCATTCCACCATCAATGGGATTGAGGTTTTTTTTTCTGCCTGTTCAACTTGCACAATTTTGCTGCTGCAGTGATACAGAGGCTTGTAATTGTCAGTTTCCTGATCTTCCTTTTGGGAAAAACATTTTAACTAAAATTTCCCTAGTGGCACACAGAAATCTTGAGGGCAATTAAAAACCCCTGGCTGGTTAATTTTCTTGTCAATGGTTTGAACAGTTCAATATTTAATGCTGTTTAGCAAAGACCAGGTATTTTAAAAGGATTATTTTCGAGGGGAAGGAAAACTCCTTAAATGCCAAGTCAAATTTCAAACTCTGTACAGCCTGAAATAAATACACCTAGATCTTTGTATTGCATTGAAATAAAAGATGCTGTGTGGTGAAACAGTCAGATTTTCAGCTAATAAATGACAGCTATGCTAACATTTTCCAAATTACTGGGAACCTTCAATCTTAAGAGGAGTTGCCAAAACAACTATGTGCTTATCTTTTTGGATATAACACACCTTTGATCTGTACTATTTAATTAACAACTTAGAAATATCAACAGGAGTTTGCAGAAAGGCAAAACCTATTTGTATCATATGAGATTGGATACAGAAATTGTAATTACTTGGTGATGTGGAATAAGTTAAAGTCCATTCTTCTGAATAAGCAGAAGTGTATTTTCTAGGACACAGCAGTGGCACAGGACAGGTAGGACCTCTAGAGGATCAAGAGAAAATCAAGAGCAACTATGGGGACTAAAAATTCCAGTGAGGTACAAATGTGTAACACAAAAGGAGGAGAAGAAGAGAAACACAAACAGAATTCTGCCCAAAGACCAATACTGCATAAGAGATGCTCTCCTAATTAATGATCCTCTAATTAATGATGCTCTCAAGTTTAGTCTCTGGCTGTGAAACTAACTTGCAAAAGTTGCCATCAGCCTGTTTCAAAACGAAGGACAACATCTAATTTCTCTAGGCTGGAGTGGCTGTATGCATTTTCTGGAAAATCCAGGTTTCTGCAAGGCTCATTTGTAAGGTATGTATCTACCTCAGTTTGTTTTCTGAAGTCTGACCAGGTAAGGTTTTGATCTCATCAAGAGAGATCAGGGATATTAAAAATGCAAGTGTGACAATTTTCTGTTCGGTTTTTTAACATCTGTGCCCCACGAGACTTTGTTTCACTCCAACAGGGACTGAAAATTGAACAAAAATTATATTTATGCATCAAAAAGGAGCCTTGTTCCTCCAGCAACAAGAAACATGGAGCTTAAACACAAGGTATTGCAAAAAGCTTACTACAATCAGAAATATTACAAAGACAATTCCTAATTCAGCCTTTTGCTGGCATGCTAATCCTTTTTGGTTCCAAGAGGTACAAAAAAAAATGTAACCTTCTTCTAGAGAATACACATTTCCTGTGTGGAAACCTCCTTCCTTTAATTTTAAATGTTTGAATTCAGAGAAAATTTCTGAAATTTAACATCTGTTGCAAAGCCACTTTAGCTTTACCTTTTCTGGTTCCCATTACTGATGAGGACACTCTCAGCTGTCTGAGAATCCATGGTTCAAAACAAAGGATATATTCCAATATTTAGATATATTTAGAGACCAGCCTCACTTCAGCCTCAGCCTGCATTACACACAGAGAGAAGCCTGTTCTAGCAGGGAGGGCACAGTTACACCACCCTTCATTGCTCTAAGATCCCCAAGGCAGGAGCTTTACCCTGAACATCTTCAGTGATTCCAAAAGGTGCCCAGGGAGCTTCAGCAAGACCTGAGTGCCTCCTCCACCTCCCACAGCAACTCTACAATCCCCCTGCCATAACATCCTGAGGGCTCCCAGCATGAACTTTGGAATCCTAAGTAGCCAGAGACCTGTTTAAGTTTCAACATATCCTTTCACATATTTTAGGCTGATTTACAAGGTGAACTCCCACTATAAAATTTCAAAATTCTGCTGTTACTGGCACAACCTGAAGTGGTAAAAATTATGTTTATTTGGAATGGCTTTAAATGACTCTGTAGTTGAAAAAAATGAAGGTGAAGCCTAAGAAAAGCTGTATGATGGATTTGAGTGTTATCACCAGCAGTCATTAAAAACACCAATTAAGCATGCAAGACACAGACATTGCATCCCACCACTGCCTTGCCACTGAAAGTCCTAAAAAGAAATGCAAAAGTAGTTCCCCTGAAATTCAGTCAAGCTGTACAGCTGTGGGGTTGATGGATACATATATTTTAGTTAAGCCTCCAGTGCCATGCTGTCTGCCCATTCTTCATTTTTTTCCTTCCCTCACCTTTCTGCTTCTTACTGTAAGAAGTAGTGGAGAACAGAAAATCCAGGCCAACTTTTCAGTAATCTTTCAAGATCCCAGCTTTGCAAGGCTGAATTGAGATCCTTCACTCTCCCTCATCTTGTGTATGTTTAAACACCACGTGGAATTGGAGCAATAAAAATTTAATTACTCTCAACATTTCTCCTTACTGGAAAATTGACTTCTTGCTGCATTTGCTTCTCATTCCTGCTTTCAACTCCTTACAGAAGTGGACTTTTGAGTGATAAACTATTAATCCAAGCTGTGTGAAGAAATGCATCCATGATCCTTTCAACCACTCGAGGGCAGCAAACTCTTTAAAAACCACTTGTACCATAAAAATACATCCAGGTTTGGAGGGATGTTACAGCATTCAAGCAGTATCAGCATTTAAAGGCAGCAAAAAAACCAACTGGTTAAGCTGCTGATTAATAATCTATCTAATATATCTCACTCTTTCACTGATTAATTCAATCCAGGCACAATCCTGGGGGATAATTTGAAACGAATCACAGAAAAAGTCCAAAGAAGAGAAATTCAATTCTTATTAATTGGGGCAAGTCAACCATCCAATTAATATATTATGAAAGCTAATAAAACACAAATGTTTGGTTAATAACCAGACAACTAGTAAACAGGAAGCAAAACATCTCCAAGTATTTTAGAATGAGAACATAAATTAACATCCTTAGGTTTTGAAGATTTTTAAGACTTTAAAAAAACCTCATGGTCTGATACTGCTTTTGTAACTGTAATAAAAGGGTGATGCATCACTGGCAACTAAAACATGATTACACTTGAAATTCCATTTCCTGGTGTATATCTGCATATAACTTTTCCTCCTATACATACTTCCAATTGACAAAATCCAGCAATCCAGATATTAACATAAATCATAGGAGTTCTGCACATTTAAAGAGATCATGGGCCAGGTTTTCAGGCTTGAGAGCAGAAGTTACATGGATCCAGCTTTCCTTCTCTCAGCAAGAATGGAACAATGCCCTCATCTTTTCACTCAATTCCATCAGTAGTGTGGCACTACTCTGCTGGGAAAGTCATCAAATCCTACAATTAGTTCTGCAAACAGGACTGATGTTACTGCCTAAATGGAAGACCAGGCCCTCCAATATTAAAGTTCATGTAAATGAAAATGAACCACACACTGTTTGCTCATGGTTTACAAAATGGATCCAAACGATCTTTCAGCAAGTTATTAAAAGGCATTATCCCTGATCAGGGGGAAAAAAATCATGCCACAAAATGAAACATGTCACACAAAATAAAAAAGCCCCATGTCTCAGGAAACCATGAATTTTTCATGGGAATCAAAGACAATTACAACTGATTGACGAACTCATCAAATAGTAACGTGGAGGATGAAAGGTAATAAAAGTGCAAGAGACTTGTGCATATTCAATCCACACTGAACACTCCCATATCAATATTGCATAGCCCTGTCTGCCAGCACTAATTAAAGCTGGAGCCCAGCACAGCCATGGTGTTTGTCTGAAATTATTAAAGTGAGCACTGTCTAGCTCTCTTGTCATTGCTTAATACTGGAAGCTGCTCTGCCATTAATTTAAGATTTGTAATGCAATGTGATGCTGTTGGGGAGAAAAACATCCACGTGTACTTGAAATCTGCAGCAAATGTTATCTTTCACCACTGATTTAATTTGATGCATTCTACAATTGCAAAATTGTCCTTCGAGGCAACTGCCACTGAAAGGGAAAGACAGCTCATCCTCCTTAGGATGTTCTTAACACCAGCACTGCAGTGATCAAAATCAAGAATAAGTCATAAAAATGCTGAATATAGACATGTCCTACTCTAGAACAGCTGAGAACAGTAAGTATGAGTTTTAGCAGTGGATAAGGTACAACTTCTATCAGAGTGACATCTGGAGATGATGAAGGCTTTGTCTGTCTCAAACAATGTCATGGTGACATGGGACACTTGAACAAAGTTCAGTCATCCAAAACATTACTATGGATTTCCAACTACTACTGCTCACTTGTTTTCTGTAAAAAATGCCTGTAAAATTGTTGAAGGGCACCAACGCAACCACAAAAATACAGGAGACAAGTGTGAAGAATTCCCTGTGAAAGGAACATCAGTAGTCAGAAGGTGGGAAGGCTGCCCCTTTTCTGAGCAAGAGGGAGCTCAGAAAAGCAGTCAGCTTGAGAGAAGGCATGTGAGAGAGCATTTAAAAAGCAGAACACTTCCAAATGACAGCCAGGGTTTACTGCAGCCCAGGAAGAGCCCAAGAAAAAGACATATTCTAATTAACAGGACTTTGAAATGCTGCAAAATGGTTGAATTTGAAGAAAAGTGAGTTGGAGGAGCATAGAATTGTAAGGTCATTTACTTTAAAATATGACAGAGAGCACATTAAGAGAGTCCATGCACAACTGCTTACCCAGGATTCATGGTACAGAACTGTGAGCAGGTGCATGCCATAATCATAGTTCTGTCTTCTTAGGGGACACCTGGAAACATTTTTTTTGAACAAAAGGTTAAAAGCAATCATCAAAATTTCTACTGTGTAATGTAGGGAATTTTAGGAAATGAGTGGTTGATTCCTGTGTATTTCTCAATTACACACAATCAAGAATAATATCATGGAGGCATGAGTAATAAGAACACAGGAGAATGGGCAGCTGCAAGTCAGCAGGAAAATATACAATACCCAAGAATTTACAAATCTTCTGCAGACATTAGAAACTTCTTTGCCCCCTGAGCCAAAGTGGAATCCAACATACATTCAGTCTGAACTCTTTTAAAACCTGTTTTTAGCAGTTGATAACAGGAGTAGTGTTAATTAAGTCTTATTTTAGCATTAAAATATAAAATAATTCACCAAGACAATAAGTGCTATGGCTAGAAGACACCCAGCCCTTTCTCTGCTGTGGGCACTGCTGCAATATTTTTGTTCCCTTGTGGCAGCTCACCTGTCTGTTGTAATTGTGAGCACATCTGTCTCCTGACAGTACCGCTCTCCCACCAGCTTAATCAGCTTCTTCTTTGCGTGGTCATCCAAATTCAGGCTGGAAAGTTTAACCTTCAAGAGAAGGAGAAAACAACTTTAATTCCTTGGAAAACCCAAACTCTGAATTCTGGAAGTAGTTGAGGCAGCCACATCTTCTATCAAGGAGAGTTATTTGGGATGCATTTGCAGAATTTCTTCAGATTGTAGCATGTTGGAAGTCTTAACACAAGGCAAGAATAATGTGAGAATTCAAACAATTTATTCCTGCATAATAAACATCCCCACAAATGCCTTACAGGTCCCAAGGCCAGTCAATATGAATGGACAGATTTGGTCAGCAACACACAGACATATTCATTGGTGTGTGATTTTGAATTCCCTCCATTTCCCTCATTTCCTTACAGCAGATCACATTTGCATGTTTGGAAAAGAAAGCCAAGCACTCAGAGGTTTTTAAACAAAGGCTGTTTACCAAAACAACCACTTACTCTTAAGGTCACCACTCTTGCTTTGGGATTCCGAATGGAAGTCCCTGAAGAAACATAATCCACTGTTTCAATCTCAATGGGAAAATGCTGCTCACATTTCTCATCACTGTCCAGAGCACTTGGCCATTCAGTGCAGAAATCTGTACAATAAAGAGAAAACACTCTGAGTAATACCTCTCTAGTATATTTGGCTGGGTTTTTTTTCCTTTTTCTTTCAAATGTGTTGCAATAAATGTTTTTTAAAGTACTTAATCCTAGAATCCACACTCATTTAGGCAACAGCAGTGCTTCTGCTAGAAGCACTGCTCCAGTATTGCCATGGTTCTCTTTGTACTGGCTTCCCCAAAACAGGATACAGGACTGCATGTGCAGTCTCATAGCTGCCAAATAGGATCATAGAATGGTTGAGAATGACCCTCCTGCTATGGGGATTTTTTTAGTAGATCCAGCTGCTCAAACCCCTGCCCAGCCTGAGCTTGAACACTTCCAGGATGGGGTATCCACACCTTCTCTGGGCAAGCTCTTCCAGTGTCTCACCACCCTCATCAGGAAAAAGGCTTCTTTTGCCTGAGCTCCTCATTAGGTTCCCTTTACAGGCTTGCTGGGGTGCTCCTGGTCTCCAGCAGATCCTGTATCTCCTCAGCTGACCCTGCTCTCACAGAGGGTCTCATACTAGTAGCTTTTTGGCCATGAAATGAAGTCCATAATGGCTGCTGATTGAAGCCTGGTTCAATCACAGAGCTCTCTAAGAACTGAGCCACATTCATCACTCGCCTTCTGTAAAGCACTGAACAACTATCAGCTCATCAGTTGAGCAAGATCAAGTGAAAAAGTAACATTTCAGTCTTACTGTGGTGCTGACAACCTCCTGAGACTTATCTGCTGCCAGCTGGATGACTCCTGGCAGCAGCAGGAAAGCAGACAGTACCAGCCACAGCCAGCTGAACAACCAGCCCCACAAGTGAACCATGCCTCACTCCATCACACACAGCTACATCCTGCTTTGCTGAAAACTTCCAGAGGTGGTTTATAAAGAAAAAATGAACTAAAGCAAAAAAAACAAAACAAAAACAAAAACAAAAACCATAAAAACCCCAAAACAAACAAACAAGAAACCAAAAAAACCCCAAAAAACCAAAAAAACCCCAAAAACAAAAAACCAAAAAAACCCCAACAACAACAACAAAAAACCAAAACCCCAAAACCAGAAACAAAAAACCAAAACAAACAAACAAACAAAAAAGCAAACCAAAAAAAACCCCCAAAAAATCAAAAAACCCTCAACCCTCCTTCACCTTTAAGAGCTGCACAGTGCTTCTTAATTGCAGGAGGAGTAAGATGCAAAAAATTGGGAATCTGGAACAGACACATTAAAAGTTACCAAAATAATAGGGGTTTTTTGTCTGATCAGAAGTAAAGGGGCATTACTGAAATCTGAGTACACTTCTCACATTTGCTAAGGCAGTATAACATGCTTAAGAAAATATTCATATAATCAGACTCTTCCTCAAGTCTGATTTAGGGGAAGACTTAACTCAGTGACAGAAGTCACAGCCATGATTATCCTAAAAAGTCTCATGATATCACCCACTCATTAATTAACTTCGTATTTGTTACCCCTTAGAAACTCAAGAGGATTATGTGACTTAACAACAGAAAGCATCTCCAAGACAAATATTCCAACCAAAGCAGTGCAGCCTCAGTGAACAGTGACTTTAAAAGTGATCCCCCCCCAGCCATGGCACCTTGTCTTACCTTGATGAGTTCTAGGTTGCCTTCTTTTGGTGGAGGCACTCCTCTCTTCACTGGGTAACCCATCCTGATTGGGAGAGGCACAGAGGCAGGTTTGAAGGCAGCTGCTGTTGGGTACACACTGCTCCAGTCCTGGTCCACTGCCATCCTCTCTGTCCTGGGAGGTGCAGCCTGATCAAGGGAAAAAAGGGGACAAGGTGGGACAGGAGATATATGAGATGTAAGACAAGGCAAGGTCAACACACCAAACAAAGATTCCAGGAATCAATTCCCACAGCTGGAGATCACAAGACACTTTTACAGCTAAAGTTAGTGCTGATTTGTAGAGGAATTTTTAGCAGAGAGCCTCTCCCATCTTAGCTGGCAGGCCTTTCCCAATCTTTCACTGCATTTGATGGCAGAGATGCTTAGGAAAAAGAACTTGCCATCTTCCTGCCTTGGGATAAATCAGCAATCAAACCAGTACAGAATTGCAAACTCTGTCTCCTAAAGGGCCTGAACACGTGGTGGGGGACAAGACAATGAATTTTAAAATTCTGGAACTCTGTAGGTGTGGAACAGTTCATAAATTCATAATGCTGAAATTTCTTGCCATAGAAATTCCAGTGCAGGGACAATGTATCAATACATTGCAGAAATAGCTTATACCCTCCAAAAACTGACCATCATTTCAGTCAAATGCTCTTGGAGAAAGAAAAGCTTTATGCCAGAAAGCAACCACCCCAAATCCTATAAACTCAGGCTGAAAACAACATTGACATGTCTGGGTGACTGGAAATGCAGCTTTAAGTTACTTTTCAGATCTGCAATTCATGGTGTCAATGCAAGTTAAGCCTCAGCTTAGTGTTATATTTTTGATTTTTGATAACATAGACTGAAAAGGTTAGAGAAGGCAGGTGCTGGCCTGGAAGAGTCCCAGGGGATTGTTTCATCAGGGTTTGACTACAGAAGGGGCTCCTGGGCAAACTGATAGAACACACAGTTTAGAAAACTAACCCAAACACCTGTAAATTTCAGTACTTACTGATCTTATAAACTGTGGTGCCCTGCCTCTTCTCCTTACTGAACCTGAAAGAAGGAAAAAACAAATGAGATGAACAAAAACATTTAAAAAAATTATTTTATTGGGAGCAAAAAATGTAGCATAATTCTGTCTTTTTTTGTCTTTGTGACAATAGCCAGTAATACTTCCCAATCTTTACATGGAAGAAAGGGAAGATCAGATACTCAAAACTCCAGATTGCTAATTAATTTTGTAAAAAATAAGATAAAAAAAGAACTTGGAAGACAAGAATGAAGGCCACTTTTTATTCATTCCTTCACTCCCTTTCCTCTTTCCCACACAGCAGTCACAAATCAACTCTCCACCAGCACCACTTGATAGATAAACTTAAAGAGTTCCTATTTCCAAAAGGAGACTGCCATGGCTCCATCCTTTCCTTCTGACAGCACAGCTTCACACCCTCTTCTGTGCCACACTCCAGCACAACTAACCCCTGCATGAACAGTTTGGACATTGGATTGTTTCTCTTCTAGAACTGGGGGTGGGGAACACCTTGATCCCCCTCATGGGCAGTCCCAGAGAAGGTGGAAGAGGAAGTGAAGGAGTTTAATCTGTTTCAGGCCTAGGCTTTTCCTGGCTTTACTTTATAGCTCTCTGATTTCACCTGGAGCTGTGGTGAGGGACCCCTAGGGATGCACGAAATCACCAAATACCACTGGATTTTCAAATTAAACGCTGATCTTTGCATGCTGGTCTGCCTTCACTTCCTCCTCAAACTCTTAAACACTTCCAAACCCCA
>JANPWX010000069.1:1620829-1870831 GCA_024734555.1 Trochalopteron elliotii | reverse complement strand
GCCGGCTCGGGCCCGGCCCCGCACGGGCGAACGCGGCAGCGCCGCCCTCACGGAGCCGCGTAGGCTCCGCTGTGCCCTAGGGAGGAGCCGCAGAGATCCTCGCCTCTGTCCCTGAGCTCTGCTATGGAGCCCTGAACTGGGAACATTCCGGGTTGGAAACGTGTCCCGACCCTGCACAGACACCCCAACAATCCCACCCTGTGCGTCCCTGAGGGCGTTGTCCAGAAGCTCACGGAGATCTGGCAGCCTTGGGGCCGTGACCATTCCCTGGGGAGCCTGTTTAGTGCCCGACACCCTCTAGGGGAAGAGCCTTTCCCTGATATCCAACCTAACCCTCCCCTGACACAGCTGCAGCCCATTTCCCAAGTCCCTGGTCACATAGAACAGAGATCGGAGCTGCCCCTCTGCTTCCCCTCATAAGGAAGCAGCAGAAGGCCCCCTCAGTCTCCTCCAAGTTTTTTTCCCCTCACAAGTACAAGTACAACTTCTCTGCTCAGTCTCCTCCAATTTATTTTTGGGGGATTTACTTTTTTCCCCCAGAACCGAAGGGAAGGAGGACTGATGAAAACAGCCATACACTACAGTTCAGAACAGGAGATCTAGACAGCAACTAATGAATAAAAGTTTAAGTCAGTGTAGCTGTAAATGGAAACAGGATACCCAGTAAAATTTGCTAGGATAAGACACAGTGGTGCAAAAACTGTGTATTCCTTCAAACTAGTGATCAAAACCTGCTAAAAGTTTGATGGCATTAATCTCTCCTTCATGCTGTTCAGAGCCTCCTGTCTCTCACATTCACTTCTTTCCACAAGATCCTTCACCCCCCTTTTTTTTGTTGCAGAACCAATTGAATTGTGTTGGGCTACATCTGAGGCACACAGAAAACCTCATCTGAATGACAATGGACCGCGACTTTTCTAGCAAATACACTGCAAAAGGGACTCAAAGTTTTGACTCCTATTTCATAGAGAAAGCACTTCAAATTAAAAGTTATTTAAATAGCTCCCTGGAAAGTCCTGTATTAAAGACATGAATGCTGCTCAGAGCTGGGGCCTTAGAACTCACTAAGAATGACATTAAATACCAACAGTTACATTGAGAGTTTCCTCTGGAATGCAGCATGGAACCTCCTTTTCAAGGAAAATCTCCTTTCAGTTCTCCTAATGTTTTACCCACAAAATAAATCTTGATAGGGAAACAAAACTGTTGGTAGCACAGGTGGTCCTAGTAAACTGCCCAGATTTCCAAGTCTGGCTGAAAAAATATGCACAATTTTATTCATGTTGTATTTATTTTGTGTAAAATATACTAGTATATCATCCTGAAGGATAGGAAATGTAAGAGGAGAAAAAAAAAATCTAAGAACATCTAAACAGAAAAGACTCTGTGATTTGTTTACATTTAGAAAACCAAAACATTGACAAACATCATGCAGAATTGGAGCAAGGAGATGCCAACATTGAATTGAATCTTTTTCTTTACTGGAAAATTGACTTCCTGCTACATTTACTTCTCTTTCCTGTTTTCAAACTCGGCTTTTCAGTGACAAACCAGTAACTGAATTTTCCTCTCTGCTGCAGCACAACCAACCCAGAGTCCAACATCTCATCTCGATGGCCACATTCCACAGGAGGCATTTATATTTAGTAATATTTTACAAGATTTGGAAAGCAACACATTGCCATACATTCACCACCTGCTGGTTTTACTGGGAGGAGATCCATGGCTGTCTGAGCCCATGATCTTTTCGCTCTGCTGGTGACACCGTGGCCATCACTGACCTGCAAATATCAGTGTTAGTGCCTCCAAGACCCCAGGAATTTCAAGGGTTTTTTACCAGAAAAGTTTGTGCTGAGTTGCAGAGGAATTTTTAACAGAGGGCCTCTCCCACTTGGCTACTAGGCCTTTCCTATCTTCCACTGCATTTGAATTCAGAGATGCTTAGGAAGAGGAACTCGCCATCTTCCTGCCTTGGAATAAATCATCAGGAGTAGGAAGGGCAATAAAACCAGTATGGAATTGCAAACTCTGTTTCCTGAAGGGCTTGAGTGTGGGGTGGCAGGCAAGACAATGAGAGTTAAAAGTTCTGAAATTCTGAAAGTGTGAACCAGTTCATAACACTGAGCATTGGAGGGGAACAGGGTTTGGCCCCTCATATGCTTATCAAGGAATAGGTTATTATCATGGAAAGTGTCTCTTCCCAAGGGTGATTGTCCTTCCCAGAGCTGGGCAAGGCCAGTCATGTCTGATATCGTTACCAACAACCATGGCTGAGGGTGCTGAGTGCCCCTTCGGGCAGCGAGCAGCTGACACCCGTTTGTGCAGGAGTTGTTGTTGATCTGCAGGAGAATAGGAAGGCTCTGCAGAGGGACCTGGACACGATGAGGTTCAGCAAGGCCCAGTGCTGGGTCCTGCGCTTGGCCCACAGCGATTCTCATCTTGCAGAGCTCTGTTACAAGATGGGGGGCAGAGGTTCTCGGTTGACTGTTGGTGTCAGTTGCTTGTGGCAGTCCTTCAGTTGTCCCTTGGGGCACCCATAGACCTGCAGAACCTTTGGGCTGGTCCTGCTGTGAAGGGTCAGCCTTGCTGCTGCCTGGGTGGAAGGCCCCTGACGAAGGTAAGGACGTTCCCCATCTCCCTGGATTTTCTCCAGAGCACAGAGATGCTCAGTAGCTGACTGCAGCCACATGTACTGACGGTGCTGGCAAGACAAACCAAGGCTCTACTGCTGGAACTCAAAAGGCTCCCCCATCCCTCCCCCCAACCTCTCATCTCATCTGTCTGAGGACACTGATCTCCTCCCTCAGTATTTTCCTTCTGCATCAAAGCTCAAGGTCAAGTCAAGGGTGCAGGGACCCTCTTGGTCTGCTTTTCTGACACTTCCATGGACACCAGGAAGTACAGCTCATTTCTGGGATCAGTGGGGCATGTTCTGCTTGCTCAGTTTGCAGCCCACCAGCACTGGTGAAATGGCACCTCAGTCTCCAGCTGTGAAAGGGACACTCATCTTTCTGTAGACAGAAATGCTTGTTTGAAGTACTCAGGCCATCCCTAAAAGTCTGCATGAAACTTAATGTTATCTGCCTTGCCACAGAGTGGCACCATATATCTGACCCTTTTCTCTGAAATCTACTGCTCTAAGAAGTGTGGAGACTACTTAGAGTTATCTTTTATTGATTACTTTGGGCTTTTCACACAGAGTTGTTCAACAAAACCTTTTCTCTTCTCTCTGTCTGCAGCCTGAGCAAAAGACGTGTCTGAGTTTGCTCACAGCATGGATAACAGCAGTGGTCCTGTTCTTCTCCTTACCTTGCTGCTGCAGAACACGAGCAGCCCCAAAGGCTCCAGCCCTGCTGGCTACGAGATGGCAGAACCTCCATCCCCAGGAGGAGGCTCCAGCAGGAACCACTCTCTGGTGGAGTACGGGCTGAGGCAGGGGGAAATCGCCGCTGCCGCCGTGGTGTGGGGAGCGCTGTGGCTGATCTCCGTCCTGGGAAACTTCCTGGTGTGCTTAGTGATCCACAGGAGCAGGAGGACACAGTCCACCACCAACTACTTTGTGGTGTCCATGGCCTGTGCAGACCTGGTGAGCAGCGTGGGCAGCGCGCCCTTCCTGCTGCTGCAGCTGGGCTGGGGGCGGTGGGTGCTGGGCCGCGGCCTGTGCCGGCTGGTCAGGTACCTGCAGTACCTCACGCCCGGGGTGCAGATCTACGTGCTCCTCGCCATCAGCGTCGATCGCTTCTACACTCTCATCTACCCCCTGAATTTCAGAGTTTCCAGGGGGAAGGCCAAGGGAATGACTCTGGTCTCTTGGCTCTGTGGTGCTCTGTTTGCGTCACTGGCCTGTTTTCTCTACGGCTCCAGCAGTGACCACCATTGCGACTTTTTCCTCCCCAGTTCTTGGCTAGGAGTCGCCGCTGGTGTCATCCACCTCTCAGTGCTGTTGCTTTTAATCCCATCACTCCTCATTATCCTCTGCTACCAGAAACTCTTCACCTGCATTTGGGGAAGTGGCACTGAGGACGCAGCTGGCAGGAGGACAGTGAATCTTGTCTCAAGAAGAAAAGTGAAAACTCTCAAGATGTTCTTCATCTTTGTCTTGGATTTTCTCTTGTCCTGGCTGCCTTTCTTCATGGTACAGTTGTGGCACCCACAGGAAACAGACTACAGAAAGAGCTCCTTGCTTTTCCTGGCCGTCACCTGGATCTCTTTCAGTTCCTCAGCTTCTAAGCCAATCCTCTTCTACGTGAATAATGCAAACTTCAGAAGAGGGATGCAAGAAGTTTGTTGCATGTGGAAATACCCCAGAAGCAACATCTACACCATTACCACCAGTTCCAGGACAGATGAAAATAATCACATGGGCATCACAGAATATCCCAGCACCAGCCCAACCTCAGCAAAGACTCCACCTGTGATGGTTTGAACAGAGAAGTCAAGGATCATGAGGTTGCCAGGCCTGATGAATCCAATCCCACAAATTTATTTGTCAGGAGGGTTTCATGACTTGAAACATATATTTACCAAGAATTTTTAACACTTGAAAAGCAATGGATGAGCTATGAGGGTGCTATGTTCCCCCAGAAGAAGGAGGAACTTTCACTCTTTTGAAGCAATAAATAGTTACATATTTTAGACCAGCTCCTAGGGTAGAAAAAAATAAATGTTCCATATTATTTAATGGCTTGGGTTTGATGCATTTGTTCTATTTCATTTTAGTTTTCACATTCTACTTTGGGGAACTGCGCTCCTGGAATCTACAGGAGTCCTTACACTCTGTAGGGAGAAAAGGGAAAGAAAGAAACACTGCTTGTTAAGGGATGGGCCATAGTGTATGAATGCCTAAATCCACCCAAAGCCATCTAGGCTTCCTTCCAGTATGTCCCTGGAGATATTCCTGCACAGGGCTTGTCCCTCTTGTTCAGACCCCACTGGTCTGGTGGACAGGGTGTTGTTGGGTTAATGGCTTGACTGGATGATCTGAAGAGTCTTTCCAGCCTAAACAATTCTAGGATTCTGTCTCCTTCCAGTCTTCCTGTGCCTCCATTTCTCTTTGGAATAACTTCCTCCTGGAAAAGTCACAGGAGATTGTTTCAGCAGGGTTTAACTGCAGAAGGGGTTCCTGGACAAATTTCCAGCTCACAGCTTAGGACTCCTCTTCCACACAGGCCCTGATGGAGGAGCCTCAGGCTCTGCCATCCTGGGGCCTGTTCCAGTGTGTGGCTGTGGAGCCACAGAGCCACGATTCCATTGCATGGAGTCATGGAATATCCTGGGCTTGAAGGGAGCCCTGGCCCTGCACAGACACCCCAACAATCCCACCCTGTGCCTGAGAGAGTTGTCCAAATGCCCCTGGGAGCTCTGGCAGCCTTGGGCCTCTGGCCATTCCCTGGGGAGCCTTTCCCTGATATCCAGCCTAACCCTCCCCTGACACAGCTCCAGCCATTCCCTTGGCTCCTGTCCCTGGTCACAGAGAGCAGAGATCAGATCTGCCCCTCTGCTGTCCCTTGGGAGGAAGCTGCAGACCCTGCTGAGGGCTCCCCTTGGTCTCTTCCAAGTCAATTTTCTCCCCTCACAACGAAAAATACAACTTCTCAGCCACTGCATGCTGTTTATCTTCCCGAAACAGGGACAGGCTCTTTCAACAACCTCTACAAGCAAAGCTCTGTAGATTTTTTTCAGGAAAACACAAATGGATTAATCCCTGGGAACATTTCCCATGGAAACAAGGTGGTGACACTGTCCTGTGTAAATCTGGACTAGGAAGTGCTGCTTTTCTTAAATTTCAGCTTTTTTTCCTGTGCCTCAGGACGTGTTTGTGCAGATGTTAATTGGGTTTTTTGGTAGCAATATGCTTGTGCCCCTGGCTGTGCCCAGGAGTCCTGGTTTTAATCTGTTTGTTTCATATTACAACAGAGCTGTGATGTATTTTACCCTCTCATTACTAATACAGCATCTCCCAATGACTCAATCCACTTTAGCACAATTGTTGGTCAGAATGCATTATGAATGATGAACAGTGAGTAATTACTACTGCTAATTAAAGTATAAGCTTTGCAATTACAGATTTCCACAAGATTTTTGGTAATTTTACAAATTTTGAGGTATGAAATGTCCATCCATTTTTGACAGCTGATGGAAAAAGGACAAAGAAAAAGATGATGGAATTTTTAGTAGCAGTGTCTGATAAATGTTCAAGGTTAAGAGTAATTATTTAAATTATGTAAATCTTTGTGTTCTCAAAGTTAATTTTGAAGTGAACATGTCCAGAGATCAAAGACAGTGAGGCATCTGAGTGAGCATTTGTGCTTGAGCACCCAAAAAAGTTGAATCTATCCTGAACCTGAAAACTGAAGATTTTACATCCTGAACTGAAAAACTGAACACACCTCTAGAGGGTATACATTCATCATGCTGTACACATGGGATATAAAATGGCTCTGAATATCATAGAATGCATTCACAAATATCTCTTACAAATAACAACTGCTTTTCCAATTAATAAAAGAGTAAATCTTTGTATCTTCATTCTCAGCATATGTATCAGATGTACCCCATTGCCCTCACCATGATGAATCATTGTCAAGGCCAAGAGAAAAGCTGTGTATTTCCACACCCCTCTGCTCCTGTACATCCTCAGGACAGACACTTTGCAAGTCAGTTTGTGCACCCGAATGCCAGATGGAGAGTGGTGTTAGTGCTCAAAGTTGGAGAACTCTTTGGTCTACAGTGGTACTTAATATAATTAGTGCATTTTACAAATACTCAGCAATGCCTTAAGCCAGTCTTACTGACCTTCTGAAATCCTGCTCTGTATTCTCACTAGAACATTCTTAGAAGCCAGTCTGAATTTTATCTTATTTTCCACATTAGGGTAACATAAGAAGAGACCTTTTGTTTTTGAAAGCACGTAGTTCCAGTCCCAGAACAAGATCAGCTGCAGGTGTTATATGTTAGCTTGGAGTTCCTGTTTCATGACTTCAGCATGGGTCACTTGCATGTCTTGGGTTGCAGTATCAAAAGTTACTGGCTTATTTTAAAACTCTCTCCAAATTTTCCTGGTTTTCCTAAAAAGAAACCAGTAACTCACAATTATTGTTTTCAAGTCAGCTTTCAGTAGAGTGATCCGTGTTCAGCACAGTCACTGCTGCTTTTAGTACATTTTACTTCAGATGAACATCAAATGAACACACTCCTGCTTTGGGAGGGTGCTTTTAAAGAAACATTTATGGGATGTTCTAGTTGCTAGAACACAGCCCTCAAGCTCACTCACTTCTTCCACAATCCTGTCAAGGCAGCTTCTTTCCTACAACAAAATTTAAACAGATCTTATCACAGATACCTTTATTTAGATTTCCTGGATTCTGCCAAGACAAGCACAGCCCCAGATTTCCAAAAGATGGACAGAACTGAAGTGCCTCAGATGCCAAGTGTCTTGCTGAGCTCATCATATGCAGCTGAATGTATTAATCCTGGAAAGAATGTGGGATCTGCTTCTCTGCTGGAAACATCCTGGGTGACATTCTGAGCACCCAGGGTGGTGGGGTGGCACTCACCAGGGAGCTCTCCACCCTTCTGTGTGTAGGAGAGCCAAGTCAGCCTGGTTCATTGGGATTGCTTGGATTGCAGTGGGAAGACCCTTGGCCAGCCTTTGTGCTTGTGCTCTTTAAATCTCTGCAGAACACACTAAGCCTGACTTTCAGGTCATGCTGCATGTGTGCACTGTGCGTTACATGCTCTGGAAGCACTGAGGGGTTTAGAACAGCCAGAGAAAGCAATAGACAGCTCTCTCATAAAAATTACAGGAGGTGGAAGTAAGAAATAAGAAAATATGCTCCACTTTGAGCATGAGGTGAATCATTTCAGAAGAGTTACTGCCTGAGGCTGCAGCTTAGATTATGTGGACCTGGTACATTAAGAATTTCAAGTACTGCTCTTTAATATCAGCTTGATAATCAATTGAAGATTGTATAAAAGAACCCACAGCTCACAGAAAAGAATCTTTGTGGAAACTGTAGATAAAATTAAGAAAATGTCCTAGCTGACTTTTAAATCCATACACGTAAATGTAAAAATGCCCAACTGCACTTACCCTGAAAGGATCATTGTCATCTTTCCAAATTGCTTCTTCAGTTATAACACACAGCTCCTATGTAAAGAGTCTCTTCTGAAGCAATAGTTCTATTTTGGTCAATCTTTTCAGATATACTTGAAATAAGCACCCACTTTTCATGGTATTCTGTTACAACCCTAGAACCAATAACAGTATCCTTTTCCTCCAGTGCATCACTAATGATTTAAACAAACCCAATCAAACAATGCTAGGACACTTAATATAATTGAAGAAAGGAATCAAGTAACAGCTGAGGTTCCCTATGCAAGAATTTATATTGCCTCTTATTATTTGAAGGTTCTCTGTGGCTCCTATCTGGTTACCTCTTCAGCAGTGACCATAGGGAACCAATTTCATGCAGTAATTTTGTCTTCCTTTAATGCAACACAAGCATAACAACAGATACTTTGCCCCACATGGTAGCAGTCTATTTAAGTTCATCTGCTTTATTAATATCCAGATATCAAAAATGTTGTGGCTTTATATAAAGCTATACTATGATTTATAATTAAAGAATTCTGCTGGCCCAGTGAAGAGCACTTAAACTGCACCCCAAGATTGTCCACGTGGAATAACATGAGAACAGTGGAATTTGGCTGCAGCATTCTTAAAACGACTTTCATGGAATGCATTATAATTACTGCTTGATTTTCCATAGTGCCTCAAATGGCAGACAGGATCAGGACCCTGTGATGCTGGCATTTGTCTAATAGGAATTAGCACTCTTGAAAGTTCACTGAACTCTGGTGCGAAAGTCGTGGAATCAAAACCTTTCCCAGTTCTGGCAGAGGAAGACACACTTCTTTGTCAGCTCTTTCACCTGGTTCTTCAGCTTCCATCTCCCCCCTCCTTGTAGTGGGAGACAACATAAAATAGGGACAGGAGACCAAGCTAAGAGACTGAGGCACAGGATATGTATATTCTTCTGGAAAACTGAAATGTACCCTGAATTGACTGTGGATTAATAATAGTTAAGCCACACAAGTGATTTGCTTATCTGAGATTTTTCACATGCACACACACACACACACAAAGATAAGCTGAATAGATGACATCCTTGGTGACATTAAAAATGCAGGGGTTTTTTTAGGAGATGTGTGTTAGATGGCTGTGGACTCATCAGGACTCATAAAGATTAGAGAAACACAAGACTTGGAGTCCCTCGTACTTACCTAATGGTGGTGAGATGTGATTTTTGGGTGGGTGGGGGTCTGGGGCAGGGCAAGGCCTTGTTGGGCAGGGTCTGTTTGCTCTCTCCAGGGTGCTGAATCCCATGGGTATCACTGAACATCCTTTGGAAAGGGATACATCCTCAGGGTATGGTTCCAGTACACAAGCTGTTGTGCTTTGTTGGTTTCATTTTGGGTTGGTTATGGATGTTGGCTATCAGTGGAGTTTTTTTTGAAGAGCTGCCTATTTTCCTCTGTCTGTGTGGTCAAAAGTGGCTGAATAGCTCTTTAACCAACCAGTCAAAAGAAGAACTAGAGATTTTCAGAATAAAATTTAGACCCAGGTGCTTACAATGTTGATGAGTTTTCAAGAAATGAAAGGGACAAGTGTTGTAGGAACAGACAGACAACCTGATCTGAAAGTTGCTACTAGTTCCCCCTCTAAAGATCATATGAATTAATTGATTTTTTTTTAAAATTTACATCAGGCAGATAGAGTTTATTAGAGTCAGAATAGCAACAATAGTTTAGATCTTGCAGTAGGATTTATTATAAGATTTATACAATTATGGTAATTCCAAGAGCTATACATTCATGATATGCATCATACTATGAGATTTACACTTCCTTCACATCACAGCTGTTAAGAAGTTCAGGCATTTTTTGAAGAACTTGCATCTTCTGCTTTTTTTTTTCCCCAATAAAATATTTAGGTTTTAGTTTGAACTGAGAGGAAAAAACCTTCATAAGTGCAGGAGTCAAGTTAGCTCCTTACAGGCATTCCATCATGGAAATTAGAGATTTATGGAATTCTTAGACACTACTCTGGGTCAAGCAGTCAGCCTGGTAGACTATCTGTGTTAATACAAAAATAATGAAGCACTGCCAGCACTCATAAAAGGCAATTTATCACATCATATCTTCCCCTGTGTGGTAAAAATGCTACAAAACATTTCACTTGGCAAACTTCTGGAGAGGATGGAAGCCCAGTGTCTCAATCTGGACATGCACCATCTTTCCAACACCACAGTGTAAAACTCATGATAAACTTAGTTTACATTCAGCATATCCTTGTGAAGAAGAATAATGGTGTTCATGGTGCACAGTAAATGGACTGCAAAGTGCTCCGCAGACAAGTGAACTGTGTAACAGATTTGGCAAGACAAAAATTGCCCCATTGTTCAACCTACAGTTCAAAAATAAAAAGTACAGGGGGCACTGTTAAGTGAACTCAGAGCTGAAGCCCCATTTCCTGATTCTAAATTCCCTTTGTTTACAGTCCCTTGTAGCCCACTAGGCTGGGAAGCTGAATCAGAGAGCAAGGGCTGGAATTTTGCCTCCTTAAAGGCGTTCTGGGCACCACCAGCTGGAGCCACACAACTTGCTGGGTTTGCACCCCAAGGAGATCACTGTTAAGAGCCCACAGCTGCCCCAGAGGGCTGTGTGGCACTCAGCAGTGCCCAGCTCCTGGGTATCAGTGCTGGCAGTGCTGCAGATGCAGAGCAGATCTTCAAGAGAGCACTGATGCAGAGAGCTTACGTCGGGAGAATGGAATCTGGGATGGACGGAGGGGCGCGGGAATGTTTTGCAAGTCTCATCTATTATTTACCCTTCAAGATATTTTCTAGCATTAAGGGTTCCATATTATCTGTCTCTTGCATGACTCATTAACACTTTCCTTCTAAAACACAGCCCCTGGAGGAGACAGTGATGGGTGGTGCCAGTGGTGCTGTGTTTAGGTTTGTCTCTGAGAAGTGCCTCCTCCTCAAGAAGGGGCTCAAAAATGCATCTCAGAGCCAGACATT
Source organism: Trochalopteron elliotii (assembly GCA_024734555.1). NCBI lineage: Eukaryota > Metazoa > Chordata > Aves > Passeriformes > Leiothrichidae > Trochalopteron > Trochalopteron elliotii. The sequence goes on along the minus strand of JANPWX010000069.1, from coordinate 1,859,744 downwards.
TCTCTGTGCCTTCCCATCCTGGCCTTTTGGCTATAAATTCCCAAGTGTAGTGCTAAATGCAGTGCTGTCAGGGTGAGGAAGATGTGCTCTCTGAGCACGGGGTGGCACCAAGCCCACCAAAATTAAACACATGAAGTGAGCCCAGCTGCAGAAGTCACGCTTCTGTAAATACACAGCTGCAGGATTCTGTGTGCATCTATAGTTACCAGTGAACACTTCAGCATTTAGACATTCCTGGAATCATGCATTTGATGTAAGTCATAAATTAGTGAGGTGACTAATTGCCTTTTGAGATTTTCACCCAAAGATGCCACATGCTGCTTTTGGGGGTGTGTGAAGGAATGTGTTCAAGTCTTCCACATCCCAGTCTATTAAAATCCTGTCATTAAATCATCTTTTCCTCAACCAAGAAATAGCAATCAGGTGCTCTGGTTTGTATTTCTGCTGGGGTTTGAAACCTGCTGCTATTATGTTGAGTTTTTGCATTTGCAGTAAATCTGGGTACTACTATTCCCTCAAAGGAAACTTATATTTAACGTTCAAATATTCACAAAAATTACTGGTTGGTTGGTTGGTTGGTTGGTTGGTTGGTTGGTTGGAGGTTTTTGTTTGGTTTGTTGGGGTTTTTTAAAGCTTTTTTTCCCCTCCATACTTTGGCTAGTTTTGTAGAGCTTGAGTAATTACATTCAGGAGAGGTCAGAGGTGAGGAGAGATGGCAATTTTTTCATTTAGCAAATTGCTGTCTGGAAAAGTTAATAGAGCAGAGAGTATAAAAGTATTAATTGATGCAGCAAGCATTTCAGGAAGAAGCAAAAACATGGAGAAGGATTTTTGTGGCCTGAGTCAGGTATCAGTTCTCAATGACCACTCACCTGCAGTAGTGTGTGGAATAATGAATTCAATTCTGTGCACAGGGTAAACTGAGCAACACAGCATCCAAGGAAAGTGTTCTGGATGGGTTGGCTTTTAGATGAGACTACATGTATTATGTATCAAGAAGAAAGAAAGGAACTAAAAGGGTTTGGGTTTGGGTTTTTGTTTTGTTTTGGAGTTTTTGCAGTGGTATGGAAATATAATTGGGAAACTAAGAAATTACTTTCTGGAATAATCTTTACAGGGGAAGAGATGCCTTAGCCTCATGAACAATTACGATAAAAAGTGAAGACTATGTGCAATGACAGCATTCCCTCACTGATGATAACCATAGGGTGAAAGGGTTCCATTCTCTAACTCCTGTCTCCGGAAAAGTGGGAAGCTTAAGTTTGGAATGCTGGCATTGTAGACAACAGTCTGATTTCTGTTACAAGAGGAGGAAAGGAGAGAAATAGCACTATTCACTATCTCCTTCCCTATTAGAAAGGTCAGCAATAAAATGGGGAGTTTGATGCTGGAATGGTCGTATTTGGGATTCTCTTTCTCTCAAATTAATACAAAAAATTACCTACAACAAATAAGCTCAGAAGGGCAACAACATGAGAAAACCCTGGTTTTCCATTACTTGATGTAACAATGAAGCTCTGCTTTTGGCTTTGTCAAAACTTTGATGGAAAAAAAACCCTGAGCAACTGAAGCTGCTGCTTAGACTTTCCCAGTATGAAAGGAGGATGCAGAGCCTCCAGCTTGCCACAGGCATCACCGAGTTCAGTGTTTAAAGATGTGCAGTAAGGAAAGGCTGCTTTTAAATTGCAATGAAGTGTCTGCAGATAAGGAAAAGACTGGGAGGGAAGTTCAGCTGCTGCTTGTGATTTCTGGTTTTGACAGCAGGAAGAGACAGAAGTTAACTTCTCTCCGAAATCACCCAAACTGTTCCCGGTTCTTTCTGTGCCTTTTTGCGAGGGCAGCCATATAAGGCAGCCCAAAGGGAGGGCCCCTGCCTTGCTCAGGGTGGGACTCGGGGAGCTGTGGGCAGAGCTGGGCAGCAGCTCCTCTCCTGCACCTCTCCAGGGACTCCGCGGTGTGTCAGCGGCCGCCGGCAGAGGGACACGCCTGGAGAAAAGAAAGTAGGTGCTGTTTGCCGGCTGCTTTCAGGTTTTTCTGTGCCGTGTCTGTGTGCGGATGGAGCAGCCCAGGAAAGGTGTTCAGGGAGCTGCGGCTGCAGCTCTGCCTAGCCAGCCTTGTCCAGGCAGCCTCAGCAGCCCGAAGTGAATGAATGCTCTTGCAGGTGCTTCTCAGGCTTGGATGAAGGGCTTTGTGCTTTAATATTTGCACCCTCCAGCTGTTCATTAAGAGAACTGCTGAGGGAAGGGATGTATTTCTCTCTCTGCTCTAGGACTGATGTGGAAATGTGAACTGATGCTCGCTTCTCCATGAGCGGTGTTAAGAAATGAGCCCTGTGTAAAAAGTCCTGTTGAAATGTATACTCATGAATATTTTGTGGAATAACTTGGAGGGCTCTGTTCAGATGTACTGCAATAGGAGTTCATTCACTACACGTGTGGAGCTTTAAGCAACAGCAAAAAATAGGCTTAATTAACAAAAGGAGGGGGGGTGAAGGCTGAAATTGTCTCTCTAAAATATTCTGCTGAGGCTAAAGTAACTGAATGTGGTGTGTAAGAAATAAGGCAGTACGAAAAAAGACATCCACTCTCAGTCTCACAAAATTACTAATATTGCTGCTAAGAAATTGCTGCTCTGTATTAGCAGCAACTTAAGTCTGCTCCATGAAATATATATTGATCTAGAACAACCCTGTTGTCTTTTCTGTTTTGTCTAGGTACTTGTTTGAGAGTAGCAAAATTAGCTGCAAATATGAAAGGGCTTGAAGAAAATTGAGGATCAGGCCAGGAGTCTTTGATCTTTTGCCTTGTAGCAATATTAACCTCCCAGTATCAGTTATCCTTGATGGCATCCTCCTTTTTAAACCTGAGAAAAATTGTCCCAGAGTACTGTGGACTGCAAGATTGGGTCCTTTGAGGTAACTGAAATAATTTATTTAAGTCTTGAAATCTTCCTGTAATGTTGATGCTCTAGGTGAGTTCTCCTGAGGTGTAGGTGTTGAAGTTCAAAGCCTCATTCAGGTGTGTGTTGGGCAACACTTCATCTCTAATCAGGACACTTCAAGAACTGCTCAGCTTAAAGTAACCTGATAGGATCAGCTCTCAAGTCTCTGCTGCTGCACAAGTGTTGCACTGTTTAAATAGTTCTGGGCTTCCTTCTTAACAATGTAATTTTGAAATTTAATTTTCTTTCCTTCCTCCAGAAATATCAGCCTCTTTCCCAGACTCCTGTTCCTTCTGGTGTCAAGCACGTGTCACTGTCTCATAGGTTTTTCTGATTTAATTTCAGATGCTGTGAGTGACAGCAGGTGACAGGCTGGCCGCTCACACTTGGGTCACAGAGAAAGCTCCATGATAACAGCACAAAGTCATCTTATCAGCTGCTGGAGAACCCCGGGCAGGGAAGACATCCAATCCCTCCTTCATGATTTTAAATATTGATCAGAGACAGCAATACCTGTGTGCTGTTTTGAGATGTCCTGTGGTGGTGGAGGAGCTGCTGCGTACCCGGTGTGTAACCACCGTGGGGAGGATCGAGGCTCCACTCTCCAGCTGAACACTCTGAGTGGAAATAGCAAATCTGCAGCATTCCTGGAAGTCAGGGGCAATCTCAGCACCATGCAGTATTCTCCTGTGGCACTGAATCCAGAGCCCTCTGTGGGTAAGGGATCCGGGATTCCCCAGAGCCCCGGGGAAGGCATAAAGGCTGCAGCTGGCAGGGCCCGGACCATGGAGTGCTTCCAGAGCCAATATCTGACCAAAACCAGCACCCAGGGACAGATCTACAACTTCCTGGAGAGGCCCAGTGGGTGGAAGTGTTTTATTTATCACTTTGCTGTGTAAGTACCTACATTTTCACATGATCTTTGGTGTAAGAAAAATCTGAAACTGCCCATTGATTCAGCCAGGAATCAGTACTTGAGCTCTTGGGCTCAAAACCTGTTACATGAGTTATCCTCTGAAGGCAATAGAAAAGCCAGTTCCTCAAAGAATCAGCCACTATATCAATTATCATTTCCAGAGAAGGCTTTCTATTCTTCAAATGATCTTTGTTTTCAAGGATGTGCATGTATATTTGGTATTTCTGAGGGCAAGTCCTCTATGCTCCTGGCAGTTCTTATTACTGATTGAGCTGCTTTACTCTGTTCCAGCTTCAGACACTGCAGTTTTTAGTAGGAAATGTGGCAGGTCCAGCTGTGATCAGACACATCCTGCTCTTGTAAGTTTGTTTTTGCTCATGCTAAAGAGCCAAAACAAGTAATTTGTTAGACAAACATATAACATTGCTCATTTGAATTGATTTATAGTTGTGAACGTGAAATGAGTACAAACTTAGCAAAATGTTTTTGATTATACCATGCATGTAGTACGTACAAGGAGGCAATTAAGGCTTCCATTTACCCTTGTAAAGCAGTGGTTAATGTATTAACCCAGCTGTTACTGTTTCCTTTGAGTTGCTTATGGTATCTGTCAAGCTTAGCAAGACCTCAATTACTGTTCTAAATGGTGCTTAACAGAAAGATAATCTGTCATCTTAGCTGTAGAAAGGGTCCAGTTGTGCTCTGAGACCAGAGCAAGTTTTACTGGCCTGCTGAGCCAAAAGGCCTTGATTTTATTGTAAAATTAGCATATTTCCTAAAGAAATGCAGAGTGTAGAAATTACTCTGTTTGTCTGAGATAAACTATGGCCTGACTGCATTTTGGGAAATAATTCATTATCAGTGGCTGCAGTCAGGAACTACCCAGGGAAATATATGGTAATTCTAGGGATGAACCCTAATGCTTCTATTTACCATAAAATAGATAGTCTCATTAACACTTGCTTCCTTTCCCCCCTCAGCATCATATATTTATTTTTGAAAGGATTTTTTGATTAATGAAATTTCTCCAAGCAAAAAGATAGGGTCTCTTTCAAGGCCTATGCTTATAACATGCTTTATTCTTAAGGACTAAACAGATGTGATTTGTGTAGATTTAAATATATGAATAGTCATGATTTAAGCCTATTTGAGACTACTAATCTTGCTAAAATGCATTTGTTTCATTATCTGTGTTGCTTTATTCCCAACTAAGGTTGACCTCTATTATGCACTTTTTCATTCCGAAATGGACATTAAGATAAAAAAATAATTTTTTTTAATTTTAAATACACTCCCTCAGTACCAGAAAGTTGGAGAAAATATTGGTAATACCAACAGCAACTGTTTTTTTATAGGATTACTAACTTACATGAAAGAAAATGTAAATTGAGTGCTTTTAAAAGTTATTTGTCTTTGGGGCTGCTAGAAAGGAAACATTTGAAACAGCTTTTGGCAAGCATTTTGTCTCAAGGATATTTTTGCTAATAATTATCCCAGTAACTACATGATGTGTTCATTTAAATAACAAGTTTCCGTTTTGGAAAGAACATGCCTTATAAGATTATATATCATTACAGCAAAACAATGTTAAAAAAATAAACTACTAATCTAAAATACACTTAATTTTATAATTAGGACAACCTGTAATTTTTTTTAAAGCTTCCCATGTTTTATGTGTGGGTTTGGAGGTATCTTAAATGCAGCTGATCTGATGCTGATGATTATGACTATTTTCCTAACAAATCCAGACTTTCAATTACATGGCTGATATTTGTGTAGCCTGGAGGAGCTGGATGTGCTCTGTCCCGTCTGTCCTTCATGTGCCACAAAGATCACACAACTCCTGTACAAACTTGGGGGATCTTTCTGTCCAAGAGGGACTGGAGCCTGTTCTGATCTGGTGTCAGCTCTGCTAGAAAGAATCTGACTTTCCAAAACCAGGCAAGGCAAGGGAAAAGGAAGTGCTCCAGGAGGTGACCTCTTCTCATTCTGAAATTACCAAGATAATCACTGATAACACTCGTAGAAAGTTTATTTTAAGGGAAAAAGCTCAAGGTTCTTACAGAACTTTATAACAGTGTTAGAAAATGGAATTGCTTTTGCCTAATTAAAATTAGAATTTTTATTATTTTAGTGGAGTTATTGGAGTTTTAGTGGAAGTTGAAATGATGGTTTCAAAACAAAATGTTTGAAGGGGTGAGTGGGTTTACTTGAGAATCCCTCCTGCTGGTCTTGAAAACCTTCTCACTTGGATACTTTTCTGGTTTAGGACTGTGAAATACTTCAGTTCTAAGATGCCCAATAGAGTAGAGGATGTCACTTAGCAAGAGCTGAGGGCTTGAGAAGCAGCTGCTCCGTGAACTGACAATGAATTGATCCTAACCAAGAAATTCCCGTGGCTGTGTAAGAGCCTGGGGGTGTTGGAGATCACCTGTGTTAGAGCCCAGCTATTTGCTCCGTGGTCCTCAGTCCAGAAAAAGCAGCATGTGCCTGGCTGGGATTATTTTCTAAACTCAGCTATGCACTTGCTTAAATCACATCCAAATGTCAGGTATTAGGGTATAACCCTCATATTTTGTCTCTTGAAAGAAAAATACAGCATGTATTGGTGAGGAGTTTACGGCAGTGACGTTACTTGGGAAACCTACACACTTAAATCATTTCATTGCAGGTGGAGCCTTACTTATGTGATGGATATATTGCTGAAGCCTACATCCATTTAGTGACTACTGGAATGGGTCCACTGTGGGCTGGAATGCTGTGTCCACCTGGCTGGCTGTCACTTGTCACGGCTGTGTGAGCCACAGAGGCCACCTTGTGTCAGCCCGGGGCGATGTCGCAGCGCGGGTTCCCGGCAGGAACCCCTGAGTGTGCCCATAGTATTTTCCCCCTCAGTTACACCCTGCTCACTGCAGTCCAACCCCTTTTTCGTGTCTTTTCCATTTCTCTGGAGCATGCAGGGACTGCTAATTCTGGTCTTTTCAGCTGCCGTTGCCTGGGTAGATGAATTTTTCAGTTTAAAAGCCAGAAACTTAGAGGGAACCTGGGTTCCTTTAGGCTAAGAAGTGAGGGAGCAGGACAAGTGGCTAACACTGAGTGTGGTGAAAGAGGAAGAGGGGAGAACCTGGGATCAAGACACTGAGGTCCAGGTTGGTTTGTGGTGGAAGCTGAGACTGGTGCCAGTGATGCTGATTCAGTGATGCTGAAACTGGAGGAAAACAATACAATAGCTCAAGAACAAAGAGTATCTGACTTAACCAGGAGGCACAAAGGAAAGAGGAAAAACAAGTTGTGGAGATCAGAAAGCTGGATACAGGCACAAAGGGGACAGCTGAAAATGGTCAAGAAGCTCAGAGAGCAACTGGGAGGAAGAGGGGTAGGACATGTGACAGCTGAGAGCTAGGGAAAAGTGGGAGCGTGGAATTCATGATGGGACAAAGAACCTTTCACCCATAGGCAACTAATTTGACTCTTGTCCAAGTCCATAGTGAAGAAGAAGCAGTGATGGCCGTGGGGAGATACAAAAGGAGCTGTTGGTCCTCGTCCAGTTCTTAGCAAATGGATGTCACATCACCCCTGGAGTCAGCACAGCTGGAAGGGCTGCTCTCAGGCACTGGAGAAACCACGGGCTGGATGGGAATGGAGGAAAGTCCAAGGCAAGAGGGAGGCCCAGGACAGGGACTCTTAATTGTGTTCTCAGGCCTGCCATTTTCTTGGTGTGTGACACTGCAAAAGCTGAAGTGAGAAGTTGCAGCCGTTGCAGGTCACTTTGTGCTGGTTTGGCCACTTGTTAAATGAGTTGTTAGGCCTTGCTCTCGTTCAAAAGTTAGAGCAGCTTTTTTATCCCATAACCTCCTGTGGGATGAGGTGGGCTGATCTAACAAGGCAGCACCAGTTCTGCTCCCCTCATCCACCTCCAGCACTCAGCTTGCTCCTGCCAGCTGTTGTTGTCCTGGGCTAGTTAAACTTGGAATTACACTTGGATAGCCAGTTCAGCTTCTGACACCAGTGGAAACCTACCCCAGTGGGAAAGAGTGGATGGTCTTCAGTCAGGTTAGGACTGCACATTAAGCACCTTGAAACACTGTCCCACTGTTATTTTCTCAGTGGATCAAAATCACTTGTTAAATTTCGTATAAAATTGTGCACAACAATTGCAAAATAATGCTGCAAATCATCTGGCAAAAGCTGCAGACCACCTGGTTTGACTGCAAAACATTTCATAAATACAGAAATTGGGTAGCCATAAAGTCTGCTCTGCAGGCTGCCTTGAGATTTCTGGGGAAACAACTCCTCCAAATGGTGACTCAGAGAGGGTAATGGTTGTTGCTCCAAATTCTTCCTATGAGATGCTGCCTGTCTCTGGGAAATGTGTGGCACAGACAAGGAAAATGTCTTCCCTAGAGCATGGTTTCCCAAGAGGTGGCACCAAAAGGTCTTGGTGCCCCTCTGTCACTTTCCCTCTTCTCTTCTGGACACACATTTCTGCTGCACAACTCGTGTTTCTCCTGGCACTCACTGGAGCCCTCCTACGCCTCATCAGCTCCCAGTAACGGCAGGAATCTAGATCAGCAGGAAATGAGGAGCTTTTGGGACCTTAAGGAGTTGCAGCATGTCAGCAAGTGGTCTAATGGGGCTGCAACCAGTGCTAACACAGTTGGCCAAGACTGGAATGGAATGAGGCAAAGTTCTCTTTCTTTCTTTGTTTTTTTTTTTCCTTTTTTTTCCCCAGCAGAGAGCTGCGGTGTGGGCTCAGTTTTATATGAAAACATGCCCTTACATTTACTTTGTTACCCCTCTCCTCCTCCAGACTCACTCCTGCAGCTCCTTCAAAGAGAAGCCCATGTGCACACACACACACACATACATATACCTGTTCCTGGCAGATTGTTGAAAAAAACTCAAAAATTAGTGCTGAATAATTAAAAGTGAGTGATCCTTACAAGAATGTGAACGACATCAATAATGTCACAGACTTAAAACTTTGGGAGGAAAGTACAAAAGATCAAAAACACGTTTATAAAAGGGGGGAGCTAAGGCAGCAGATGGTTTTTTCCTTTAGAAAAGGTTCTGTGTACCAATGTCTGTGCCACTGTGAGTAATACATAAACGAGTGAATTCAGATTATTTGGACAAGTTAAAAATTGCAATTTTTTCCTATTATTGTTTCTCCTCAGGCTTTGTTTTCTCAGGTTTTTTTACTTCCTTCAGCTCCATGTAAGAAATGCTGGTCCTGTTCCATTAATGAAATTGCAGAAGTTCAGAGCCACCATTCTGGCTGATATTTCATTTTTGTTTGGTGTACAACTGTTGCTGATGTAAAGGACTTTAAAAGGCCAAATATGTAAGGGTCTAGTGGTTCCTTTTAATGGGGCACTTGCCTGCATATATTTTGATTCTTTGAGTGTAGCAGCTCTTTAGTGAACTGAAGTTAGCACAGTGTTCTCCAGCTCCTGTTTTTATCTGGAAATGGAGCGTATAACCCATTATTTATAACTGTTTATCTCAAAGGGACTGTCAAATTCCCATTTCTGTCCTTTCCACAATTATCTCTAGAATGCAAGCAGATATTTTGCTTTTTCCAATGATGTGATTGTAATACGACCAACACAAGCAACAACTAAAGTTCAGAGTAATTATAAGCACATGGCTGCTTTTGAGATTCTGGCTTTGACCTTGATGTCACAGCTTAGTTCTGGACGTGGTGTGCTTTCATAAAAGTAAGGATTATTATTATTATTATTATTATTATTATTATTATTATTATTATTATTATTATGTTTATGTTTATGCTTATGTTTATGTTTATGTTTATGTTTATGTTTAGGGTGTTTCTTGCCAGCAAGAACAGTTACTTATTCAGAATTTTATATAGAAATGTCACTGACAAAGTTTTCAGTTTAGAACTACAGTGGCTACTTTTCATCTGTGTACTACCTACTGAGAGGTACTAAGCAGATGTCTCTGATGACAAACTTCAGGTACCAAAAGAGGAGCAGTATTGAAGGGAAGAAATTCAAGAATATCCCTTATTCATTAAAGTGGGATGTTTTACTTACTGCTTAGGGTTGCATGTTCAGCTGGATGAGATGGTGGAGTGGCTGAAGTTGCTAATGAAGGCACAGTGATAGTAAAGAAAATTGTCTTTGGGGTTCTGTAAAATTCCAGGACTTGGTTGTTCTAAAAATACATGGAGGTAGTTATTAATTTTTAACCACTCTTTCTAAGGAAATGAGGTTTCTGCAACCACACTGAGCAGGTCTGTCTGAAAGGGCCTTACCAAGAACTTTTGGGCCAGCTGGCGAGTTCCAGCTAACATGGACAGGAGATGAGACATGTCAGAGACACTCTGCTTCTTCTCATCTGATTAAAACAGACATTTGTCTAGAGGAGAGAGAAATTAATATCCCCAAGATGAAAACACTTCACTTTGAGGTCCTTCAGATTGTTTGGCATCAAGGAGTCTTTTCAGGAGAGAGATTTTAGGAAAGCTCCTAAGGAAGAACTTGGATCTGGGAGTACTTTGTGTTAGGCACAGTCATCTAACCACAGGGCACAAAGCCACAGCATGAGTAAGTTCTATTTTCATTTTTTGAATTATTGATGACTTTTTCCATCACTTCTGTAAGAAATTCAATCCATCTTATTCTAGAAGCTCAATTTTGTAATAATCTGAGCAATTAATATACATTAACATCTGCCCCCATGGGCTGATGCTGTTTCTGTAGTGAAAACAAATACTGTAGGCTGACATTGCTATGGTGCTATTGGTGGAATTTGGTTATACTTTTGTGGAAAAAAACCCTCTGCTCTTACAGAAACCAGCAAAATAAAAAGACATTCCTTAGTGTTAATGTTACAATTGCTCATTAACTTGTGGACTGCACGTGGTACCAAATTCAAAAAGAAAAGTATTTCAAGTGTTTCAGGCGTCTCCCTGATGATCAAGCAGGCATTAACTTAGTGGATGTATTTGAACAGCATCACTATGTGCATTTCTTCTTTCCCTTTTCTGCTTCTGAACCCAAGAAACATTATTTAATGTGAGTGCTATGAGGAAGCTGGTGTCACACTTTGAATGGTGGTTGGAATTTCCTGTTCCCTTGGAGGTGTGTCCTTAATCACATGCCAAAACCTACTGACTTTTATGTTACAGTCAAAGTTGGTGATAAAAGTAGCAGAATCATCAACACTGAAGTCATGATGATGGTTTTGTCCCTGTTTAAAGAGCTGATTATGTCTATTCTAGAAAGTCTTAGCTGTAGGATCAGAATGGAAGATTGCAAGACATACAGAGATAAAAACAAGAGAAACACAGATGTCATTGGAAGATATGGGCACTCAATGGAATCAAGGAGCTTAAATCCCAGGAAAGGCAGGGCATTGAATAAGAGGTTTCAGTAAGATCAGTGCTCCCAGTGGCTGCAAGGAATGCATGAGTGCATTTTGTCAGTTCTGAAGTACTGCCAGATAAACTCGTGGAAAAAGCAAAATCCAAATCTTAGTGCTCTTCAAAGAACAGCAGTTAAGTTGGGCTGTTAAATATTTGGAAATGTCAAGTGCTCATTTCTAACAGGAGCTGTGGATGTTTTATAAATAACATACAACAGCTTGGGTCAGTAGATGTAGAAAGTGGTTTTGTTTGGTGGGAAAGTTTTTTGTAAGATGTGTGGCTCATGCTATGCTTTGAGCAGCATTGGTTTTAGCTGTTGATCCAGTCCTGTTTGTGATGAACTCTGTATATACACGTGAGTCTGTTTATCAGTGAAATTTTACATTCCCTTGGTGTTGTAGAAATGTTGACTTGTTATTTCTGATAGGAAATGTTACGTGCAATGGGGCTATTGGGCATTTCTGGGTGCAACCCAGAAGAGACAGCTGAAAACAGATATCTTCAGTATATCCATGCAATAGGTGGAATTTTGCTTTGGTTGAGGGCTTCAAAGCTCTGAAAATATTTTACTCTGGGGTAGGAAAAAGAAAATCAGATATGGCCAAATTCTCTGCCAGGTGTGCTCCCTGTTAGTAGGAGTCCAAAGCCAGGCAGGTTTCCATTAAAACCTGTCTGGTCCCCTTCTCCACTTCTGCTGAAACCAACACATTTCCAGACTATTTCTAACTTTAACAGATTGGCATTTTCAGCAGAAAAATTGTCCCTTTACCAAATTTCCAACCATCTCTAATTTGTGTATGATCACATATGGATAAGCACAAGGCCTTTCAAAAACACATCAAACCTCAGGAGCCTGGAAATAGATTTATGAGAGAACTGAGGGACATCAAAACTTGCCAACAAAGGCATATGGACAACCTTCTTTTCATTACTTAGAAACTCCTTCAGATAGCAAAATTTGTAAGGACCAGGAGTGAGGTTTTATTCAGACCAGCAGGAATGTTTTCCAGAAGCACATGGCTATTCAACATGAGACAGTAGAGTCCCATTTAGAAGAAAGTGCCTCATTCACTCAGGAATGAGAACATGCACTTTTAGAGTATGAAAAAAGAAAAATGCTCTCCTTAGATTTCCTGCCACAGAATGACCAGCTAAATTAGAAAGCAGCCCATGCTGCTGGAGCCCCTCAAAGAACTTTCTGTTTGCTAAACTCATTTATTGTCCCTAACAACAGGCTGACTTAAAGCTTTTGGTCTCCTTCAGACAACTCTGTAGTCTGTCATCCAGAAAAAAGCTGAAGCTCCAATGGGTGTAGTTGCACATAGATTTACTTGGACACATTAGCCTCAGTTCAGACCATTTTTTCTTTTAATTTAAGTCCAGCTGAAGCAACTGCATTTCTTCTCCCCTACTGTGATGGTAGGCCAGAACATTTTGGCTTCGTATCTTGGACTCATGGAACAGTTTGAGTTGGAAGGGACCTTACAGACCATTGAGTTCCACCCCCTGCCATGGGCAGGGACACCTTCCACTAAACCAGGCTGCTCAGATCTTCTGGAGAAAGTAGCAGATAGAATAAAGGATGACCTAAGGAATCCAGAAGGCAGGGTTTCCATGTGCTTTGCACTGGGGACATGTAGAAGCCATTTGTAGTTATCTACCTGGAGGCCTTTCATAGAGTGAAGAGAAGCACAGCAGCTCAGTTTTGAGGAAGGAACAGGACACATCTGGTTGTGTTAAAATCATCAGCAACCCACAGTCCAGACCTCTCAATACTACAGAGCATAGGTTTGGATAGCTTTTCCATAATATTTTTTGTTGATTTGCATTCATTATAGAACTCCAATTTTCGTAAAAGTGGTTTGTTTTTTTTTTTTTCCTAAACAAAACTTTGCAGAGTCAATGAAGTTTGGTAAAACACAGAAGGTCACAAAGCTACTGTTTTGGACTTGGTTGCCAAGGAGTATATCTCTCTCTGTGAATTTACAAGTTTGTCCCCTCCCCACCCATCCCTTTTTTGTTGTGCAAGAGATAACATTCTCACAAGCATCTTGTATATCAGCACTTCAGCTGCATTTATCTGCAGGAGATAAACACAAAGCCCCACATGCACAGTTTTTGCTAGAAATGGAATTATTTGCTGCAAAACTTAAAAGGAGGAATTATGACTGCTCCTCCTTTTAGAACTTCCATTAGGCTTGTCTTCCATGGAAAGTAAGTTTGTTATAGCGTGACCTTGAAAAGGTTCACCCTGGAGAAAGTGCTTGACATCGTTTTTGCTCTCAGTGTCCAGTTAACCTCCTAGTTCCCAGTGTTTGTAGGCTTCAGTAAAGTGTGTTTATTGGCAATAAATCTATTAAACAGAATTTGTCCCTGGCTACAACAGCAACAGAAACATGTTTCCAGTCACACCAGCTACTCTCCGAAAAAAACCAATGTTTAGGAGGACCAGGACATGAAGAAGCACTAATGTGCAGCCTTTAACAGGACTGCCTCTTTAATCTGGTTAACACGTGGGACAGATTTAAGGATAATGGTCTAAAAGCATTGATGAGAAAGCTGTTGTATTTTTGTGTATACCTGAGGCTTAAGGAACTGAGGAGAAGTCAAGAAATACTAAAATTTAGTTGACATTAACAATGTGTCTCTTGGGAAAGCATGACACTTCATCTTCTGTAAGGGTGAACGGTGTTATGTGAGAATCTGAAACCAAAGGGGAGGTTCTCAGATACTCCTTTCCATCTGATAAGTAAACTTTTTTTTCTGCTCAAAGAGGGAATGAGGAAGAGTCTGCAAATAGGTGATCAGGAATAGATTTCCATCTTCAGAAAAAAAAAAAAAAGTTAAAGGAAAAGAAAGCCAGGTGTTTTGACAGGAAATACTTCACTATTTTTAGTAGCTCTGTGGCTGAAAAGGAAAAAGAAGTATTTGTGGAAGTAACAGCTCAAATTCTGGCTCAACATCCTCAAGAATCACAGAACGAATGAAAGAGGACAAAGTACTAGAAAGAAGGACCTCAGTTCCTTTCCAGGATAGGAAAGAGTAGACCAACTCTACTAGTTGGTAATTATTTTTATCTCTGCCTTATTAACTTCCTCCCTTTAGGAACTGAGCCACTGCCAGCGGGTGAAACTGTTCTCTGTGGATGTAAATAACTCCCTGCAATCACACCCTGTTTTCTCACCCTTACAGCACAGAGAATTGCCCTTTCCAGGAGGGAGCATCAATGACAGGGGCAACATAAGGAAGCCAGACTGGAGCTGATGGGGAAATGGAAATTGCCATGTGACAAGGTTTAAATAGCTTCACCCCAAGTCAGCAATATGAAACACACACCCATCCACTAGCCTTACCTGTAGGTATCCCAGAAATCTAATTAGAAATATTTAGGGAGTCCCAGGATCTGTTTGGCACTTGCCAGCAAGTTAACACTTGCTATTGTAGACTTTGCTATTGCCTTTAGAGGAACAGCTTGTCCCTCAAACCAACACCTGCAGTGAGACCTTGAGACAAACCCTGAGATACTCAGTGAGGAGCCTTGCTAGAGGTTTGCCTGTGGCACCATGCATCCAGCTCTTTACAGGGAATTTGGCACTTACCCAAGCTGTTTTCTTCCAGTGTGTTTAGAAAAGGTCATTAGTTAGAGCTGTGTTCAGCATTCCAGAGGCTGTTAGGAGCAGTCCACAAGGAGCTTTTCTGATTGCCTGAGAGCCAAGAGAGCTGTAGCTTGTTGGGTTCTGCAGATCAGCTGGCAGTTAATTGAGCTGTTTATCTTTGGGTGGGCTTGTCAAAACTAACCTTCATTAAGGGGTGTGACCTGGTGACAGTGACAGGAACTTAAAGGAAGCAGTCAAGGCAGCATGCACCGACTGCTGGCTCAGAGATACCAGAGGGGGAAGAAGATACTGCTCCCCTGTGCTAGAGAAAAAGTGCAAAAGGATTATTGGTTTCTCTGGGAGTGGATTTACTTGAGGATTTGACCTTTGTTTCCGCTACTTGTCTGCAGCACTTTTGTCATTAACTCAGATACCACCTACTCACCAAGCTCCACCCGTGGCTTCTTTCCACAGCCTGTGGTGAGCACTGAGCATAAACTGCTGCAAGTGCACACAGGGACATCACTAAACTGTGGCTAAACTCTGGCTGTGGGGCTGCTGTGTAAACCAGGGGTCCTGAATGGCTCATCAAGGCTTTCAGCTCCAGCCCTGTCCTGCCTCCCTCTCCAGACATACAAATCCAAGGGGAAAGCAGTCCCAGCTTCTCCACACTGAGGGTGTGTCCATCCATGGACTGTTGCCTGGGTTGGGTGATCATCTACTGTGAGATCACTGCCTGGATGAGAACAATTTTGGGCTTGTATTTGGGTTTGTATCTACCTTGACACACTCCTGTTATTTTTACCTTCTTAAGTCTCTCTGAGTCTGGCTGAGAATACCAGAAACTGTCCCTCATCTGTCTCAAATTCAGTTTCTCAGCAATTCCAGTAATGGAGAGGCAGATTTACTTCCACGCTGGTTGTGCAGAGTAGTAATTATGTTCTTCCATTCCCTCTCACTTCTTGATGCCCTCACTAACTCATTAATCTGTGCTTGTCTTTGGCTTGGTCCCCACTGCAACTGAATCCATACTGAGCTCATGTGAGCTGCCCTTGCTATTCATTGGGCAGGAGTGACACTCACTGGCCAGAGGATATAGTGCCATGAATTAAGTGAATTTAAAGGGTCCTTTGAATGGTTCTAGTGTGTGTGATTTGGAAATGGGAAAAAAAAAAAAAAAGAGAGAATCTCAATACATGAAACCAGGAGAGAAGCAACAATTAGCTCAAAGTTACAAGATCTGGCTGTGTTGGCAGTTTGGGGTCCCTTATTAAAAAAGAGGCACCAATTGTCCTCCCTTTTACACCCTTATGCATCTATAGCTCATCTCTTTGTATAATATTTTCCTCAATTGTTTTTGGTAAACCTCTTTTTAGCAGCTTTTTCAAAAGCCTAAAAGGAGATATGGCTGAACATGTAGTGATAATATCTACAGGGTATGTAACAATACTGTTTATTGTCTTTGCTTCTTTTGGAATGGAAAAGGTGTAAAATACACTGTCATCCTCAAGGTCTTGATAGAAAATATGTAGAATGTGAATTCTCCGTGGATTTTTATGTATTACTAGTGAGCGCAGTAAAAATAGACAAAGGTGTTTGGAAAGAATATGACTGAAATGGCAGGGATCTGGAAAGAATTAAGAGTCTGTACTCAGAGGAAGTGACTGTCTCTTTGTAGATCTCTGCTGGAGTTGTTTGATACGCTGGTTTCAGTGACACACCCTGAAAGGTAAAATGTTCCCTCTGGCTGACCATTGACTGGAGGATAGTCTGAGCTGCAGGAGAGTTCTCTGGGCCTTTAACACTGTCCTGATGTGTGGATAAGTCTATTCACCTTTTTGTGTCTTTCTCCATGTACCTATCACTGGGCTTGCTGATTGGAAGTAAAAAATGTCTGGATAAAGAAACTCCCTGGTACAGCATCCAACAGAGTTGGATACTCAGTATTGATCTCATACTAAATGTATAAGAAAAAGAAGTTCTTATGACCCTGCTTACCTTAATTTTACACCTTCATTTTCTTTACATGGAAGGCAGTACTGCTGTGTAAAGAAAAGGTCAAAATTCTGCAGTTTTCCAAGCCTAGACTCTTCTGGTGTTGGACACTGGCAATGCCCTTATGCTTTGAACCCCTTATTGACTTGTTCTTTTCCATTTGCCAAAGGAATTGTGTTCAGCATCTGTCCTCGAGGCTTTGCTCTGGTTTCCTTTTTGGAGCATCACTCTCCAGGAATGCTGGGTTCTGTCCCCTCTGCTGGTTTATCTTTTGGGCAGTGCAGCAGCTCATTGAAGCAATAAATTTTATTTTTTTTTTGTTTTATTATGCCTTGGACAGATCTCTGTACCCCCTACAACACAGCACTGCTTTCAGAGATAAACCAGAGGCTCTGCCCTCAAGCTTAGTGACCAAACTCCTGGGCTTGTGTCAGCTGCGGACTTGATAAGGTGCATTTCATCTCTTCTTCTGGAACACTGATAAAAGTGTCCACTGGGCTGAGACCATGGACAAACTCCAAAGGAATTCATCTTGGTCTCTAAGCTGTACAAGAGATTTCCCCTTCCTGATAAGCTTTTCCACCTGTAATTCTCATGTGAAAGCTACTGAAACCCACTGAGTGTAGTTTGTGTCCTTGTGAAGTCGTACAGGAATCAGTGAAACATGAAATGTTCACTATGACAACCTTCCCTGAGAAATATATTTGATAATCTGAGATTTACCTATTGATCTACTGTGTTCAGCCTTCCTGTCACTTTTATTCCATGTTTCTGAAAGCTGAATGAATGCAAAATGATGATACTCACTTGAGAAGGAAGAATTGACTGATTAAGCACAAAGTGTTTGTGATAAAAAGTTATGCGAATGAGAGAGAGAAAAAAACTAGATCTAGATTTACAGTTCAACTTGGCAAGTCACTAAACACTGTTTTCTTTTTACAGATTTCTCCTGGTGCTGATTTGTTTAATATTCAGTGTACTGTCTACTATAGAGCACTATTCTGAGTTTGCCATTGGAACCCTTTTCTGGATGGTAAGTGAACTTTTTTGGGGAAGGGCTGATCAGTTTGGCTAAACCTGAATTGCTTTCAGTGAGCAAGGGGAGATAACTTAAAAATCCTCATGCAAAGCATGCTACCAGGACATTTAAAAGAGTGGGCATTAAAGAAAGGTCACAGTTTAATGAGGATGATTATTTTCTATATCTTTGAACTGTGAGGACACTTACTAGATTACCAGTTTTTATGAACTTGCTTTTCCCAAAGTGAATCTCTTAAAGTGGACAACTGGTGTTCATCAGTCTTAGGCAGCATGGAACAGGATATTCTATAGGAATGAATTTTTAAAATGTGTATTTTCTAAGTCTTATGGTAAAAAGTTGGCCAAGAACGTTGCTTTGCAGAGGTAGGTGATTTCTGTCAGCCTGGTTTGCTACTCTACAGAACAGGAAGGAAGAGCTCTTATCACACTGCTGTACTCAGTGATTTGGATTTGAAGTTGGTGCTTGCTTGGTGGGAATCAAAAGTACAAATAACTTGCATGAGGACACTAGACAATATCCCTCCTCTGTTCCCCCCTGCCTCTATTCACCTTTAGGGAGTAAAAAATGGAAATTAAACATCCTTGATAAAAACGGAGTAAATAACTTTCAAACTCTTCCTTGCAATATCTGTATTTTAGCCACTCAAATCCTCTGACCTCAGTGTGTGATGATCTCAGTATTCTCACTGTAGTTTCCTTTTGCTAAATGGTGGCTTTTAATATGATAGAGTTTGATTTTCCATCTGCTTTGAAAATAAAAATCAGTTACTTCTTTGTTTCCCTGTGGCTTAGGCTACATTAGCACGAGCAGTTTTTGTGTGCTGTTGACTGAGCCATCATTAGATTCCAGAGTTATTCTGAGATCTTGATTAAAGTTAATCCTGTAACAAATGTTGCTTGGCCTTTGAGCCACAATTCAGTGTCAAGCAAAGTGCAGTGTTCTGCCAATCATGTGTGGTGCTCTCCTGCTCCCTGGGATGTGGTGATTGCAGGTCAGGACAGGCACTGCTGGGAACAGTGATCCTGGCTCAGCCAATTGTTTCTGTGCAGATGGAATGTGGCATGTGCAGACACATTGTTGGACCAAGAGTAACGAGATGGAGACAGATGTGTGGCTCTCAGAGTGCCCACAGAGCACTGCCAGCTATTTTTAAGTGATGTTATCATCTAACAGATGAATCATGCACAGTCAGTGGAACAGTTTCTTGGCCTCCTTGTGTCACAGCCTCACCTTGGAGGATGCCTCTCTGGAGTTTTTCCTTCTGCTGTTTCCTTAGTTTCCTTCCTAGAAATGGCCAGTACAGAGGGTAGCTGTTCTGCTGGCTGCTGTAGAGTCACTTGCTTAGAATGCATTTGTCTTGAATTGGTTTGGTCTGAAATAAGTTGACTTCAATTCAAAAGATTGTTTTTTAGAGCTAATTAGATCAGTTCTTTTTCATAGAGCTGGGAGACTTCTTGTTGTTGGGAGTTAAATGGTTGGACTCCTGCTTGAAGCACATCTTCCCACCTTTACCTGAAGGAATTTCCAACCGGGTCTCCCATTTGAGCCAGGAAAGTGTTCACCCCACAGAAGTGTGGAGATTGCTGTTCTCTTTACTCCTGGGAGGATCATAACTCTGATCTACTTCATAGCACAGCTGACTGTTGATGAAAGCAGAGTTTTACCTCTCCGAAATATGGAAACCTTTGTCTGTGTATTCTGCCTGCTCTCTTGAAACTGGGAACAGAGGATACTGCCAGTGTGGTGAGAATCAAAACTGGGGCAAAGCATTTACTGGATCAAGTTCAAAATGAAATTGGTTTGTTTCTCTCCTGAGTGGAGGACCCTGTAATTCTTTGTATAGCCCCCAGCAGCAAATAAATGCTGGCATGTGATGCTTGTGGTAATTTCCCACTTGTGAGAAAACTGCTTTTCATTATGTTCAGGTAGATTAACACTTGGGAAGGATCAGTTTCAAAAATGTCCTGTTGAAAGTTGCTAAGGCCTGACAAGAGGAATAGCATTTGGTACTTGAAGACATGGAAATGTTTTTGTATTTTCTTGGGGAGGGCAAAGTGGTGTGGCAAGTACAATTTTGAATAATAGGAGTCACTGGAGTAGAGATGAGACATTGGTGACAGATGTAGCTGTAGATGTGTCCTAAGACACCAGAGCCTCGTGTCTCAAAGATGTCATTGTGTTGATGTTCTTAAGACATCTGGATGGGTCTCAGAGAATTTCTTGTCAGGTGTGAAACCAGTTCAGACAAGCTCTGTGAATATACCAAGGAGAGAATACAGAGTGTTTGTTTTACTTGATGCTCTTGCTTGGGTTCAAAGGAAGTCTGTTCTTTGCACTTACAAAGAGAAGACATAATATAGATCTCCATCTGATCCTCACTGTGGTAAAATCAGTTTGCTTCCATGATAGCAGGACTGATGAAATTGCTTGTCTTGAACTTGAATTGTTTGAAGGACAATTTTGTTCTCATACTACCAAGGATTCTGTGTATTCCCTGTCACTCTTAGGAGAGTTCTTCCCAGCTCTGTCTGACAAACTGTAATTTAATTCTTTCATATATACACATTGTTTGAGCTTTGTTAATTCCTGATTGAGTTTCTTTCCTTTCTCTGAGTATTTAGTAACCAGCACTTGAGGGGAGTGACAGTGGCATTGGCACAATGACCTGTGTTGGTAAACACCAACAGAATGGGTAGTGAAGAACTCTTTCTGAGTCTTTTATACTTGCAGAGACAAGCCTGGAATTTCCAATACTGTTAAAAATGCATCACAATGACAATGTACATGCTATTAAACAATGTACAAAGCTTAAATGCATGTACCACTGATTTTTGTTCAGGTTGTGCCTGTAGTGTGGTATGGAAATAAATCTGTAGCTTCCCTAGACTTGCTTGGTGCTGTATCTGTACCAGTGGAATATTCCTCACTGGTCTATCCAGCAGTACTTAGGATCTGATGCATGAAAAAGTACTTTACAGTGTGTGGGGAAACATGCAGGGGAACAAGGCACAGCTGTAGGTTTTTTTGGGGTTTTTTGGGAGTTTGCAACACTCAAGACAATCCTGAGTTACAGCTGAGTTCTATTCCCAGTTGCCCCAGGTTTATTTTATCCTCCCATTTTCTCTCAAGTTCTAATTCTCTAATAATACAGTCATAATTTTACCTGGTTCTATGGTTATTCTGTTGAAAAAGTGTTTTTAAAAGTTGCCAAATCCTCTTGATTAGGCTTTTGCCTCTACAGCAAGAGGCTGAAATGTTTTCTTGATGATCTACTAGTTTGTCTGTCAGTTTTGATTTATAAATGCCAGGTGTACTTCCTCCTTTGAGGATTAATCTGTTTTCATGTTAGAGGTCATATATTTTTCTACCAGGAGAGGTCACCATAGTAGTTTGTAAAAGACTGATTTTTATTTTTTATTTTTATTTAATTGCAAAAGACCTTGCAAGACCTAAGAGAGCTTCTTAGCTTGTGGGACTTCCACTAACTGTGCCAGTCTGAAAACAAGAACAAAATATTATTTTCATCATGCACATGTTGTTTTTACACACTGTGTGTAACAGCACAATAAACATACAATTTGTATAACAACAGTGATACAGGAGTAGGGGAAAACTTTTGTCTGATTTAGTATCTTGACATTAGTTACTTTTTAGATTTAAGAATATCAAGTGTATTCTTGACTTGGAGAAAATAGATTGGTTTTGCTATAAATCATATTGATTCAACTGATGAGTTCAGGCCCTGTGGTACCTTTTGGAGACAGATTTTTATGCATCTACTTTCCTCTGAGGGGTTTCTTTGCTGGAAGAAGCACTTTCATCTCTCCCAAACACACGAACACCTATAGCTGACAGCTCTGCAGCACCAGAGGGCACACAATTCCCTCAAAGACTATTTTCACTTGTTGCCTCTGTTGTCAGTCCTTACTGTCCTTTTGGTTGCTGGAAATTCTCGTGTAGTGACTACTCTTAGCATGGATTAGCACTCCAGTGTTACCAAATTCTGTGGGAGAAAAGGCTGAGATGTGGAATCAGAAGTTCCCACACCAGCTGGTGCTCAAGTTTTTCAGGCCAGAGACTCCCTGTCTGTATTTAGGAGGAGGATCTTGGGGGAAAGAGTTTTTGGCTGCAGATGGGTCCTTGTTGCTGCGTGGCTTTCCTGAAGTCACTGCTCAGTTTTATGATTTATATGATTTTTGCCTGCATCACGTGCCATGAACACACACATCCTCTTGCTCTAAATATAGGCAAGGCTGTCCAAAGTACTCAATCTTCAGAGTGGCAAGTGATAATTGGCTCACTTTAGGCATGTCACTATTTAACTGCTCCATTTCTGAACTGGCCATCAGGGTGGCTTTTCTCTTTGAAATAACACAAAGTGTTATTTGAGTTTTCAAAGTGAGGCCACACTTTCCCAAAAAAATGGTGTCTTCATGCCTTCAAGCTTTTCTCCATCCTTTTTTCACCCTAGTTGCCCCTACACTCCCTGTTATGCTTTTGGTTGGTATGAGAGAGGGGCTGCCTCAGTCACAGGAGCAGCCCCAGAAGGAAAAGGGGAGGACAACTGGTAGAAACATTTTCTAAAGTGTTTTTTGTGTTGAATGCTGCCAATACAAAGCACAACTCAGCAGTGACCTGAATGTTCAGGCTGCAGACACCAGGGATTCCCATCCCTGCCTCCCCTTTGCCTCAGTGTATTTTACACAAGCAGAGAACAAACACAACCAAGTGCCTGTGACCAGAACAGGCACAGGTTCAGCCACATCCACTTTAACCTCACAGGAGAAGTGCTAAAACACCACGTACTGCAAAACCACCAGACCAGGGGTAACAGCAAACATGTGCTTGGTTATTTCTACTTAAGGGGCAGAGTCTCACTTCTCTGTGCAGTGCAGCCACCAAGGGGTTTTCATCCTCCTCTCCCCAAAACACGAGTGCCACACTTGGCACACACTGATACAATGGTTGCACAGTCACCTCCAGCAAACAACACCCTTCCATGTGATGTTTTCTCCAAATTTCCATCACAGCTGCACATAGAGGCACTTAGGATATTGCCATGTGTCATGGAGCTTGGAAATTACAATTGAGTTATAATGATATTTAACTGAAACCTTGACAGATTCTGACATCCAAACAAAGCCTTGATAATGTGATTCCCCCTTCCCTGGCTTTGTCCTCACACTACAGTGCCAGTATGGAAACCAGGAATCCAATCCAGCTCCTTGCACCCCTTTCAATAGCAAATATTAGAGCTGCCTCTTTTTTTTCTATTTTCTGACTTGCTACTGAGATAAACAATTGCTGTGTAAAGCAAAGCCACAAACATGAGTCTTTAATTTTATCTGGAAACAGATGCATTCTTTGTAAACTATTTCTTACCCAAGACAGGTATTTGCAGTCAAATATCCCAGAGTCCCTTCACATCCTTGCCATGAAAAAATCCTATTCACACTTTAAAACTCTGTGAAATTATTAGAAAACTCATTAAGGAAAAAAAAATTTCAATTATAGAAAATGTTTTGTAGAAGTTTCTGTTTCCAAAGCAAGTTTTTAGGTCAAACGTTTCCATCAGATCTGGCAATTTTGCTGCATAGATGATAATATGCTTTCAGTCATATTCTGACAGCCTTCAGTGGGCTGTTACAATAGTCTGTTTTCCAGAAAAGAAAGTCTAACCAGCACACCAAGCTGAGCCTTTGGGGCTTGGTTAAATTTCTCATTAAACTGATGTTTAAGTATAGTAGGGATTTTTCTTAGTGTGGCAACTTGCCAGTTTAACATTGGGGAAATTCAGATGCAGATAAATTACATTTATAAGTAAGCTTGCTGAAATGACAAATGGGATTTGCAAAGCTGAAAGGGGAGTTTCTGTTTCTCCCGTGTTATAGGGGAGTGCCCTCCACTGGCCAAATGTTCTCACTTTTTGAACAAAAGAGAAAAAATTCACCATGACTCTAGAATAAAACGTCAAAGATACCTCCAAACCCCCTCAGAGTCAGTGTCAAATTCTTATAAAAAATTATTGCATAATGGCACCAGTTTATACTAATGCCAGCCTTGCTTTCATATTACATGGTAAAAAAATCACTTTGGGTGCTGAAATAAATCCCAAGGCAGCCCTTTTAAGGAGTCCCAAATTAGAAGTGACAAGACAAAAGTGGGTAGTGCTAAAAAGTGTAATTTAACACAAGACCATACAGTGGTGAAAAGCATAGAACCAGATTAGCAATTACTACTGTCTACTAAATTTTCACTATTTAACCCCATTTTTTTCCTGTTCAGAATTGACAGATGCTCATTAAAATCCCTCTTTGAAGCAATTAATAATGTTTTGCAGTGCCATGCTGAGGACAGAACCAGTTGCATCAGTAATAGATGTGTTCAATGTACTTGAGAGTGGGAATTAGTCAGTGCCAAAAGCCAACAGACAAAGAGAAACCTGGAAACAAGATGGATACAGTGGATGCATCCACTGCACTCACGGCACTGTGGGTTACCCCAGGGACACTATTTTAGTAATCAAAGTGTCATTAATGAGTTCATAGTCAATCCAATTATCCTATACAAGATCACTAGCCAATCACTAGATAATAAATATAATATATAGTGTACAATATTTATAATATACATATTGTGTATATATTATATATTTTATATATTGTATATATTACATACCACATAATAAATACTATGACATAATATTTTTACATTATATTGTTATATTATATATTATGTTATTATGTATGTTTATTATTTATATTATTATTTATAAAATACACATAGCATCTATTATATAGACTCAATATTTATTATCTATTGATAATGTAAGTTACACAAGTTCCGTACGTGGTCGAAGTCACGGAGGTTCCCGCAATTGACGCGCGTTACGCAGATTGCGTAATTTACGCAATTCACGAAACCTACGCAAATTGCGTACGTTTCGTGAATTGCGTACGTTACGCAATCTGCGTAAGTGGCGTCCGCCGAGTACATTCCGTGGATTGTACCCCGCGGGAAGGAGCCGCTGGTGCGAACGTGAAATGTTTCTTTAATAAGATTAAAAGCAATAAACTAGGGGAGGAAGTTATGCTAAAATGACAAAGATAAATGGAGCTGGCAGAGATAGACCAGAACCATAAAATGACTGAAAATAGGCTCGGTGTTAAAAGCTGCATA
Source organism: Trochalopteron elliotii (assembly GCA_024734555.1). NCBI lineage: Eukaryota > Metazoa > Chordata > Aves > Passeriformes > Leiothrichidae > Trochalopteron > Trochalopteron elliotii. The sequence goes on along the minus strand of JANPWX010000069.1, from coordinate 1,834,683 downwards.
CTTAGGTTTTCAAGCAGATACAAAGAGAGATAAAAAATATTCTTAAGGCCCTGATAAAACCTTCGCTGCCATCTACAGATAGTGGGAGGCTGAAAGTCAGAAGATGGGTTTAACATCCCTTTTTTCAAAGGCTTAACAATAATAATTTTCTTTGACAACACCAAATGTAAGCTTCAAAGCCTTCACAGAAGTTTTGTCCCGTTCACTTTGTATCAAGTTTCTGTGTTAGTGGGCAGCGAAGGAAATTAGTCAGATTTCATATCTGCCAATCATATGATAATCTATTTCCTCTAGAGAAAAACAACAACAACACCCAACCAAACCAAACAAAAAATAAACCAACACTGTTCCTAAACTTGTTTTTAAAGAGAAAAGCTGGATTCTAAGACTAAGGGTCTCAGTTTCCCCTGTTAAAAGAGGTTTGTTTTGCATCCATTGCTTCACCTCAGGTCTGTCTTTTCCTCCCTCGCCAGGGTTCCCTTGATTGTTTAGTAACCACATTTTAATGCTGGGTTTTCCTACTAATCCCTTTCTAGGTGAAATCTCCCTTGTACAATCTAAGAGCCAGTTTTGTGCTGTAAGCTTGAAATAAAAATAACCAATCCAAAGGAGGTGGGAACAGTGGACATCAGGTTGCTTCCACACTCAGGTCTGTGCCTCTGAATTGCTTTAAGACCTCAGACTGAAGCACTGAGCCATTTTCACAGCCACAGGACACACACAGGGATGCAACACAAGTGCCTTCCTGCTTTCTAAACCTCTGCACAGAACGGGTTTAGCCAGGATTATTGGGTTGAAGCCGTGGTTCCTAAGCACAGCTTGACTCAGAAAGAAGAGCAACTGGCTGGCCTCACTCTCAGCCCATGAAAATTCAGCCTCACTTTCCCTGTGGGGAGCAGGTGGAGCTCTGAGCTCCCTGGCAGCCTGTTCCAGCTGAGGAATTGCTGCTCAGCTGTCCCCTGAGGGCTGACCATGGGCACTGTGAGCTCATCTCACCTGCCAAGAGGTTTCCTTTGGTGCTGAGCTGCAGCCCTGCCCTGCTCCCAGCTGGCATTCACCTCGGTGTGACCTCAGGGAGCCACAAAATGCACACTCAACCACACTCCCTTAGCCATGCTGACATATAGAAGTTCTAACTTTTGCTTTTCCTTACAGTGGAAAGAGCTTTAGACACCACAGCTTTAAACCACAGAGCTCTGAAAAACAAAACTGGGATGTCTGCCTCTAAAGCTGCTGCTGTGTGTATTTTTTCTGAGACTGTGCTATCTGGGACCAGGTTGGTGTAATCTTTCAGTGCAGTCTGTTGGCCAAATTCTCTCTTTCCTGATAGATGGTTAACTCTGCTGTGTATGACAGAAAATGTTGTCGTGGCCAAGGGTTCATGTCATCACAATAAAAACAAAACCAGCTGGAGATAAAAAAAATTAAAATACTGAGAGTTAAAGTTATTGGGTTCTCCTTTACTCTTGCAATACTCCAATGATGCACTGATGGAGTCTCCTTCTGACTGTTCATCTGAGAATTTGAAATACTAGCTGAGTAATTATATCGGGCAGTGAGGCAGCAAACATTTCTTGCTAAAAATAGAACTACTCATCCACTGATTGAAATTAATATTTAATATGTAAGAACTGATTAATCTCTAACAACACCATTTTAATTCAACTTTGGACACCTCAGAAGGAGGCATTATAAACCAACAGAGCTCTGCTCAGGTCAGCAGCACGAGGGATTTTTGGCCCCTGAGGAAATGGACCAGTGACACTCAGCAAGAACTTCAGGCAGCCACAGAGTTATAAACTGAATGAAAAAACTGTGCAACTTTTGTCCCCTGGCTCAGGAGTTGTTCACATTCGTACAGAGCTCACCAGAAACAAACACCATCTCATCTGTCTAAGGCATCCAAAGCAGCTTTGTTGCTACAAAAAGGTCTCTCAAGCTCCATTTCCCTGCTTGATTTTACTGACAGCTTCTCCCACGGCAGCTGAGCTTCTCCAGCCTTGCATGGACCACTCACATCAGAATTCCACTGCTGGATGCATCCATCCATCCATCCATCCACCACTGAGACCTGGGCAGTGCTGCAACATGTTCAAACTGCTTTGCTTTCAGTCCAGTATCACCTTAAACAATAATATCAGCAGTTTTCAGCAGCCTGGTGCTTGCTTGGCAAAACCCACCTGAGTTACTGTGACGTGAGGGTGCTGCACACGTGTGCAGACTGATGTGACAGGGGCTTGCCTAAGGCAGCGAGGCTCAAGGGTAGGAAATCTCTTTTCCTGGGATATCATTTGTCCTTCTCACACAATGGAGAGAATTTGTAAGAGATTGTGGCCTAAAGCAAAGCTTATGTCACCAGAGAGCATCTCTGGTGTCGTCCAGCCAGCAGAGCTGACTTCACAAGCATCTACTGCTCACATGACAGAAAACAACCCTCAAAACATTACAGTTGAACACCTAGGCACAGTGTTTAATAATCAACACAGGAAGCTTAAAAAATGACCAGTTACACACTCTGAAATAAAGCTTTACTGCAGGATTGATCTTGTAGCTTGAAACACTTGCTGAAGGCAAACAAAACTTGAGCTTTTGGCAGCTCCACAAAGTCAAACTTGAGTTCACAAAGTGCCTCACGTGAAACTGTCATCATTGTGAGATCCTGGCATGTGAAAGCCAAGTTTTCACTTATTTTGCAAGTTGGGAAGCCTCGCTGTGTATTCATACACACACCCCCACCCCCTTTTGGCTGAATTTTACTCTTGGAACATTTTTGTCTAATCATTGACTGCTTTCATGGCTCTAGGATGAGGAGTTGTTGTCCTAATTAAGTGAAAAGCAGAAGCCATGCTGGTTTGGAAAAGCTCACACACCAAAGCCAGTGCAGCACACGCCAAGACTTACCTGCTTACACTTCTGCCAAAAGACAAGATAAACAATTACACTGCCTATATCTAATATTGAAGTGAATATCAGGCAAACACATATATAGAACATATATTATGTATCATTATACAATATATTATATATGGATATATCTATGTGTAATATATATTACTATATATTGTATTATCTATTATATAAAATAGGTTACGTGGCTGTACGCAAAGAACGTGAATCGCGCAAGTTACGCAAATCGCGGCTTTACGCAATCTGCGTAAAATACGGAAATTGCGTACATCGCGCTCCTTACACAAACTTACACAAATTCGCCCGTTTGTGAATTGCGTAAGTTACGCAAACTGCGTAACTCGCGCTCGTTGAGTAAATTAAGGAGAAAACGTAAGCGGGATCCGTAAACGTATCCAGCGGGACGGAGCTGCCGGTGAGAAGGTGAACTGTTTCTGTAATAAGATTAAAAGCCCCAGATCTTACTGTTTGCGTTGGAATTGGGAATTTAAGCCTGGATCCCTAAATACAGCACTGTGCTGTGCTTCTCACATGAAGTTCACAGTTTAAACAAGGAGGCACTACACACATTTCTGCTCAAGAATCAGGACAAGTCTGAAATGAAAGCACCCTGCTATGCAGAAATACAGACACAAAATGAGATGATCAGAGGTGAAAACTACTATGCTCGATTTAGAAGCAGAAAGCTAGATGGAATTATGTTTTCACTTTGTTATTACATGGCACCTTTAGAGCTCTAATTTCTGCCTTTATGTTTTTTATACATTTGAAGGTTCTTACACATATTTAGAAGCTATAATTTATACATATGTTTTTTTATTATGGGGTTAGAAAATAAAAATCCTCAATTTAGCAGTTGCAGCTGCAAGATCATTCTGTCTCTATGCAGCTGACCTCCACACCAAGAGGAATCAATCCTTTCATAGCATATTACTTTAAACCAAGCAGCACAATACTTTAAACCTCTCCATACTTTAATTTCTTTATTCATTGGTGCATTTGATTACCTTTCTGCTGCTCCTTATTTTTGCCACAAGGAAGAAATGCATTGAAACACCAACAGGAGCTAAAAATGCAGATACAGTTTGCACTACAGAAGGTAAGTCACAAAACCACCACTTTTCATGCACTAAGCAGTAGAAATAGGATTAGAACTGAGGGTTTTCTTTTCCTCAAAAGCAAACCCCTTTGCTTGCACTGTGCTGAATAACAAGAAGAAAAAAAAGACCAACTTGATAGAACAATTTACAGTTCTCTGATTTGAAAGCAAGGCCAATATTACATGTTGGGGAAATACAAGGACCAGGATATCTGGTATGAAAGCACAGTACAGTTACTACTGGTGTAGCAGATACATCTGTATGAGTTCCTGGACAGAAAGGAAACATAGGATGTGAAAGGAAACCTCTTATAGGCAATCACACCATAGGATGGAATCACACTGCTTTCAAATTCATCCTGAGCAACACGTGGATATTTTTCCCTACTGAAGGCAAGCAACAATTTTTCTTCTTTTTAACTTCAGATATTTACTAAAGGATTTTCCCAGTAACAAGCCCATATTTTCTCTAGCAAGGATGATCTCAGGTGAGTTTTTCACCAGCATTACCATAACATCTAAACATCAGCCAGACCTTCATGAGCCTGCTAACTCAGGACATCTCCTCACCTGCATTATTTGTGTCAGTTTCTGATGGGAGATAAAACATTGCTATGGCACCTGGATGCTCTGCTCCATCCAGGCCTTCCTCTGTGTTTTAATGCTTTGCTTTACATTGGAAATTCACTCCAGAATCCCCATGCCCAAAACTGGACAGGTATATTACAGGACAAAAGCATGAAGGTCACTCAAGATCTTGCTAAAGCACAACATAGCATTTCCCTGCACGATTATTTTGCTTATTTCCAGAAATATTTGCTCAGCCAAGGAAAAGCAACAATTCAGCAAGTGCAGTGAACTCCCTGATGGGGATTTTCCATCCTGGACAATAATTTCATTTTCATATTTGAGGAACATCATTTCCTTCAGAGTGTGCTTTATAAAAATATTAGATGAGGCAGCCTTTCTATTTTCAGGCTGTATCTACAAATGACTATTTCATGTAGGTGTCCAATCAATTCATATTGGGACTGCTTTAGAGCTTAACTGATGGAGAGGTCTACAAGTATAAAACTCTGTAAAGCTCACAGCTCTCAGGAACTGTGCCAGCTGCCTTGAAAAGTGGGAAAACCAAGACACCAAGACTGCAGGACACCCATCCCAGAGCAGTGCTGCTTTTCCAAGCTTCTGGCTACTTCCAAACTTAAAGCTAAACTTGCATTTGGGAGGAAACGTTCACGTTTAATTAAACCAAATCAAACTCACAATCACTTCAAGTGCAACCAGCCAGCAAAAGAATAACTCTCACTGGGTGACAGTAAGAGTTACTAAGATGTCCCTCATTATTAAAGAGCATTTCTGTGATCACTTCAGGAGGAGCTGCTCACTCACTGTGCCACGTCAGATGCTGCTGGCAGTGGGGACTCCTCGGGCACCACGTCCATGTCCTCAGTGAAGCTGTTGGCCCGTGACATGTCTGGGCTCTGCCCTTCCAAGCGTCTCCTCGCTGCACAAATGATTCAGAGAGATCATAAATACATTAGGGAGACAAATCTACAAGCTCTTGCTGTGGCAAATAGTTCAAACATCAAGAATCTCTTCTAAGCAAGGTATGTCTTCTTGAGGGTTGTCTCCTGTGAGCAGAAATTCACCACATCTGCAATATTAATGTGGGCATGGCAACACAAATTACCAGATTTCCATTTCCTCACTCAACACCATTTGATATGTATGCTTTAATACCTTCAAAGCTATTGTTTAAAATACTCTGATCCTACAAACAGAATACTTGAAACCAGAGTGCTCTCTGGTCACCATAACCACCAGTGTTCCAAATTTCTCCCATGAAGCAGGAAGGCTCAGGTGGCTGGATGCAGTTGGCTCAGCAGGATAACCACGGTGGGTACAAGCTGTGCTGGATTTCAGCTCGTGTTCCAAGTGTCAAAAAGGTACAAAGTTCATTACAGGTTTGGAAAACATAATGGCCAACTAACAAAGGAGTTCACTAAGACACTACAAAAATCAGAGGACTGCAGCTAGCCCTGTAAGTGGTAAAACCCAAGGTTTTCTAAAGATCTACCCTCAAAACCCATTTCCATCTAATACTGGGCTGACTTCTTGATAAGTGTGCAGTGTGCATGCACCTGCCTTTCTAAGTTCACATGCATCAACATTCAAAAGCTCTTTCTGCTCCAAGTTCTCTGCATTATCTTTTCCCACATTAACTTTGTTCAAAAGCTATAAAGTATATATAGCTTAAGTTGCTCTGCTCTGAAAGCAATTTCATTCATGATTCCTGATGATCATAACAGTTTCTGAGGAAGAAACCTATAAATTTTCATTCTGATCATCCTTGAAAACTTGGCACACGAGCTGACAGAGCTTGGAAAATGGATAGGATGACGCCTAGAAATTCAAGGGAGGGGGGAAAAAAAGTGTGTGGGCAAATCAGTAAAATGAAGCATCATAACAAGTAAAGACTAAATAGTGTCACTGGCATATGCTGAGATAACAGCCCACGTGACAGAAATAAGAAACCTTGCCTCCTAGAAAATTAAGCTGTTGAAATCTCCAGTTAATTCCAGAACAACCCTTCAGCTGGGTTGCATTCAAGTTCCAGGTAAATACAAAAAAGCCTACAACACCAGAGCTTCCTATTGGAGGAGCCATAACCCACGTGGCAAGGAGTGAAAATGAAGTCTGTGGAACAGAATTATCAAATGGCATAAGTGAACACTGACAAAGGACATCAAGTGACAAATCTATTTTATTTACCTCTGCTGCATTTAATCACAAACAAACTGTGTCTTTCCAGGGGAAACCCAAATCTTCCTGGCACTGGGAGCATGAACGTCTGTGCTCTCCCAGCACTAGTGAAACACTTTGGCTGTTCTAGAGGAGCTTTATTTTGTGAGACCTGCCAGTTCTGCATTTGTTCTGATAAGACATTTTTCCTGTAAGAGAACTATGTGGCCTCAGACTTTGCCAGACAAAGTCTTGAAACACACAGATCCAATATTTGAAGTATGGCTTTGAGAAGCACCAGTCTCTAAACAAGTAACATGGCACATGATCACATCTGCAAAATTCAGCTGGATGAGTTCTGGCTCCAGCTACAGTCAGGTTTTCCTCACAGGAACTCAGCAAAACTTGGGAGTGGGCCAAGGCAGAGTTCAATCACTGTGCCCATATAAGGCACATCAGATTAACAGGAAAACTCTGCATTGCTATCAATTCCTACTCCACAGTGAACTGCTGAAAGGGTCAGAGCAGGGCCTAGTTAACTCATGGCAGTTTGCCTCTTTCATAGCACTGCAGAGATACTAAACTTACTGCAACACATTTGCCATAAGAAATCACAGGATTATATTTTAATTCTGTCGTTTAAGGGGTTTGGCCTATTGCTACTTTATCAAACTCTGACTCATCACACTGCTGTTTGCAATCTGCATCCAGGCACTCTTAAAAAACCCAAAAACCCTGATTGTTTACATTTGACTTGCTAACTTCTTTTCTGAGAAGTGTTCCCTACTGCAATGTGCTCCACAGCACAGTGGCTCTGAGCAAAGGGGGATGACAGCAGGAGCCACTTCCAAAACCTCCTCTTCCTCACCATTCCCATGTGCTGAGCAGCTCTGCTGTTCCTGCAGGGTGCACCTGGAGCCTGCTCTCTGCTGGGATGTGGGGAGCCTCATCCTGGGATTTAACAGCCTCTGCTTGGTTACCTACACAAGCAGGACAAGCTTCTGTTGTGTCTTTACCCAAGGCAAAAGCACTCCAACTTTCCCCTTGGTGAGGGCTGCTGTGACTGTCTGTGGCAGTCTCATTCCACAAGGAGGGCACATTTCATTCCTGCAAGCATTTGCAAAGAGGCAACGATGTGATTATGTATTCTACACAAACAGGAGTTGTGTAACACATGCTGATTTTATCAGCTGAATGGAACTTGTGTACTGAACTCCATAAAATGAAGTATTTGGGTCACGTCTTGGAGATTGCCTCACTGCTTCCCCTCTACTTCCACGGTCACATCCATGGACAGAACAATTTTTTTGCCATTTTGGTTGCAGGCTAGATTCCTCTCAAAAGCATTAAGAGATAAAAGAGCTGCTCACAGAAGTGCTGCTCTAACATATCAAGTTGAAGCAGAAATCACAGCTCTGAGGCTCCTCATATTTGGGTGGTGATATTCTGAGATTCCCTACTACTCTCAAGGCCACTTGACTCAATTCAGAGTATTGTTTTGGGAAGTATTAAAGCTGTCACCAGAGAAGACTTGTTTTATTTATCCATGCAACCCAAATAAAAGTTGGTTAATACTGGTTTCCTCCAATGCTTTTAGAACTCAGTTCTACGTGTTTCTGCTTTAAAATGTGAACACATGAATAAGGTGTTGTGGTCCCTAAATGAATGCTAATGGTAAATGTATGTAGTACATGGTATTTTCTAAACATTTTCTGTAGAAATTGGAAGAATTGGAAGCAGTTTTCTCATTCAAAACACTCTTTCTGGAACCAACTCAGTTCTTGAAGTTAACTCACTTTCCTTGAACTGCCAAAATTCATTTAGACAGCAACAGTCAGTCATAAATCAAAATTCCCCAAAAAATCACACTAAAAGGAACAACTTCTTTTTTAATGGCTCAAGAAGCCATAAGCTCCTGGGCAATAAAGTAATTCATAATAATCATTCATGCTAGTGTTTTCACTTTGAGGAAACATGGAGCATTATAACACATTCAACACATGGCAGTGATGTTTTCCAGAAATAAAACTCAAACTTTGTAAGGCCCAGCTACTACAGATTCTAGTTTGTAGCAGCTGCAGCTCAAGCCAGAACAACTCTGTCTTCCCTCTCGATATTTATTTTCATAGGATTTCCTTGTCCAAACTGACTTGATGGGAATTAATGCCCTACATTTGATGCTGCAGAGTATTAAGCAGAGGAGGCAAGGAAATATGAAGAGGGAAGAGGAGCCATCCCTCCCTTCCACATGTTACTACTCAGAGTATAAAGAAGCTGTACTGGCTTCATCATAAAATACACAATACTTTACGGGCATGAAAAGTTGGAAGCAGCAAGTTGAAAATATAAAATAATATCTACTACAGTACAACAAATTCCAGTGAATGCCACAAACCCAGGGATCCCCAAAACAGAGCAACTGATTAAATCAAACCGCAAAAAGGAAGTTAAGTTTCATATACCTTTAATTTCCAAAATGGTGAAGTCATAAGCCACATCAAAACATAACCCAGAGATATTTTTTGTAATGCTGTTTGGCTTTATCTAACCTTAGAGTCCTTATCTATATTACACTAATTTCTGTCTTTGTGTTATGGGGGAAAGGCAAGCTCCCAAATTTCAAATGCAACAGAAAACATGACTGCACCACTGTGGTCATTCCCAAACAGCCAATGCCTATCAACAGCAGGATGAAATAACAAGGAAGGTGTTGCACTATCCTCTTCTCTGATAAAGAAGGTGGGAAAAAACCAAACCAAACAGGTCTCTTGTTCCTTCATTGCCACTGTCCCCTCATCACTTTTAGATCAGAAGCTGTTAAAACTCTCTCTCTCTCATGATGCCAGGCTGCTCCATTCAATATCATCAATACACAGGACACAAACATAAGATTTCATTTCTTATGTCAGACTGCATCTTGACAGAAAATCCCTGGGATAACTACACTTCCTTTACCTGCAGGGATGAACTGCCTGTGAGATCAGTTATGTCTTGTCTACTTTCCTGTGTCAGGAACTTGTTTCACCTCGCATAAAAGTGCTGCATTTGTAAAGCTGCATAGAGGCAAACTGGTTTGGGCCCTCGACTGGGACATCTCCAAACCCTCACTCTCCTCAGAAGAATAAAGGAAAGTCAACAATTTATGAAAGCCCAGAGGCCTGGAAGTGTCTGACACCTCAGCAGCAGCCTGCTTTTAAAAACCTCTTCAACTTGCTTTTAGTATCAGTCATCTCAGCAGGCAAATGGCATTCAAGTTCCTCTCAGGAGTCACACTGGAATAATACAGTAAAACATAATTAGCATGGACTGAGAAATTCCTTTACCAATAAAAGCTTTTCTTCATTACTGTGTGGAGCTACAGCAGTGTCAGGAATGGACTCAGTACTACTCTAAATAAGATAAAGAGATTTTTACTTTAGTTTTATGTGAAACTGTTACAAATCTGAGCAGCTGAAGCTGTGATTTTACATCCTTACTACACACTCAAATGGAAGCCGTCTGCAAATGCCACATACTGCCATTGTCCCATACACAGCTCTTAGAGCTACAACTAGAGTTTAAAAAGCTCAGGCTACTTTCTGTACCTAATTTTAGGCAGCTAAATTTATTTTCATCATTCGAGATGTGGCTGATTTAAACTCAGGGCAAAGTACAAGGATTGCATTTTGCCCCCAAAATACCTGCAGAATCAGCTGGCGTGAATCAGTGGAGGACCTCTCCTGCTGCTGTTTGTCTCTGCTTTTGCCCCATCTCCTTTCTAAGCTGTGTAGTCAGGTCATGGAATGCTGGGTCACCTCCAACCTGCAGTAGAGGAGAAACAAGCCTGCACAAAGCTTAACTGAGTGGTCTCTGTGATTTATGGTGAAGTGGATGCATTCTAATAGGCTTGAGGGCATTTTCTCCATCCCATCAAAGCAGTCAGTGTTAGAAAGTAAAAAAGGCAAAATTTTCATCTATTTCCTGCCTTTGTGCCAGTATGTAATTCTAAATCTGGTCTTTACCATATGGCACAAACACTTAGGGCCTTCCCCAGGTCTGTTTGGTAAAGTGATCATTTGATATTGCAATACATGGAGTTCAGAGGTGCTCTTCCTGCTGGCCTCACCACACTGTTCCTTACAGCTGATAATGGATTTCTGACAGGGTATCCCATAATAATTCATGGTATTTTGGTATTTGGGCAATGTATAATAATTCATGGTATTTTGGTATTTGGGCAATGTATATTGCCTGGGTGACAGCAGGTGTTCATGAGGTGTCCAGTGCCATAAAGGCACTGACAGGCAAACTGCCTCAGGAGAAAATACATTAATTCCTGTATGCTGTGGGAGACCCAGACCTTGCCAGTGCAGAATACATGTGAATAAAAAGGAACTTATGGCTCAGAAACATTTGCTGTATTCTTTTACTCCTGTAAACTTCTAAGGGAGAAAGCAAGGAGGAGAATCCTTGCTTCTCTCTGAATTTTTTGTTGGTCTGTGAGAAGATGAGAAAATAGATGGGGAATATTATATTATTACAATACAAAGCATTATTAAAATAGAGATGGAATATTGTTTCATGCATTAAACATATCAGGGAAAAAATTGAGTCCACAAGTCTTTCAACACAGTGCATAAGCTCAAGTTGTCTGCTGAGTGATCTTGCTTGAGTTGCCATTGTTTTTCTGGAATCAAATGCAACTCTCAAGCTTCTCAATGTGAATTATAATTCACTTATTCCTGTGGGTTATATTACCTTGTGCCTAATGCACCACAGAACATACTGAATGATTGCTGTGTGCTTTTCAAATGTCTGAAATAGAAATCCTTGTGCAGTCAGGAAGGCTGAGACTAATTAACAAAGAGCCAGCTCATAATTCCCATAGTCAAATTGGACTCACTGGGGCTCAGTGGAGTTTTCTGTGCAAAGGGGTTTCAGAATGTGACCAAGAGACTTGAGAAACGTTTCTTGGGAGTGAGGGGAAGGTGGAGAGACACTGCAGGATTTTTTCAGTTCCTGTCCTCAAAATATTGATACCCTCCCAAATCAAAGGTTAAGAAACATGGAAGTAATTATTTAAAATTCCGAAGTGCATATTCACATTGGATTGTTTCCACTCCAGAAGCAAAGCTAAACCCTTTCCCTCCTACCAGAGATCTTCAGGGACGTGCTGGGGGGAGCTGGAAGGCTTCTGTGCATCTATAGAGAAATTAGAATTTAAAATTAGAATTTCAGGTACTAACTTACTGAATCTTACTCTTTCTCTATTTGGTTATATTTGCCTCAGTGGTATCTTTCAGAATGAAGCAATTGAGGAAAAAGTCCTGGTCAAAAACAGTTGAGGCTGCAGTTGATTTTTCTTTGGAGAAAAATTGTTACCTGCTTAAATAGCATTAAAAAATAACTCTTGCTCTGTGACCCACCCAGCTCACTTGAATGTGGCTGTCACGGGGGGGAGCACCATGTGCCTCCCTCATGAGTGTGCAGCTTCATTCCATGCAGGAAACAGCAAACAGCAATAAAATGAAAGACAAGCATACTCCTGGTAGGAAGTCAGCAAATTCAGCCCATTTATCAGGTGTGCATGGAAATATATTTTTTATGAAACGTTAAATCCACTTGTATCCAAACAACAGACTTTGAGTGCATTGGTTTCACCTAAAAGTTGGAAGTGTGAGAAAGCTAATGGTACTATAGGACACTTATCAGCATTTGGCATTTTTTCTTCTGTATATTGGGTATTCTCTTTTCACACAGGACATCTGTCATCTTTGCAAGAGCCAGAACGATGGTAGAAAAGAAATATTTTCAGTATCAGTAGGTTTTCATAGCATTTGAGTAGCTATTAAACTAAACAGGTCACTAAATGGACATTTTCAGCTGTAAGGACTGGAAAACCTTGAGGACAGGTTATCAGATTAAATTTGGGACATAAGTACACGTGTGCAAACATTTGGACTATTAAACCTTTATGCCTCTTTCTGAGGCTTCATTGTCTGGAGCTGCCATTCCTTGATTGGATCTCCGTGAGCACACACTATTCATTTAGCCATCCCACTTCCTCCTTTTACCCCAGCACCTAAATATTCCAATAAAAAAAGTGAAGAGAGCCTTGTGTGTGCTCTCCACCTAAAACACAGCTGCAGCTGAGAAAATACCCTTCTTTTTCATGTGTGCACTTTAATCACTCCAGCGAACTTCCCTCTCCTGTTTCCCCAGTCCAGTTATCCATAACCAAACTGGGATAAATTATAAATTCCAGGCTATATATTTAATTTACACACACACACACACACATGCCTGTGTAAAAGTGTTGGGTTTCTGTGTTAATGTGGGCATTTTTTTATTTGGTCATCAACGACATTCTTGGATAAAAAGTTGATGGCTTTTCCACAAGGGCTTTTTATTTGATTGATTGAATTAGATACGGGTGGAAGTTAGTTGTATGCATATTTCCCTTAAAGCTTATTTTTGTATCTTTTTCATTTTATTAATAAAATGAAGTTTTACTAAAAATAGTATGTATTGACTATGTATTATTTTATTATTAATTTGGTGAGGGAGGGAAGATTTATGTAGTGGCTAGACTTCAGAAAAGTAAAAAAAAAAAAATTCAAATATGAAATTAACTTAAGGGCAAGGACTATTATAGTCCTTATGTGCCTTGGGTCTTTTCCCCAGACAAGAGTGAGAGGCACAGAGTAATGCAATAGGGCTACTGTCTTTAGCAGAGGTGTTAAGATAGCACAGACCCAGTTTAAAATCTGGAATTACATTTTTTTTGTTGGTATTGCTGTGGCAATTTGGGTTGCCACAATCAAAACAGGAAGAGACTGTGACACGTGAAGAATCAAGTCTGATATGCCTCTTATTTTTATAAAGTAATAGTTTTATGGTTTTGTGAAGTAATGGTTTGTTCCCACTCATTATTTTTGGTTTCAGTTTCATTAGGAGAGTTCACCCCTGGCTTTCTGTGGATGCCAAACTGCTTTCCAGGTTTATTAAATCTGCTGAGAGCCCTCCATCATGCATTTCTTCCTTTACCACTTCCAGGAGAAGGGGAAAAATACTGCTGGGAGCCTAAATCAAAAGGGTTTGTGGGTTAGTTGTGAGTGTAATCCCATTTTGAAAGCAAGGGCTCTGGAAAATTGCAGCAGGCTGGAGAATGATCTCCAACTGACACACAGATGGATGTAAATTCAATTTGCAGATTGTTTTTGCAGATTTTGTTCTGGTTCATATTTTGTCCACAAGTTCTCACCATCATTTGTTAGCATTTCAGTGAGAATTAGTACTTTTTTCTGACTTTCCAGAAAATTGCTGGGTTGTTTTTTTTTCCTTTTACCAGAAGGTAAATGTGAGGCAATAAATTTTAGGCTCTGAAAAGTGTTTACGTGTAGAAGAAGAAAAGGAGGGAGGTTAGGGCTTTTTTTTTTTTTTTTTTTTGAAGGTGAATTTAGTGAGGTGAAGTTTGATCAGCCTTGGCAGCTCTGGAATGGGATGTCTCCTATCTTGCATTAGGAGTACACACAACAAGAGTGTAAATGTCATAATCTCCCTGGATTTTTGAGGGACCACCTGCAGAGCTGCGATGTTTGTCCAGTTTCTATGCTTTTTTGGTCTTTGGCCTGTCTGAGCCTGCCAACAAATGTGTTAATGGCTGTGGTTTTGGTAATGTGGACACCTGTCCAGGACAAAATGAACTGTGATTAGTAATTAATGTCAAATTTGTTGGAGATGTAAGTTCCTCATTTTCCTCCTTCCTGTCAACAATTTATTTTTCCTTTTCATGGACTGTGCAGTCTTATTGACTTCATCAGGTTTTTCTGGACATAACCAAGATGGGTCCTGAGAATAAAATACCCTCAGGCCAGATGTAGTTTTAATTTCAGCTTTTAAAAGTGCCCTCAAGAGGATAATCAATGAAAATCTGAGAAGTTTTTGCTTCCTTGGCACTTCTCTGCTTGTCTCCTTTCTACACAGCTTTTCACCTAAAGCACGTGTAATATGCAGCCCCATGAAAATGATTCTTTCACTGCCATAAACAGTGCTCTGCTTCATTTAATGGAATTTAGAGATTCCTAAGAAGAAAAACAAAATGTTGGAGTGATGATACCAAGAACCTTCTAAAAACGTAGATAATGTAATAAGTGAGAAATTCCAGAAATGCAATAATTCTTTTCCTTTGCAGATTGTTCTTAGGATTTGATTTGACTATTATACTTGAATAAATATTTCTGTTTAGATTGTAGGGAGAATGCAAACTTAGAATTAGTTATAGATGCTCTAGATAATACATATACAAAAAAATGGGACTTGGGCAGTTAATTTGCTGTGTATTTTCTTGTGCTTCTGCCTTGAAAATTGCTGTCAGCTTTCTTAGTTTTGTACTAATCCTTGGTTTATTTAGGCTGAAAGTGCCATGCAAAAAAGAGGAAGACTGTGGATATTTTCTTGGTTCTCATTCCAGGCAAAATAAGGAAGCAGAAGTGAACACAGAGATGTTAACCTAATTTGGTTAAAAATCAAAATTGACATGAATTTTTGCGTATTAGTGTGGAGTTTTTTTCTTTTCTTTTTTTTTTTTTCAGCTTTGAAATATTCCGATCTCTCTTGAGCCAGTCAGCGTGTCAGTTTTAAAATCAAGTTGGTATTGTCATTCAGTGAAAATTGTGATTTAAGCGTGTTTTGCTTTTCCGGTGCTTTAGAATCCCCCAGGTGCAGATTGCAAGCACATTCGAGTCAAAATGCAAACATTTTCCAAAGCTGTGACTCGTGCAGTAGGTGTTTGGTGACTCTGAATTTCTGGGTACAGTTTGGGTTGGAACAAAGCCTAGAAGACATGTTTGAGTTGTGCTACCACACTGCAACAGAGAGGAAAACAGGGAAGGGGGGAACAAAGATCTCAAGGAATCTGCCCACGTCGTGATCTTTACTAATCTGCTTTCTTTAGAAGTATTTCAAAGCACTCCTATCCTTGGTCGTGCACAAGTGCTTCACAATGCAGTGCTGAAGAGGGGAGCAATATTAAAATACTGATAATTCATTTATTTAAGCCTAGAAGCCGTGTTTGTGTTGTGCTACCACACTGCAACAGAGAGGAAAACAAGGAAGGGGGGAAAAAAGATCTCAAGGAATCTGCCCACATTGTGATCTTTACTAATCTGCTTTCTTTAGAAGTATTTCAAAGCACACCTGTCCTTGGTCATTAAATTATTTGCTTGGATTAAGTGCAGCACATCCTCTATCCCAGAAAAGCAGTGCTTCACAATGCAGGGCTGAAGAGGGGAGCAATATTAAAATACTGATAATTCATTTATTTACATGCTGGATTTACAGCTCACCTCTGTCACCAACCCTTCTGGGTGATTTTACCTTTCCCAGATATCAACTGGGAATGTCATACAGAGGACTCAAACAGGTCCAGGAGATTTTCTGAGCATGTTGAAGATAACTTCTTGGTGCAGGTGGTCGACTAGGAGAGGTGTCCTCCTAGATTTGTTGTTTATGAGGGACTTGTGGGCAAAGTGATGGCTGGTGGTCATGTCTTGGTCACAGTGACCCTGAAGGACCCGAGTTTCAAAACTTGGTGATAGAAGAGAAACTGTCAGCAAAATTTTGATCCTGGATGTGTGGAGAGCAGTAGGGGCTGGTTAGTAAAATCTCTTGGGAATCTGCTTTTGGAGGTGTTGGGGACTCTGGGTCACCTTCTCAGGGCCATCTCCTAAAGGCACATGAACAGGCAGTTCCCAAGGTTTGGAAGTCAAGCAAAGCTGTCCAGAAGAGCAGCTTGGGCTGAGCAGGGATCTTCTAGAACTTGTGGAGGGAAGGGGAGTGTGTGGGAGGCCAGGGGACACGGGAGAAGATTCTGTCCCCAAGGCAGGGAGAAAATTAGTGCAGCCAAAGCTCATTTGGAGTTCAAGCAGGCCAGCACTGGGAAGGACAATAAAAGGCACCTTTACAAATATGTTCATAGCAAAGGAGTAATCAGAAATAGCATTGGGCCATGTCTTGAGAAGATTGGTCACCTCAAAAATAGCCATGTAGACAAAGCAGAGATATTTAATGTTCTCTTCACCTCTGCCTTCAACAATGATGGGCCCTAGGAAGTCTGGAGTTCTGTTAGAAAACTGTGACTGTAGGGGGGATGATAAAATCTCAGTCCAACCTGAGTATGTGTGAGACTTGCTGCTACAGCTGGAAAAATCATGGGGCTTGGTGGGATTCATCCCAGGATACTGAAAGACCTAGCAGATGTCATTGTGGGACCTCACTCCATTTCTTTTTCAGTGGTCTTGGGAGTCTGGAGAGGTCCCACTAAACTGAAAGATGGCAAATATTGTCCCAGTTTTCAAGCACAATAAGGAAGTCCCTGGTGATTAGTCCTATGGATAAATTAAAAGTGCAAACTGTACTTTTAATGAAAAAAAACTCAACTCTGATCCCTCCTTCTTTTCACTCTGTTAGGAAATAGTTCTGGTGGTGTTCTTTGGTGCTGAGTACCTGGTCCGGCTGTGGTCTGCAGGCTGCAGGAGTAAATATGTTGGCTTCCAGGGAAGGATCCGGTTTGCCAGGAAGCCAATATCCATCATTGGTGAGTTTTAAACTCTTTTGCAACCCTCTTGCTTGTTGTAAATAAAAAATTCAACTTCTGCAGTGGCCTTATTGTAGTTCTGAGCTACGTCTACCCTTCAAGCATTTATCTGCTTCGTGATTTCTCTTCTTTTGGGTTGCTAGAGCACTTAAAATATGGCTAAGGCAGACATCAGCCTTAGAAAGGCAGGATTATAAAGTGCAGAAATTACTAAACCTTGGGTGATTGCAGGAAATTGAAAAGATTTTGAACACAAAATCCTTCCTTGGGTACAAACAAATTCTTTGTCTGCTTCTAGCACTTGTCTAGTTTTGTGATGTAACCATGAGGCCTGGAAGGAATCATTTTTACTTCTCATTGTGCTCTTGATTTCTCTCTCAATTAATAAGTGCTTCTTAGGTGGGTACATTAGAGAAAATGATAGTCTCATTGAACTGTGGTTTCAAGGGGTTCTCTCTGCTGGTATTTTGCTATCACCACAGCAAATATTCATGTTTGTGTTGGAGCCCTTGGGGAAGACACCGTGGGTTTTGTTAAGCAAAGCTAAGACTGGCTGTAGCTGGTTGTGCACTCAGAAATATCAGTACTTTATTTAATCTTTGAAATTCCCCATAGGATAGAATACATTGGAAATCAAGATTTGCTCTTCCACATCAAATGCAGATGGAACAGAGTCTGCACTGACAGAACAAGTTAAACTTGGGGAATATTTCTGCTATGAATGATTGAATCCTACTGATTCATCCTTTCATTTTCAAATCAACATGAATAAAATACAAACACTGGAAAAAGAAATGAAAGGATTGGAAGAGAAAGTAAAACATATTGCATTCATTTTATTTCTTCATTAATACAAAAGCCTTTGTTTTAAAATCAGAAAAAATATCCACTAAAATTTCTTTGACAGCAGGGAGATTTCTTCTGTGGGTTTTTGTTCCCTCTAAAATTTGGATTAGTTCTTAGAAAGTTCAAAATGGAAAATCCCAGGCTGAGGCAGAAGAAATGTTCTGGGACACACAGGCTCAGTAAAAAGACAGGAGGTGGATTCTAATGCAAAGTTCTGAGAGAGGAACATTTAAAGAGACTTGACAAGCAAGCAGGAGCTTGAAAGGAAATCAGCAGGGGCTGGAAATATGTGGGATTAAAAGGTGGCAGTGAAAGTGTAGGATATTCCAAAGACCTAGGCTGCAAAATAAGGCTGTTTGGACCAGTAAACTGGGATTAATAAGGGAAGTCTAAGCACTGGAAACTAGGATGAAAACTAGGAACAGAGGAGAAGCAGAGATAGAAGAACAGGTTTTGGAGAAAAAGAAAAAAAAATTTCTACCATGAAGAACACTTTCAGAAAAGTAGAAAGTACAAATGAAAAAAATATCTTATACTCTCACTCCTTGGTTGAACTCATTTTCTAAGCATCAGTCTTTTCCACCTTTAGTGCCTGTCATCAGATGGATCTGTGTGTGTCTGCCAATTTAGTAAAGACATGATGCATCATTTGCTAAAGGGCAAAGATCTATGTTATGTGGTGATGGGAAAAAGCCCCACCCTAAATTCCAATGTTTACAAATATATGTTCACACACATACATGATAAAGGAACAGCACAAAAAATTTGCAAAGTCAGGCATTCAAAAGCTAAGATTAATCCCAAATGGAAGCTCTTTCTGTGGCCTCATCCATCCCTTTATTCCTTTTCCTTTTCCTTTCCCTTTCCCTTTCCCTTTTCCTTTTCCTTTTCCTTTTCCTTTCCCTTTCCCTTTCCCTTCCCCTTTCCCTTCCCCTTCCCCTTCCCCTTCCCCTTCTCCTTCTCCTTCTCCTTCTCCTTCTCCTTCTCCTTCTCCTTCTCCTTCTCCTTCTCCTTCTCCTTTATGCATAATTAGTGTAGTAGTCTTTAAACTGACTGTGTGCTTTCCCTTGAGGAGAAATCCAGCTTTTACAGCAAAAATCAGACTGATACTGGAAATTAATTCAGCTCAGAGAGTGAAGGATGCTGTTGGTTGTAGAACTTCTGCAATATTTGCTGCAGCAACTGCATGGTTGTGAATGAGGCAGAAGAACATTTAAAAGGAGAGGAAAGAACAAGTTAAGTTAACCTTGCTGAAGGAAACTGTTGTTGCTGCTTAGGTTGGATCCCACCCTGCCTTTTGCCCAGGGATCCCATGGAAAGTTGGTTAAATCAGTTTTCACAAGTGGGCCTCATTTTCTGGATGTCCAAGGGAAGACTTTGAAGTTGGGTTGCAGAGGTTCTGAGCCCTCACAGCTCCAAGTGAAGTCAGCAGGGCTGGTGTTTTGAAGTGCTATATGATGTTAAGTGCTCTGAAGAATAAAGTACTGCCTGTTTCAAACTGGCAAAGGAAAGTTTACCAAAACTTCTCCTTGTTGTGCCTCCGTTTGCTGCTCATTTATAATATTATCCTTTATTTTTTGGTTAGAATTTGAAAGGGAAGCATTTAGATGCTCTAAAGAAGTTTACCACAGAAGTGCCTGTGAGGAAATGGGAAAAAAAAGTCTTCTCAGAATAAAGTTACAGCAAGGTTCAGTAATTAAAAGAAATGGACATGCTCACTGAACTGGGATGAGGAAAAATAAGGGATGTTGGCACTGTGAACTCAGTCTATCATTTACATTGTATAAAGCTGGAACTGTGTAAACTGCAGAGTTGTGGAAACAAAAATTAAGAAAAAAGAAACTCTGGAAACAATTATTTTTTCATACAAATAAAGACAGTATCACAAAATAAACTAACAACTCAGATTTTTTTAGCCAGCCTTTGTTCTGACAGTTCCCTTAGGTTTGAAAGCTTGGCTTTACAGCTTTGATACAACTTTCAAACTAAGTGTATGTGTGTATGTATGCATCATACTTAACTTCATGGATTTCATTATTGCCTGATGCAAACCCTTGCATTTCCTGTTAGATCAGAAGCCTTGAGCCAAAATATGGATTCATTTCTAGGGTGCACAAATGCCATTGCAATTTTTTGTGGAAAACTGCCTGATCCATCAGATTCTTTGAAACTTCTGTTACTGAACTCATCCTGGAAGAAACTGTAGCCACTGGGGTTACTTAGACTTAACCCCCCAAATTAGCCCACCAAATTTCAGCTAACAATTTCTTTTTTTTGAAATGCTTTCCTTAGTCTGTATTTGTTGTGTTTTTCAGTGCTGAGGTTTAAAAAGAAAAAATCAAGACACTCTTTCTTCTTTTGCTCATTTGTTTGTTTGTTTTTTAACAGATCTGATTGTGGTAGTAGCCTCAATTATTGTTCTGAGCATAGGATCTAATGGGCAGGTTTTTGCCACCTCTGCAATAAGGTATGTTCTCCTGTCACTGCAGCTCTTCACTACCACAGAGGTTATTAGATGTGCATCTGATTGCCTAATTCCCAATTTAGCTGCATCTCTGATTTTCCTAATGCAGGGAAAGTTACTCTCTTGAAGCACTGGGCAGGAGAGGACTGGGTGCTGTTGTTCTTGGTGACTGGTTGGGGAACAAGTGCAGGAACAAGGCAAATGAAAAATGGTGCGAATGCTGAAGCCAAGTGGAAAAAACAAAACATTGTGTCCTATTTAAAACATCAAACAACTCTCTCTCTGAGACAAGAGATCATTACAGAGTATGGGTTTATTTAAGAAGTAATCCAGACAGTGCTTAACTCTGTGCTTTTTGAGTATGAGTAATTACTTTGTTTAAAGAGTAATTATGCTTTGCTGGATTTGTTGGCACGAGTAACTCACACAGCATGTGAACCAGAAACATTTGATGTCCACAGTGTTTGTTCAGCTTGCATCAAACACTGCAGGCTTGTTTTGGGAGGTGAAGTGGGTAAACAGAAGAAAAGAATGATAAGCTGTAGGTGTACTTCCCACTCCTAATCTAACTTCCAAGGTGTGCTGCATGTTCTGTCACAAGCCTCTGCTTCCCAGTGCAGAGGAATCACTGGGAAGTGGGAATGCCCAGTACTGTGTAGGCAAACACTGGGAGGAGCTACATGTACAGAGTGTTTTTAAGGTAACTCTTACCATAGAACATTCATCCTCACCTGATGGTGAAGACTGCACCCAGGCAGCAGGACTATCAGCTCCTATAGGAAAAAAGGAAGGTGCACGTGAAAATTCCAAGGGTTGGGGTTTTTTAATTTAACTTAGAAGCATAGGAAGGACTTCAATGAAAAGGCTCTGTGTGTTTATATGTGAGTCCAGTGGGTTTCGGGTTCAGTGCAGCCTTTCCCAGAGTCACTGTCCTACACCTCAGAATGCTCTCTGACACAGAACCTTAACCCACATCCCCGCAGCATTATCATTGCTCCACTGAAAAGCCAGCAGGGTCAGGCAAGTCTGAAGTAAAAATCAAAACCTACATCCCCAAGAGCCCTTGGAGATTGCTAAAAAAGAGCCAAAAATACTTCTGGTGAAAAATTTTCAGATAGGTGAATTCAGTGTTCATCCTCTCCTGCTCTTCAGTGGTTTGTTTCAGGGATAAGACAGTAAGATGTCTGCAGGCAAACAAAATTCATTGTCAAAAAAGGCAACTAAATGAAATATCTCCATAGAATAAAATCATGCTGAAGAACCATAATGATAATTATTTTTATTTAGTTGAAAATATTTGGAGCTTATGACTGACTTAGTTATTCTCCTAAAAACACATAGGACTCCATTTATTTCCTGTTATATAAGATAAATTTTAATAACTCACACAACAAGGATTTCAGTAATGCCCTATTCTGCTTTTGGCAAATAGAGAAAAGAAAATTTGCTCACATTTATGTTAGCAAAGCTTGAAGCATTGGTTTTCCTTGGGAAGGAGGCATTTGAAGATTGGAATCATAGAATTATTCAGGTTTCTCCTGATTGTGTTTGTTTTCCCATTAAGTAACTCTTTTCATAGTCAGTATTTCTGAATAAATTTGACTATAATGAAATGTGATCTAAACACTGAGATGGCCTCAAGCCTGAGCTGCCACCCCAGGCAGGGGCAATGCTATCACAGCTCCTGAACATGGCAGTGTGTTTGTGGACATAACCAGTTGTGGGTGGATAAGGCAGCATTGTCCTCAAGCATTTTTATGTATTTATTGCATTTATTTTAATGCTTCACTTTCCTCACAGGGGGATCCGCTTTCTCCAGATCCTTCGGATGCTGCACGTTGACCGCCAGGGAGGCACCTGGAGGCTCCTGGGCTCAGTGGTGTTCATCCATAGACAGGTACCCAGCCTTCAAACACCCCCTGTGTAGCTCTGGTTCTGTGCCTGAAGTGTTTTGGTTTTCTGAAATAATTTTTTTTTTTCCCCAAGGAATTTTCTGTAAACAGGAGAAATGTTTTTGTATAAACTGTAACTTTGTTATTCATTCCTTTTCCTAGGAGGGACTTCTTCTTGATGTCCCTCTGCTCTGACCAATGTGAATGAAGAGGTTTGCCTTTGTTTCACCAATCTAACTGGTCTGTGTAAAATAGCATAAAAAAAAAAGACACATCCCAAAAATAAAGGAGTCATTTTCAGCCTTCTGAACCTCTGAGCCTCTGTTGTTGTAGTATAAAACAGCATCACTCCTGCATTTTGTTGACTTCAGTAAATTCTCTCGGTGGGCTTCAAATCGTGGTCTGGTTTAAATGAACTGTTACATTGCAAGAGGAAAAAAATACTTTAACAGTATGTCATGTGTTTCTCATTTTTAAAAGGAGAAGCTATTCTTTGCTATTCAGGGCAATGTCTAACAGGGTATAAACACAGTGTTTAGGTTGATTAATTATCTGTTGTTGTCTTTGATGTTATCCCTCAGTGTAATTCCTTAAATGCAGTTTTGTGGGCTGCCTTTCATATTACAAGTGCTTTCCACTATCTGCAGAAAAGGTGTTCCTAGCTTGGTCTTCCACAGGAGAACCAAACACTGGTGGAAAAGCCTTGCTAGAAGAAGTCAATTATTTAAATATTTCTGTTGTAAATGTTGTTCTCCTTGAACAGGGAGTTTTCTAATTCATTCTGTAAATAAAAAATATGAACTATGTTATGGTGCTGTGTAAGAAAAGTTACTTTTTCGGGGTGTGGTCACAGAGGCAAACCTGGCTATAAATAGGTGCATGTCTGCTAAAGCTTTAAACAATTTTTCTGTATGAAAGCTCATTAAGCAAGAATTTAATAGTTTTTCTGCAGACTTTAAATATTTCTAATTGAAGGCATCTTTTTGAGTCTTCATGGAATCTCTTTACAATTAGCTTTATCAATATAATAGAAACTTATATAATTGGTCTTTAAGTCTTGCATCTCATGCCACACGGTGGATACTCTGCTAATTATTTCCACATCCCACTTGTAAGGTCGGTTAACTTGTTCATACGAGTGCAGATTTGTTCTCCACATATTGACAAACTGTTACAGATTTCCACACAGACATTTTTTAATTTCCTATTTGGAAAACTGCTTTTCTGGGACAGAGGATGTGCTGCACTTAATCCAAGCAGATAATTTAATTCTAAAAGTTAGTTTTCTTGCTTTTATCTTTTTCCCCCAGTACAGTAGGGACTTTTATGTCACAATGGCTGTGCAGAAGTGATGCACACCAAAGTGCTGTGGGATAAAGGCTCCTTTCATACTGTACAACAGGATGACTTTTAATGCTCCAAGTCTGTGTGGTCTTCATTTATTATGCTTGCATTGACTGGGTGTCTTGCTAGGGCAGAGCTGATACCCAAATAACTTTCTCAACATTTGCTACCCTTACTGACAGAGCTGTTTGAGAACATTTTTTTCCTATAGGTGTTCAGAGTTTTAGTCAAGAATCAGGAAATACTATCTCCAAAATACAGCCATTAAATCTTATATGTCACAGGCATAAGAAAATTCAATGATTTAAAAGGAAAAAAAAAATCCTTGGAAAATTGAATTTATGAGTAAACGCACCTGAAGTTCTGCTTATCCAAAGAAGTGATTATGGTGATAAATAAAACTCCACAGATCTGTAGTACTTATCCAAGCAGATCACCCACTAAGACATTAAGAAAAAAAAATACCAAGCACACAGTTCTGTATTGACATTGGACAAGTGTAGCTGAAATCCTAACATGGTACCAAACAGAAGGAAAAATGGAACCTTTATTCCTGTCCAGCCTCTGAAAGAATTTTTTGTTTAAAAATAAAAAAAACCAAAACAAAAACACCTCAGCTGCTTTTTCTTCACAGGCAGAGTACAAAGTCCTCATCTATTTTTGTTTTGTTGCATTTGATACTCTTTCAGAAAAAAATGGGCCCCTAAACCCTTAAGCAATGTGAGAAAATAAATTCACATCTTGGTGCCTTGTGAAAATAACAAGTACTTGTACCTCCCTGGGCCCAGAAGAGCTTAGTAAAGTTGTCACCAACAATTTCCATGTGTTTTGGAATTTTACATATAGCTCAATTAGCTCACTCAGGCCCACTTTGGCTGGGATGCTCTTCTATTTTCAGCAGGTTGAGCTTATATACCAGCATTTCTTGCCAAAGGCAACAAAACATGAGTCAATGTCACATGTGGTGGTGGAAAGCCATGGAGAAATCCTGCAGCTTGCTGAAAAACCAAGTTAGCCACTTAAGCTGCAGCTTGTGAGCCTCTAGGCTGGTTTTATTCCTTCCTCACCTTCCTTTGTGAGGTCTTGCATAGCTCTTAGGGCAGGAGGGATTCTCATGTTTTTTCCAAGTGTTGAACTTTGAATTGTGTGGTCCTTATTTTAACTGAAGATGGAGATATAGCTGAGTTAAAAAAATGTGCTGACTCAGCTCTCTCAATATTCCAATTTAGCTCTGTGCATTTCTTGTTCTTGCTGTTTCCCCTCTCTGTGTATCTGAAAGTCCCTGCTGCAAAGAACCATTTGTTTTAGGCAACGCTCTTTATTCTTAAGCTCTTATCTAATAAAACCCACATAAATATGTAGTTTTAAGGCCTGATGCCTGCAGAATACTCTGTTTTGTGATCATGTCTCATGAAGCATGTGTTATTTAAAAAGCTTCTGACTACCCCTTAAATGAAGTATTCATGAGATTGCTCCCATTGTTCTTAATAATTAAATAGTCTCTCTGTACACATGGAACATGGATTGGTGACATTCACAGTAAGTCCAAGGCAGTTGCATTTTCATCTGGCCTTTACTTAAAAAGAATTCTGTCTTTAGATGAATAGTACTGGAGGCTGAGAGGTGCCAGTGGTGAAATAAACTCAGTAGTTCTGTTGATATTACAGCCACTCTGGAAGGATTTCATAAGGCTCTGCTGTTTTCCTGCCTGCTTCCCAAAAAAGCCAGCACTTAAACCAGAATTATTCCAGTTATCATCCACAGTCAATTGTGTATGTTAGCACAAGGACCTTTTCAAAGCAAGCCATATATACAGTGCTCCATTATCATCAGATAAAAGTGACCAGCAGAAAAACTACTGAAACTCCAGGGTTTATTTCCTTTGTCAGCTGCCTTGTTTAGCAAACAGGCCTGCAAAAAGTTAAGGCTTAAATTAAAAGACTTGGCCATGGGCAAGATGAAGTACTATCAAAATTCATTATTTAGGTCATCATTAAATGATTAGAAGAAAAACATTCATTTTTCTTTGTGCCAAGACTACTTAAAGGTTTCCTGAACCCAGATTTTACTTAGTGCTGTAGGAGAAGGAAGAATAACTATATTTCCTGCTTCTGAATATTGGTACTTGATACAAGGGCTACCTTTCCTCAGAAAGCTCTTACAAGGAAATGAAAAGAAAGAAAGAAAAAAGAAAATCTGAGGGAAGTTCAATGATAAAATCGAACCTCCCCTTACAAACAGTTTAAAAAACCTGGGTAGAAAGGTTTCTTACAGAAAATCTGTGAAAACCTGACATAATTTAAAAGTAGGGGCAATCCTTCCTAGTCAGATTTTAATTTTAAATGGATCATATGGAAATATTATAAGTCCCTTATTGGCTGGGATCCAAGGAGAGAGAAATGACTGTCAAGAACTTAAGGAAGATGCCACTGAAGATGTAGCACAACATTGTTTCGTGATAAAGATGGCCAAATCTGTGCAAAGAAAATAAAGGAATAGTGCATGTAGCTTTAAGTAATTAGAATGAGCTGTTTCCCCTCAGAACTAGGTATTGGATTTCCCTGAGGGGCAGGTGGATGTCCCACTTAGCACTGCTTTTAAAACACATCTTGGCTTGTTTGAATGCACAGGAACTTTTTCCTGAGGAATGTGAGAATCCTGTTTCTAAGTCACAGCAGGTCTGACACAACTTTCCTGCCCAAAAATCTTCAGAAAAAAAATGATATATTCACAAGGACTGCATCATGCCCTCACAGAAGTCTGCCCTAGTTTTGTTCTTCAGGACTGAACACCTGACATCTACCCAGCATATTTTATCTTAAGATTTTCTCTTAACATGAAGCTGTTGAGACATCACTATTCAGTCTAAACATCAGACACACAGGTTCACTGCTCAGATATGGCCAGAATCACAAAACCTGGCTGATATTTCTCAATGTGCTTTTCAGAAAGGGCATTTCTAGAGCTGCTTTGCTGCTTTAAAAGTGTTTAGACAATTAGTATTTTGAGTAGACAATTAAGTGGAATGATTCCCATTCCATAATTAGGAGAGTTGTCCCACTTGACATTTAGCTGCCCCGAGGATCAAGCCCAAAAAAAGATGTTTTTTTGAATATTTATCCTGGTATGAGTAAAATCCAAGTCAATGTTTTAGCTGTTTTACTGGAGGCAAATTTCATACCTGAAATATAACATATTAATTTTTCTACTGTGATTCAAAAACCCTACAGATATTTGCAATGCTTTACAATGATAGAATGTGTGTATATATATATATATAGGACAAAAACTTCATATGCTTGTTTGCTTTCTCTTTTAATAGGAACTCATAACCACGCTATACATTGGATTCTTGGGATTAATTTTTTCATCCTACTTTGTCTATCTTGCTGAGAAGGATGCAGTTGATGAGGATGGAAAGACAGATTTCTCCAGCTATGCTGATGCCCTTTGGTGGGGTGTGGTAAGTCTTCACCAACATAATGTGTGTGCAAACAGGGCCCAGGGTTTTCTGTTCAAGTTGTGATCCTTTCAGAAAAATCTGGCATTTCTTTCTTTGCAGAATGTATTTCTGTAGGGAAGCTTGACAACCTCTTCAGAGGGATACAAGGAAGAATATAAGAAATACAATTAAATTGTTGGGGTATTAAATTTTATTGTGACAGCAGGTTAGCAAGTTCTTAGCAAAGGACACTGAGTGCTTACAGATATGAAAAGTCCATGCCCCAAAAAGAGTAAAAATCCCCTTCAAAACCTGTATCACTTCCTTTAAACTCTACTTAGTTATCTGCAAAAGGTGCATAACTTAAAAACATATTCTATACGTGAAAGTTGGGTTAGTGGCTCTATTTTTTTTTTTAATCTTTTTGTGTAAAACTCACTCTCTCAGTAATAATTCAGACATTGATGCAGGTTATAGGTTCCTGTTTTGTGGGTTTTATCTTTAACTGAGATGCTGCATAAGTCTCTACTTGAATGAAGTACACAGAATTATAGACCATATTGCATGTAGCCTGAGTCACCACTCTGTAAGTGGTTCACTATAAAAATATTTTAAACATTAAATTCCTTTCATTAGCTTGTCAAGTATTCATTTCATCTGCAGAGTATCACCTATGGCTCTGCTAGACAGTACAAACCCAGAAGAATCTAGTGAAAAAAAAAAGAAAAATCCACTCAATGGCCAGATGGAGCTTATGGTCTAAGGTGCTGGGAAGCAATGAAACCATGAACCAACCCAGAGAGCTATCACTTGTTAAAGTCCTCAATGGACATGAGATAAAATGTTAAGAATATGAAACCTCATGGTTATAGATGGGAAGCAACCTGTAGCTAGTGGAGGAAAATAATGAGTGTCTCAGAAGTGGAGATTGTGCTGCATTTTAAAAGAAAAACAATCAGGGAATGATTGAAAGATACCCCATGGCTGCTTTAAGAGAACAAACCAGTACTCTTATTCTCAGTTATTCTTTCATTATTTGAGTTCCCCTCAAACACCAGTGGATCACTTTTAGCATCCAGTTCTAGCCATGTATACTCATGCACAAGTAATTCCTGCATGTGATAAAAATTCCATGTGGACCCAGAGTACTCTTCCTACCTTTCCTTGTTTGTTTGGGTGTTTTTTTAATTTTTTTTTTTTAGCTCTAGTTTTACAGATTTGCTTCATTAGTTGCATTGAATATTTAGGTATCAATTAGAAATACTTCTAATCACTATGCGCCGTTGCATTGATATGAATAAAAGGTAAAAAAAATAAGGTTAAAAAAATCAGGGTGTGTTTCTACAAGAGTATTTTGGACTTTGGGAATTTAACAGGAGTTATGAAGACCATCAGAGAAGTTTAAAATGCACATTACCTTGTTGAGATAGATTATTTGGGATCTGTGTTTCAAAGTGTGTGGATGGGACATGCGAAGTGTTCAGTGGGTTTTGTTATTTTCCAAAACTCGACTTGCTTTGTGTAGCAGCAAGATAAAATCAGCTCCTCTTTTTCTGGCTGTGTGAGGAACACTGTTCAAATTGTTGTTGAAGCTTTTCAGGCATCTAGGCCTCCTCAGCATTTAGTGAGTCACCGTGCAGGTGCAGTTCACAGCTGGGAACAGGAACAAAGGACAAAGTGAATCAGTTTCTTTTTCTTTTCAAATCTCCTGGAACATAGAAACACAGATGTGGAGTTACTAGGGAGTGAAACTTGATTTTTACTTTTGCCTTTCACAACTGAGCCACTGGAAAAAAAAAAATCTTGGTAGCAAGTGTTTGAAAGTCTTATGTGTCTGACAAAAACCACAGAGTGTGTTATGGGGAACTTTTTGCTTTGGGGAGAAAGTGCAAGCTTGCTGAACTTGATACAAATGACCTGAAAGGTTTAAATATGGGGAAAAGAGAAAATAAAGAATGAATGAGAGTTGGAATTAATTGCTAACTACAGTCACCTGCTTCAGTTAAATGCAAGGGGTTTTTTTCTCCTGGATTTGGCAGGCAAACAGGTTAAACTGCAAAGACATATCAAAGACTTGTGTTTCACATGAAGCCATTCTCAGAAATTGTGTCTTGTAGGGCACATGTAAAAGCACTTCCAACAGCGTGGTCAGTCTGCCAGAATTGCAGCCCATGTCACAGCAGTGGCCCTGTCCCTTTTGGGTATTTTTTCCTTGAGGAAAGAAGAGCACATGGGAGGCTTCTCTTCTGTTGGCTCTCCCTGCTTGCCTCTTGCTGCTGGTAATGCTTATTTGCCTTGTTGCAAACTCAGCTATTCTGTACCACTGGACTGGAGTTAAATACTTGCTCCAGTAAATTGGTATGAACTGGCACAGGTACTTGGGATCAACTGCTCAGAATTTCCAGCAGTAAATTTCCATGCCAATGGTAGCAGTTTGAATCCCTTCATATTTAGGGTGTTTTTTGAGGTGTGCAGTTCTGACTCCTCACACCTGAGGACACCTGCCTGTCTTAAAACACTTGAGCAGCCCTGTTGACTTCTACTAAATCAGAATTCTTCCCTTTCTGACACACACACGTGTGTCTTCACAGGCTGTGTTAGAGCCTGTGCACACAGTGTGCCATCATAAAGCCCTCTCACAAGAGGTGTCATTTTCCAGAGCACAGTTCTCCAACATTCCCTGCTCAGAAATACTGATAACTTTGGGATGTACAAGCAGAAAAAGATCCCCAACAAAATCTGCTGTGATTAAGCAAGCCAGAGAATTACATTATTTATAATCCTTTCCATGTATTCGATGTGCTAATTAAATTATCAACAAGGAACCCTCAAAGTAGCCAGGGAAAAACTTTCTGAGACATGTTCAGGCACCTGCAGGAGTCTGCCAGCCAAGGGCCTGCTGTGGAGGTGAAAAATTCATCTTTTCTGTGGTTACAGCTTTCATACCATCTTCCATAGTTACACTAAGGCAGCTCAGCATTACTGCAGGTTGCTTTTAAGTCCTGGGTGCTGGAGAACTTAGGAAAAAAACCAACCAAAACTACCCCAAAAAACCAAACCACACCCCCCAGAAAACAAGAAGCCTTTCATAAGAATAAAGAGGGGAAAAGGAAGGAAAAATCACAGACTTTGAGGGGTCATCTGAGGAGCTGAAGTGCTGTTAAAGAGACAGAACTTTAACTTTCTTCACTGCCCAGAAACACATGCTGCATTTCAAAGTTGAATTTTGGGGGGTCTGATTTAATTTTGGGGGCTGGCAAACTCATGTGTTTGTCCTGCTGGTAGCACACAGGACACTACCTGAGTCACCCAACCAGCCACATTAAATCTGGACAAACACCTGGCAAGGCCGAGCTCCTGCTGAGAGCAGTTTGAAGTTCAAAAGAACAACGTTCATTCAAGGATATAGCTACTAGAAAGTGGTCTTCATCAAGTGGAAAATTCATGATGAATAAACACAAACATAACTATATTTTTGGAACTTGGAAAAACTCAGTTTGGTAGTAGTTGGTAATTTTTTCCCTGCAAATTTTTCTTCCAGCTCTGAGAGTAGGAGGAAACATATTGTTCCCATGCCTTTATTGCTTGATAGTTTCTTCTGAGAAGACTATTTTTGCATAACATCTAAGCATTTGTCAGCAAATTTTTCCATAAAAGGCAGCCTCTTTGTAGTCAGTGTAAATTTACATATCCTTTTAAGTCTGTTTTGGCTGTGTTTCTGCTACCATTCAAGGCAAAGTGAAGGGAGGGGGTTTAGGTTTGGGGCTGGTACGTCCAAATAAAAGTACATTTTCTTCTATTTACAGTTCTCCCCAGTGGTTAGTATTGATGACAGAGCTCTTCTGTTCCTCACCAGAAGCTCTTCACTTCTCAGGGGTCCAAGCCATGTTTCTCACACCATTTTATGGCAGCATCAGAGCTCTGAGGGTGCTGAAAACCCAACACCCCCATGGCCCAGGGTCTCTCTTTTAGACCATGGTCTGTGAGTCTTATCCTGCTGTGACCACGATGCTGAGACCCCTGTCAGGTGTCATTCCTGTGGGTTCCTGCTTTGGAATCAGGATTATCCCCTTCCATTGGGGATAATCCCTGATTATCCCCTTCCACTGGGCTCCTTGTTACATCACCAACCTTTCTGACGGACCAGCCTCCACCTGGACCCTCTCTTCCCCCTGCACCAGCTCCTTCCTGACCTCTGGGCTTTTAATGAATTCTCTTTCATCCTGCTGGGGCTCTTCAGGAATAGCCCCAAACCTCTGTCCCACCCAGGTCCTCCTACCTCTGGGGCTTTTCAGGGCTGGCCTGCCACCTCCACAACAAGTCTGTGTAGAGCCAAGTCCCTACAGGTCCCAGACCTGAGGGCACTAATTGGCCTGATGATCCTGACCAGCATGACCCCACTGGTGATGCTCCACTCACACCAAGGGGCAATATTTCAGCACAGGAGAGATTGTCTGTAGGTCAACTGCAGCTATGTCGAGGTGTGGACTCCCTTAATCCTGATTTCCAGCCATGGGATGATGCCCTGCTGTTGTCTCCTCCTGTGGGCTCAATATTTTCTGAGCCTGAGAATTGCTGAGCTCTTCCCAAGGGAAACTTTTCAACAATTTTCTTTTTCCCTAAACAACCTTGTGTAAACAATATTCCTTTCCCATAACCACAGGTGTTGTTTGCTATTTCTGTTACTCAGCCAATGGGAGAGGTGTCAGCCCTATGGAACAATAACGTGCCTTTTTAGCACAGCATGTTATAAAAGGGCTGAATGAATTGTAAATAAAGCCTTCTGATTTCTACTGCCTTCTGACTGGAGTCAAGCATCTTTATTTTGTGTCCTATTGAGACATCCTCCCTGTGGGCTCACCTGCTGACCCCTTGATCCTGACCCAGACCTGTGGCTTGCTGTCAGACCTGCCTCGTTGTGCTGCTGCATTATAATCCACATTCTGGGGGGCACCTGACTGCACTTTCTGCTTCTGTTTTTTGCTTGAAAGGGGCTGGGTCCCAGCTGGAGAGGTGCTGCCCTGCTGGCTCTGTTGTCTCCCTTGACTATGGGCCCCTTCTCCCTTAGGGAGTACCAGGCCCTGGTGGGCAATGATCAGATCCAAGTTTAAGCACCCTGTGGCTTAAACACAGTTCTGAGTGACCAGGTCCTGTATTTGTGGAGGAGGAAGAAAGCTAAGCACAGGCCTCAGCTGTGTTCAGGTCTAGCTCTACTGGCAGGTTGACTTTGGGAGATACCACATCCTGGAATGGTTGTGTGTTCCTCCCTTTGCCATGAGGATTCAGCTGGGATGGGTTAGTTCTGTCCCTTTTCACTCCTGTCACCACGGGTTTCCTTATCCCTAAATCCACACACTGTTGATTCACACCCCTCTCCTGATACTTCACTAATTACTTTTCCCTTTCTTTCATTTTTCTCCTGCTTTTTGGAGGAAAAAAAAGGCACTAAAGCAGGTGTTTGTTCCTGGTGCAGGTAACAGTGACAACAATTGGCTATGGAGACAAAGTTCCCCAGACGTGGATTGGGAAGACAATAGCTTCCTGCTTCTCAGTGTTTGCCATCTCCTTCTTTGCCCTGCCAGCTGTAAGTAGAACTTGGATCTCTTCATTAAAGGTGTGTCCACCTCTGGGAATGCCTCTGGCTCCTGTAACCTGTGGATCACAGCAATAAACACATGCTGTTTACTGAAATTACACAATTCTGCTGTTGATCTGCTCAGTTTCAGATTTATTTGTTGGAATGAATAGAACTCTGACAGTGTAGACATTTGAAATTTCATTTTATGAAGTCTTTTATTAAATGTCTGTTTATTCCAGGTGTGAAGTGTTTTATTTAGGTATGTGAGGCTATATACATGTCTGACTAGTAATTTTGTTATGTTTAGGGTATTCTGGGGTCTGGTTTTGCCCTGAAAGTACAGCAGAAGCAACGTCAGAAGCATTTCAATAGACAAATCCCAGCTGCAGCTTCCCTAATTCAGGTAAGGCTACACAGTAAAATACTAAAATACCTCAGAGTTTATTGGAGAGGGAGTATGGTCTGGAAGTTCAAGTACTGAAAATCACCATTCCTAAATCTGTTATAGATCTGCAACTTGTGTTTAGCCACTTTGTCATTTTGATCCATGTCAGTAAGTAGAGAAAATGAGATAATTGCCTCTCCCTTTCTGGAAGCTGCACTGTACCTGATACTCACAGGCATAATGACACTAACTGGATGCAGTGAGTATATGTAGTGAAATACTAAAAAGAAAATAAAGATCTTCATTTAAATATTTAATTCATAACTTCCTTTTCATATTCTTTTAGGTCCTGCACATCTGCCAAATCCTGAGGTGAAGAATACAAATGTGTACAAATATAGGAAAAAACACACCTGTTTTTAGAGAAATCTCCCAGCATACCATTCCATATGATAATATAAAGAATTAAATAGCACAGTGCACAAACATTCAATGTGGCACAGTGCAGAATAAAGAAAACACAGCATTCAGTGGGGGGGGTCACTATTATGAGGGTTGAGTTTGATTTATTTGGGGTTTTTTTGGGTTTTTTTTTTTGCTATGGGCAGAGTTTTATCCCGACTCATGGGGGGATCAATCCAGGGGCACACTGAATATCTCTGTGTGACGTGTGTGCGTGTCCTGGTGCAAATTGCATCCACCATGGTTGTATTTTATTAGGAATGGTGTTTGCCTGGACTGAGGGGTTTGTTTTCAGTTGGATTTGCTGCAAAATCTGCCGTGCAGGAACCCAGCGACTGCTCCTGCACTGAGGTTCTTTGGGGTTTCTTTACAGACCCTGTGGCGCTGCTACGCGGCGGAGAAATCCTGCACCTCCACAGCCACCTGGAAGATCTATGTGACAGCTCCCGTGCAGAGTCCCAAAAAGTCTCCAGCGCCATCTAGTCCCGGTCTGAGAAAACAGGTGACAGCACTGGCAGGGATGGTTCTCTGCTTGCTTTTCATTTTAAATTATAATTAACTTGCCAAAAGCCTCGTGAAGCGCCTGAGCGGTTTGGACACCTGAAATTCCCTCCTGTCACAGCCCAATTAGTTTTGTTTTTCTTAAAATATCTTGAGGAGAAAACATCTTCCAACTAAATTTGCCTTGTTGGTCAGGCAGGAACCAACTCTCCATTGTTTTATCCCCTTTGGAGTCTCCTACTTTCTCAAAGCACAAGGCAGTGGTGCCACTTTCCCATTCTGCCTTTCTTTTCCAAAGCAGTTCATACAGGAAGAAGGAGTATCCCAGAAATTCATCAACCACCCCCACTTCTATGGACTTTACCCCAGAGAAATTCTCATAGAAATTATGGCCAGGTCACCTGGGATACTCACTGCAAAGTTCTATAAGTAGAACACTAAGAAGAAAAAACTTTTTCCAGAGACAGTTATTCAGTTTCCAAAGTGGTTCTATTAAAAATATAAATGCTCTTCTGCAGGCGACCATGATTTATATTTGTAAAAATTTATATCTGAGTTTTGCCAACTTCCCTAGGAAAGAAGGAACGCACTGTCAACACAAAACATTGTTTAAATGCATATTATTGCTCCATGTATCTCCCTCTGTTTGTCTGCAGAGGTGGAATTGCCCACACACAGTTCTGTGGTGTCATTGCCAAGCCTGCCAGGAGGGCAGAGCTCTGCAGCAGGTCGAGCTCAGGGACCCAGCTTTTCCCAAATGATGGTGTCAAGGCCTGCTTTTAGGCAGTGGCATCCCACTGGAGCCTTTTTCCCAGGGAAAAAGGGCTGGACAATTCCCCATGGCACATGGGGGAAGCTGACCAGCCTGATCTGTGTGCATGTCTGTGTTTTGGGGTTAGTGGGACCTTGCTCTGTCACAGCTGGGGACAGAAAAAACAGGAGGAAAGGGGTAAAGGTGAAGTAAGACTCCTGTGTGCATGCTGCTGAACAGCAAGCAATCCATGGTTGGAGAGATGGAAAAAAAATGGTATTTTCCCTCTGTTTTCTCTAGTGAGAGGGACTTCCATAATATTTGTCTAAACCTCCCTGTGCCCTGCAAGCCCTCATTGAAAAACATAGAGAAAGAACATTTTTTCACCTCTTACCAAAGGATGATCTTCTCTTATTCTTTCTTATTTTCAGGTCTCAAATATGTATATTTATTTATATTTATTTTATTATATAGATATATTTATTATATGTATATAATATATATAATTATACTATAGTTATTATATAATTGTAATATAATTTATTATATAATATAATTATGTAATATATCAATATATATATATTTTATTGTTCTTTCCTTATTTTCAGGTCTCAAATATATATTGATCATTTATGCACATCCTTTGTTCTCCAGAGGACTCCTATTTTCCTTTCCTGCTATAAGAGCCTGTAGTCTTTGCTTTTAGGAGTATTTTGATGCATGTCAGTGCATCCACTCTCCACAATAAGTGCCTATTCCTACTGTTTTCCCCCCATTTAATTTTGAACATGTATTTAACTGCTGCAGAGCTGAACAGAAGAAGGAATTCCAAAAGTCTGAATACAGACCATAACAAAGTAAAAACTGGCCTAACTTTAGATCAAGTAGCCTTGTCCCATATGTGAATATCTTGAAACTGCAGCTCTTTGTGTTGATCCAAGCCTTCATTTTTCATTTTTAAGAATCAATTATAGTGTGTTTATTAGGCTGTCTTTAAGCTTCTAAAATCAGGCAGGAGGAAGGATTTCTCTTCTCCTGATGTGCCTAATTTAGTCTTTTTGGCAAAAAGAGGCTGCACAAGGCCTACTTCACAGTTCAAAGTCTATGGTTATGTTTAATTGAAGCTTTAGAAAGATATGCCAGACAAGGTGATATATGCTGAAGTCATTAGAATTTTGTATGCCTTGAGTTTTGGTCCCAATTTGAGAAATTTTATTAACGACCTGATTTTTCAGAATGTTCTAGTTGCCTTCTGAGAATCAAGTTCTTACCAGATTTTAGTTGATAATTCAGAATCAGATATTTTAAAACCATAAAGAAAGGGTGCAGCCCTGTCACTGAATTTCAGTTTCATTCTTTCAATAAAAAACCTACGACCTCAAGTGAATTCACTGTACAGTGAAGCTCACATGTGCCCTTGTCTGTGTTTGATAGCATCTTCTGAGATCATTCCATTCCCACTCTCACAGGCCAGAAGATACAGAAGAAAAGGGAAGCTGGGCTGTGGGAATGGTTCTGCACCTGTCATAAACCCAGGAGAAAACTCCTTGTCTGTTCCCCAGATCACTTACGATCACATTGGTGAACAAGAGGACAAAAAAGATGTGTCTTTCTACATTGATGAACCCAAAGGTAATTTATTTGTGCTCAGTTTATCATTTTTCAAGAGACAAACTTACAAAGAGTCAGTGTGATGGAGGGAAAAGTTCTATGAAAAAACAATTCTAAGCTAATCAGTAAAACAATTAAATCAAGATGTCTCCAACCAAGGATGGTTGCATAACAAAAATAGGGGGACTCAATTAAAGGAAGTCTTTAATTCATATGGTTTGAATATCAAAAGAGCTTCCTTTGTTCACCATCAAGGAAGATGTTGGATATATTGTTCATTCTTCTTTTTTGAATTATTTCAGAGGTGGATGGAAAGCTTTCTCAGGTCTTTTAACTTTGCCTCCTTTTGCCTCTGAAGGAAGGAAAAATAAACCAGGAAGAATATTTCTACTTTTTTTTACAGCACCCTCTTAAACATTGTGCAAAAAAATTGCCACAAGAAGAACCAACTGTTTTTATGCCCACATCAACAAAGAGGTTTTGATAAGTGGGTTTTTTTTCTCGATTCATTTAAATTTTGTGTGTTTATATAAGCAATGGTTGTATTTAAACATGGAAACTGTCTGAATTTCACTGCTGAGTTAACATACCTGTTTTGTTTGTAAAATCCTTTTTTTAAAATTAAGTTTGTAATGGAAATGTCCACATAAAATGGTATTGTTTCCTATAAAAGAAGGTTTTCTGGAAAGCTGATTTTTCTCCTTTTGTGTTGATTTTCTTTGTCTGATGGGGTTGAGACTCTTCTGGATCTGCTACATCTTGAGCTTGTAGTCTGAGTTCTGTTCCATACCCAGAGGCATTTCCAGTGCTTTTTAAGGTTCTGGGAGAGGACATGAAAGGTATGACATTTATAACCAAAGTTTCTGCTTTAACCACACATCACATAACAGTATACTGTGTTCATTCTCAGCATGTTTATTGGGCTGGAGCAGCTTCCCCTGATGACCACGTGACAGCAGATTTTGCTGAGTTTATTTTGGTATTGTGATGTGATGGGTGGAAGCAGCAAAGTGCTGAGCAACTGGTCACAGTCCTGGAGGCCACAGGATGATGCTGGGGACTCTGCTGGCTGTACTCAGGACTC
The DNA here is from genome assembly GCA_024734555.1 of Trochalopteron elliotii. Taxonomy (NCBI): domain Eukaryota; kingdom Metazoa; phylum Chordata; class Aves; order Passeriformes; family Leiothrichidae; genus Trochalopteron; species Trochalopteron elliotii. The sequence goes on along the minus strand of JANPWX010000069.1, from coordinate 1,796,996 downwards.
TGCCAGTGTGTGTTGGTTCACTAAAGCTGTGTTCTCTGAATGGTCATAGTTAATCTGAGCAAAGCTCTGTGTCATGGCAAAGAGAGGCATGAGACAAGCCTGTACCTTTTTCTGCCTGACAGAAAAATGAAAGAATTTCCCCCACTTTTTTTCTGAAAATGTATTCTTCTTGTACTTCCATTATAGCTGGTCAAATTTATTCTTATTCTGAGAGACAGCCATGCATGTTATTGCCTTACCAATTAAATTTTATCTAATTTTCATTTTCTTTCACGTTTTGCCTTAGCCAGTGTCAGGGTTAAATCACACCAAATTTGATTTTCCTGATTCATTCCTTCTGTTGCAAAGCTTCCAGGAATGCAGCTGGCGAACTCAGTTGCTCAATTGACTGAACATTCTTGACACCTCTCAAAAGTTTAAACCTGATTTCTCTCAGTGAAGTTCTCCTTGCCAGAATTAATAGGCTTCTATTCCTGGGAAGTGGAAGTACTAGGCTTCAAGCCTGTAAATGGGGGCATTTTTTTTTTTCCCTGTCCAAAAAAGCTGAAAGTAGAAAAGGCAGAGAGGATCATAATTCAAAAAAGGTAATTGAAAGGAACCGCCAGTTTCTATTTGAGTGTTGCTGTAGTGGAACATTTTATTCACTGCTGGTGGGGGCTGGATGTTTTGCAGATGATGGCAAACTGCAAGGTTGAATCAGATCACTTTTCTAGGCCTGACCTAGAGGAGCAAAGCTGCTGCTTTAAACCAGCTCTTGGCTGCTCTGGTCAGGTGTGAGAGGGGGACTGCAGGAAGGCCTGAAATAAATGCCTGTCAAGAACAGGCAACACAGTAGCAGTCCCACTGATAAAATTCCTTCTTCTGGGCAGAAATAGATAAAAATGTAGTTAAAGTATCCTTGGAAAAGGAGACATTTGCCTTAATTCAGCAATGGCATTATGTGAATACATCTTTTCTCATGCAAATAGAATTTTTCTAATGCCATCTTGTTCATGTATCCACATCCACCCACTCTTGGCTTGCTCCAACCTTGCTTAGGAGGCAGATCTTCCCAACCTGGGCAAAAATGCTTTCCTTTATTTCTGTGAAGAAGGTTGGAGAAAAGGGAAACCTTACAAAACAGAGATGATCAACATTAAGGTTTCTGAGAGGTCTCTGTGCATAAGGAATAAAAAACCCCATGCATGGTATAGTGCATAATATAGAAACAATTTATAGTATAGAAACAATTTATTCATCAAAAATTGGTAGAGTTTTGAAACAAAAACTTGATAACCTAAAAGTAAAATAACTCCTGACCTCTGCACTGTGCATGGGGCTCTGGGCGTGACTGATGAAAAGTGATCTGTAGCACTCAGAACTTGTCCATCCATACAGAAAGGGAAAGGCCAAAAGTCTTCCACAATATCAGTTTCCTTGTTGGAAATCAAACATCTCAAAATGAAACTATTGAGAAAGAAATTAATAAGGAAAAACTAAAACAAACATAGAAATGTAGAAAGTTCTAGAAAATAACTGTGATGCCAAGTCACAGAATGGCATTGCATGGAATGGGTTGGGTTGGATGGGACCTTAAGGATCAAAGAATCCTGGAATTACTTATGTTGGAGGGAATCTTAAAGCCCATCCAGTGCCACCCCCTGCCATGGGCAGGGACACCTTCCACTCTCCCAGGTTGCTCAGAGCCCCATCCAACCTGGCCTTGGACACTTCCAGGGATGGGGCAGCCACAGCTGCTCTGGGAAACCTGTGCCAGAGCCTCACCAACCTCACAGGGAAGAGTTTCTTCCTAATATCCAATCTAGATACCTCCTCTTTTAGTTTAAAACCATTCCCCTTGTCCTAGCACTGTTTGCCCATGTAAAAACTCCCTCTGTAATGTTTTTATAAAGTCCCCTTAGGTGTTGGAAGGCTGTAATGAGATCTCCCAGGAGCCTTCTCTTCTCCAGGCTGAACAACCCCATCTCTCTCAGCCTGTCTGTACAGGAGAGGTGCTCCAGCCCCTGCAGCATCTTTGTGGCCCTCCACTGCAGGGTTTTTTGTTTGTTTGTTTGTTTTTGTTTATTTTTTTCATGAGAGTCTGTTGCTTCAACTTGAAGGAACTATTTCATACCAGAGTGTCTGATTTAATATTTTCACGTAGTGATTTAAAACCCTCAGTCTTCTCATCCTTACCTGAGATTATAACCATAAGCATTCTCTGTATTTCTGAAATTAATCTTTACCTGTACTTTTGCCTGTCCTTGTACCTACTCCTCTGCAGCAGAGTCTGTTATCAGGATAATAAGACATGTGCAAGCCCTCTGACATCTTTTATGTTCCTGTAAGGTTTAAGAAAGGCACTCAAGTATGAAGATTGTAATTAATTAGAAGAGCAAGTGGCAGGTCACAGGGACTGATCCATACAGAAGGGAAACAGCATTTCGGTATAACTGGAATTTTCTAGATGCATTTTGAGTTTTCTCTTCAAATGTCAGCTATTCACCACAGTGCATCCTTCCCAAAATGAACCAAATAGCTGTCTCATCGTGCTTTTTTTTAGGGAGGAAAAAAAAATCATAGAAATATGAAAGTTTTCAGACCTTGAAGGTCAGCCTCCTGGGACAGCTCCAGCAGATGGAATATGTTATTCTCTGTCAGCTGTTGTAGGCTGTATACACAACTCATTATTGTTAGATTTGTCAAAGTCACAAGTCTCTCATAGTGATAAATCTCTGCTGGGCTAAAAATAAAATTCCCTGTTTATCACTGTGCTTTTCTGTTTAAATTCTGGAGTTTCTTGTATGCTGATGTGTGCACAGTTTAAAGCAAAACTGCACAAGAGCAGCTTTTTACCAGGAGAGGAGAGAGTGCTGTAGTTTTCTCTGACCCCCTTACCTTTGTCATCCCTCTCATATAAAATGTATAAAGTATTGTTAATGTTGGTTTTTTCTGTCTGTAATGCCAGTTTGGATGGTGACATTCCAGCATTCACCTGTCTGGAAATGAGCTGGTTTTTCCCAGAGACTGGTTGCATTTCCCATTGGGAAAAGGGGCTGCTTCCCCTTGCTGGTGTAGATGGATTACAGTCTGCAGTACATACAAAGAAGCAAATATTTTAAGTGAAGTGGATTCAGAGGTTCCAGTGCTGACAAGCTGAGAGAAAGGTGAGAAAAAACACGTGGCCAAAATTAACAGAATAAAGCAAACACCAAAGCTTTTGAGGGTCTGCATAACTGTCAGTAAGCCTGAAAATCATAAATATAAAGGTATGCACCAAATTAGTATGAGAAAGTTTGCAAATACCAGGCTCCTGACAAATGTCATGCTCTTAAGAAGGTGGGTTTAGCAGATGGTGGTGGCTTTGCAGTGAGAAATTATGGTCAGTGTGGAGCTGTTTAACGTCTCCATTTGTCTGTCAGTTCAGGACTTGTACTGATGGTCCTTGCCCATGTGTAAGAACTGTGGAAACACCTCTTTACCAGAAGGTTTTCAGTCTTTACTGGCTCAGCCCTGGCTCTCCTGAGTGAGGATTTCCAGTGAATTCTGTGGTTTATCTCGCATGGCCAAAATGGATGACAGGACTGGGGGTGGGGATGGGGCAAGGGGAGGTGCAGGAAGAGAACAACTAACTCTGCCAAACCCACTCTTACTTCTGATTAAATCTGGCAGCTTTAGAGTTCTAAAAATTTATTTTTGTTCTGCATTTATTCAACTCCCTGTAATGCCTAATTTAAGACCAGGGTTTGGATCACTGGTCAGACTAGACCTGAGCAAGGACTTTGTACCAGATGTTCCCAAGAGACTATGGCAGTGCAGAGTAAAGGGAAGGTGTTTGCAGCTTCCTCAGAATTTTTCTAGGCAACTATCAGCACAGCAGTTGGGGGAAAAATCATAATTATGAGTTCAGAAGGAGGGCATACCCCAGCATAGATGTTTTGTTGCCAAAATGAGTATTTTAGATAACTGTTAAAACATCAAAAATGCAGAAAATTAGAGAAGCAAATAAATTGTATTTGAGTCAAAATATTTACTAATAATGACAGGGAAGCAGCTTTTTAAAGTGAGATTATAAATTGACCTGATAAATTGTAAAGGTTTTGGTAAGCTCTTTCACAGTACTAATGCAGCCCTGATAATTTTTACTCTGGGATCCAGAATATACATAGTCTTGCTGTGTGAAGCTCTGGGCAACAGAAGGAAGGAATAAAATCCAAGACCCTGTCATAGAAATCTACTCTTGAGAACAAAGTCAGTAATTATAGGAGAGGGGATACAGGTGACGTTGCCCCTGGTAAGTAACAACTGTGTTAATGACCCAATACATGCTTGCCCCTGATGAGCCACAGCTATATCCAATAACAATAAGTGTGATAAAAGGGAGTGGGTTAGCAGGTAAGAGGGAGATCATGAAGGAGGAAGAACCTTGAGGAAGAGAGAATGAGTGGATTATGAAGAAGAAGGATCCTGAGGAGAGAATCACTGCTGTGAGGTCAGTCTGGGTGTGTGCAGTCAGAGCCTGTTGTTAGAACCTGCAGTCACAGTCTAGCTGGGTAAAAGCCTGCAGCCAGAGTCTGCACATTAATCCCTGCAGTCAGAGTTTAGCAGGAAACAACCAGAAATCAGAGGCTGCAAGGGAAACCTACAGCAGGAGCTTGCTGCAGCCAGGGTCAGTGAATAGTTGGAGTCAGGATGGCTGAGCTGTAAAGAGGAATAAACCAGCATCCTTTCCATGCTGTGATAAACATGAGGTCTGTGTCTCAGCTCATTTTTCCTCCCTAACAAGGGGGCTGCTGCAAAAGGTAACTGGGTTTCTCTTTTGATATGTTTGAGGGATTAGCAGAATCTTCTCACTAAATACAGGCCCTTGTGGGGTTTTCCTGACATCTGTATTGGAAAAATCTATTGACTTAGCTAGCCTTGGGAAAAAGAGAGAAATGAAATCAGGTGTTTTAAGAAGGGAAAGTCAGAGTTAATAGATAAGGTGCAGTAGAAAGTAGGTTAAGAAGTATAATATTCAGTGCTCTGTATCAAAAAGGGTAAGCACACATTATAAAAGTAAGAACTAGTATTTAGTGCTAGAATAACTGAATTCTTGATCTAATTCTTACAAAAGAGAATCAAATGCAATGGGTTTTTGTTGTTTTTTTTTTTTTTTAATAATTAAAAAGCTGCAGCTATAGTAAAAGTTCAATTAAACCTGTAAAGCTTGCTTTTAAAGTTCTGCCTGTTTAGCTGGTATTTATGCTCATTCAGTTCCTGGGTATAATTTGCTGCAGGAGGAAGAGGGGAAGTACACAATGACTTGTTGAAATCTCATGTCCTTAATGGGGAGGAATATGATGTTTGTGGTGACAGTTTCTCCTTTTTCTCCTGGGATCCACTTGGGGTCACTTAAAAATGTTTCCTAACACCCTTCAACATATATATCCTCATTTCTTTGCAGCTCCAGGTTTCATCAGAATTTTACCATGTTCCTTTATATGTGTATGAAATAGAATTTCTTTGTTCTCTGTTACTCTTAGAACCAGTTTTGTCCTGCTTCAGGACTGTTATTTTTTTTTTAACTGACCATTAGTGAATTGTTTATAGTTGTGGAGTCTCCGGTGGCAAGCCTGTGCCCTATCTCTTATCTCTTGCCTGGACTCACACACTGCATCCTGTGTTTCCACTTCTCAAGGCCTCTGATATTCTGCCCAGCCTGTATTTCTGTAAACTCTGTCATTATTTGGTTGTAAATATCTCATCTTACTAAAATAACTGCTGCAGATATGAAGGCATGGTTGTGCAACACAAAGATAAACAGAAGTAAAACGAGGGACAGGCACCTGCTCAATTAGAGAAACTGCTGTCACAGCTAAATCAGGATCAGGTCAGGGAAGGTCTGGACAGAGCAGCCAGAGAAGCCCCATCCCTCAAGTCCTGCAAATTCACCAGCAGTGCTAATCCAGTGCAGAATAACTTGAGAGACATGGGAGCTCTTTAGTGAATTCACATGAATATCCCAGTCCACAACTTTTCCAAAACTTAGGAAAGACAAGAATGATCTGGGTAAATTGTGAGCTTTCCCTTAACAGCCTAAACTTGAGATGAAAATCTTTGCAGAATGCAAACCAACAGTGAAGTGTAAATACAGTGATGGTGTCAGGAAACAGCTAACAATTTTTTTCTGCCCCCTGAAAATTAACCCTGAACGTGCTGAAATTGACACTTCAAGTTGTGTCACTTGCTATTACTTGGAAAATGATTCAATGAGGAGCAAATAAAGTTAGAATATAAGAGAAAGGACTGGAAAAGATGCAGAAGTTAGGTGGCTTTATCTCTGGGCTTGCAAAGCAAACAGCTGAGGAGTCAGGGAGTGATCAGAAGGAACCTGAGAGCCACTAATAGCACTGACAGGAGGCTGGTGAGATGCAGGATGAAGATTTAAAATACAAAATCTCTCCCCAGCTGGAACCACCTCCATTTGGTTTGCATGGCAGGGTAAAAGTAGATGATCTATGTAATCTCAACAGAAATTATATGTAAGGCTGTATGGATACCTAAATCTAAACAGGCTGATGTGTAAATATTTAACTCTAAACAGATATCTGGGCTAAATCCATTTTCTGTGCAATAAGTGTTAATATATAATCCAAACAGCAGTGTAAGCTGACACAGTCTAAATAGATACAGAAGTGTAAGTTGAGATAAGGCTGAATAGATATGAGATGCAGTTGTAAATTCATGTATATGTAAATGTGTCTGTGTCAAAATAGAGTTAAGAGAAAACAGATCAAAGTGAAAATAGGTAAGGCACATTAAATATAGCTCTGTGTGTGAAAATGTGAATGTCCCTGCCAGACAAGGGTCTTAAATAGAAAGAAAAGGGTGTATTTACAGAGGACCACCCTCTAAATATCTTTTTTTGTGTCCCTCCCCTTTACCCCGGGTGCAGGACTGGGGTTGTGGGGAGGGCAGGGGGAATGTGATTGCTTTGACCCCATTCCTGATGGGGCTGGGGTAGCCCCAGGTGTGGTCAGTGAGGATGAGGGGACAGACACAGCTGGGAGCTGCGTGAGGTGCCTAAAGGGTGGTGTTTTTAATGAATATGTAAAGCAGTAAATAAAGTGGGATAAAAGCACTAAAGGTACTTGGGATAAGTAGAGGTACAATCTTCCCTCTGTCAGGAGCAGCCATGAGGTGTTTTCTGGTTTGGATCTGGATTTCAAGAGTGGGCCCTGAGAGAGGATGATAGCACCTTCCCTTTTGAAGGAAAGCACTGAGCCCCTGTCCAAGTGAAAAAGAAATTTAAGCAGGAAAAAGAAATTTAAAAAAAAACCACAAACACAAACAACCCACCCCCATCAAACCAGTCAGTAGGAAGGAAATAAGTAACAGGGAGCATGAATTAGTCACAAGCAATCATGTCAGATCAAGTGGGTTTTGTTTTTTTCTCTGATGTGGCAATGTGCATTTTTAATAGGAGATAAGCAGAAGACAATTTTAATACTGATTTTAGTCACCTTTTCCTGTATCACCTGTGTCCATAAACACAGGACCTGACTTGTACCCTAGAAAGCTGGTTAAGGCTCCTGTACAGTGGATGAAAATTTGCTGGAATGTGATACTTCAAAAAACATTTACCAGAGGTTTGCTGTTGAAGTGACAAATGCATTTAGAGAGATTTCTGCATCGGGTGCTACTAAATAAAACCCATCAGTGGTACAGGCTGTGGATTAGAGTGGAATTTTTATTCAATATGCAGTTGGGACTGGCCTAGAAGTGGCTGAGAGCACTCTGGGAGCCTTACCCAGGGCAGGGATGCTCCTGCTGTGTCTCCCCCCTAATCCTGGATCATGAATTCCCTGCGGTGATCTGTCCCCACACTTTCATAATCCAGCAGCTGCTTGACCTGATCTCCAGTCTATTAAGCAGCTGCTTATGGGATGTGATCCCAGTGTGGAAAGAATAACTCCCTGCATGGTCCTGAGGGATGTGTTGGGAGCCAGGACAGCTTTGCTGCACTTGCCCTGCCTGGCCTCAGGTGGCCCAAACCATTTTAGGCAGCTTTGGAGAGAGTAGGAAAAGAGAGAAATTGGGATTTGAGGTTTCCCTCTTCATAGAGGGTGTGAACCCTGGTTAAGACTGTGATTTTTCTAATTGATCAACTTACTTTAATGTTAAAAATTGTCCTGCTGCTTGTGCAGCAGGCAATGGGGAAGGAGTATATAAATTAAGGTTGCCTGGGAAAACAGTCTCTGGAATGTGGTCTTAAGAGCACAGATAAGAATGTGCCACACAGCTTGGGTTTTTCTTACCGTGGCCACTTAAGAATTCCATCTTTTGCTGAATTTCAGGGAGGTAATAACAGTCTCACTCCAGGGTGAAAATGGAACATTTGGTGATCTAAAATGTCAAACCTCAGACTTGAAACTGCAGTAATTTAATTTCAAACTGCAAGGCACATGTCCATGCAATCCAGTGGCTGACAAAAGGGGAACAGGGACAGGGGGAAATCCCAACCAGCATTTAGACCAGTGGTGACACACATACACAACTGTGGTGCTGTGAAGCTCATTGCAGTTCCCTGGTGGCTGCATGGAAGTGAAGGCATTTTTGAGCCAACATGGAGCTTTTTTTTACTGAAGGTGAGAAGCAGATACTTATAAATGGGAATAGGGATAACTTCTTGCATTTCTTCCCTTTTTTTAATTTTTTTTTTGGTGTGTGTACTGGTTTTATAAAAAAGCCCAGAATTGTCAGCTTTTGTCTCAAACCCTTTTCCACAAAAGAAAAGGGTTAAAAGTGAGGATCTAAGTCAGTGATAAGGCTCCAGCACATCTTGGTAGGCTCTGCTGGAATCATCATGTTGGTGTTAAGGCTGGATTGTCCAGGGCTCATCCTGTGCTGAGGAGGGAAGGCTGAATTCCTGGATTCTGTTACTGATTCTCAGGGGCAGACAATTAACTCACTGTGCTTGTGTCGCATCATCTGTTCCATGAATATCAGTCTTGTCTCTGTCACGGAGATTTTGGGAGTCCTAATTGTTTATGAAGTGTTTTCTAGACTGACACAGCATTACAGAAGTGGAGAATGCAATTAGTAAATGCAGGATGAAACATGGGCCTGCACAGTTGTTTATCTTCAGCATAAACAAGGAGGAGTGGTAATCAGGGATGGCAGCTTTTGCAAGAAAAGCTGGTTTTTGCAGGAAATGTGGTGAATGCTCTGTGGGGAAAAGATGTGATTTAATCTAAAATGTAAAGCTACTTTTTAGCCACAAAAAATTTGGGGTTATTTTCTGATGGAAATGACAAAACATTATTGTGGGAGATGAGGGCATCATGTCTAAAAAATTATGGCCTTTTAAACTGTTTTTTTTGCTTGGATGGTGGAGTAGTAAATACACTTTTACTATTCCTTAAAATATACTTTTCATCAAAGTGAATTAGTGTCTTGAAAAGCATGTATTTTGCTTATTTCTGTTGTATGTCAGCTGGGAATGCTGAAAAGATTCTATAATTAGAAGCAAAACAAACACTGGTTCTTTGGAGGGGGCTGTGTCCATATATAATAACCATTAGTTGTAAAACAGAGAAGACTGAGTGTTTCCTTTATTTTGGGTTTGCTCCCTGTCGAAGTAGCCAGGTGTAGCCACTTCTAAGCAATTTACTTTGCTTGATGTGTCTCTTTGCACAGCAAGCCCTTTGCAGGCACAGCCAGTACTTGGGGAAACAATTTTGATATAGAGGCGTGTGTGCTGTTCTTCCCAGATCTTCCCAACCACAACCCAATGGGAATATTTGCCTTGGAAAGAATTTGGAAGTTCTGTGCTTTGGAAATGCTTCCTTGCTCCGCTCAGCATAAATGCTGAGATGGAAAATCTGACCTGTCAGTTTGCTTAAGGGCACAAACACACAATGTCTTGATTTCAGTTTAATCCCATCAGGTGTGAAAAAAGCACTGAATGGCTGAGGGTGACTAGGAAATAAACATAAGAAGTAAAGCTTTGTGTCAACCTCTATACATGGTAAAAAGTGTTTCTGCCCTGTTTGAAATGAAGTGATGGGTCATAAAGGTGATGCCAGTGTTGCACTGGGCCATGGCCTGGTTTAGTGTCACCTTAATATTTCTTTTGTTCCACCTTGACTTACTTCAGGAGGCAGCAGTATGTGCAGTGAGAGGGGCTGTGGTTTGGGATTTACATCACTAGGGTATTTCAAAAGAGTATTTGTTTGTACTTATTTTTGAGTTCTTCCTTTTAATTTTTGCCTGCATAAAACCTGTCAGACTGGAGGTGGAAAGAGTCAGCTGCTGTGGAGGCTGTTCAGAGTCTCTGTTAATCGTGAAAACTCAGGAAAAAAAGGTGCTGCACCCAGTGTCTGCCAGTTAGAGTCAGTCAGAATTCTAAGGGAATTTTTCATGACTATGGCAAAAAATAAAAGCAGCTGCTTGTCATTTGCTTAACCTTACTTGGGCTGAATTTAATCAGTAGAAAACATCTGGAACTGATCCCCCCTCAATTTTGGAGTGTCTGCTGTGTACATGCAATGGGTGCACCTTTAGCATTGGAGTACTTGGCTGCATCATGTTTTGCAATATTGTTATCTTTTGGAAAGAGCAGAGGAAACAGTAATTTCCCAATGAGCAAATATTTGCAGTGTTCTGTATAGGTTGCATCATGGGCTGATTTTGTGCAGCTGCTGTATGAAATCTATCGATCAGAGTTAATAAATTTCCAAGTAATACTTGGCAATACAATATTTGTATTGATTAAAATTGGGCCAAATTCTGAGCTGTTGAACATTGCTTGACTACAAGTGATGAAGCAATTTGACCTTGTTGCTTCTTTGACAGAATGCCTTGTTAAAATATGAGTAAATTTTGAGGCTGTAAAAAGCTTCTGCTGATTATCTAGGAACTGTTTTGGTCGAAAGTCTTAGTCTTTCCTGCAGAACTAGGGTGTTGGACTTTTGTAGATAGCTACTGACACCTGCTTTCAGCTGAATTTTCTGTTAAATAAAACTCAAGACTGACTTGGATAGTAATACTTGATAAAATGGGAACTGTTGTTAAAAAGCCACTCAGAGGGAGATACATGGAAGAATAATGTGCATTTAAACAATGTTTTGTTGACTGTGCATCCCTTCTTTCCTAGGGAAGTTGGCAAAACTCAAATATATATTTTTACAAATATAAATCATGGTCACTTGCAGGAGAGCACTTCTGTTTTTAATAGAACCACTTTGGAAACTGAGTAACTGTCTCTGGGAAAAGCTTTTTCTTCTTAGTGTTCTACTTAGAGGACCTTGCAGTGAATATCCCAGGTGACCTGGCCATAATTTCTCTGGGGTAAAGTCCATAGAAGTAGGGGAGGTTGATGAATTTCTGGGATTCCCCTTCCCCTGTCCTTTGCCCCCTTAATGAGGAAGTTCTGCTTTCCCTTCCATGCTCATGTGGGTAAAACTCCTTTATGGCATCTCCTGTTTTGTGTTATAGAAAAAAATACAGGTGTGATTAGTTCTACCCAACAGAACAGGAAGTAGCCAACTTGGGAATATAAAGCAATGCTGATGGCTTTTCAAACAGTGTGTTGTTTTAATTAGACATTGTTTTTGTCTTTTTCATCTGTAATGGTGATAATCCACCGTCGAGGAAAAAAGGGCTCCTGGATTTTCTTTCATTCTTGCTGACATGGACTTAAATATTCTTCTCCCTTTACAAGGGGACATTTTCCCCTTTGGGCAAGGTGAATTATGAGGAGAGCATCTGTAATACAATTCTGATAACTAATTCCTGGAATTTTGGCTTGCACACAGCCTGGTCCTGGATCTGCCTCATGAGTATGGTCTGACCCTTTGGGTCTATTTGTGTTCCTTCAACTCTTATATCATGCTGAGTTCTCAGAACTTGACTCCAGTTGTAAAAAAACCCAACAAACCTTAAGCAGCATAAATTCCAGTGTTTGCTGCTGGTGGCTTTTTCATCCTGTTTATAACAGGGTGAATCAGACCATGGCAATGGGATGTGTAGAGCTGGTTGTACTAGCCCAATTAAGATCTTTTCAGGTCAGGTTGACCTGGATCTAGCCAAGATTAGTTTGTGCTGAATGAGCTGTCCTGGACCAAGGACAGCCCTAGATAAAGCCTACAAGTTTCTCTTGCTGTTTATGTGAAGGGCTCAGGTTGGCTCCTGTTCCTATAACCTTGTAAAAGAGAGAGGACAGAGTGTGTGCACTGGATTTTGATGGATGCAGGGGTCCAGCAGCTGAAGGCTTAACAGGGCAGAATTTAAAATCCTGATGAGCAGAAAGCATGCAAAAAAAAAAAAAAAAAAAAAAAACCTCAAGCCTGCTTGACCATGACAAAGTGTGTTAAATAGGGGTTTTTGGTTCCATTTTTTTTTCTCCAGGAGAAATGGAATCTCTGGAAGTTCTGTGGTTGTGCTGTTTCTAGTGAGGTAAAATTACATTGATAACACAGTTGGGTCTCTTCACAGGTCAGATGAGCAAAGTCACTTTTAGCTGCTAGAGATCTGCTTGGGTAAGGTCATGATGGTGTTTCTGCCTGGTAAAGACCTTCAACTTGCATTATTTGCTGTCATCTCAAGTCTCCTTAAAGGGGCAAGGATGTTCATTGCTAGATAAATTAGCACATTAATGTATTCCAGTCTTGAATGTGAACTGGCTGAAGTGGAAAGAGCCTGGGCTGAAATACTTCCTGGACTTATAATTGGAGAGCAAGGCAATTTTGAGTTGGAGTCAGTAAAGGTAGTTTCAGTAGTAATTTCTATGAAAAAAATTAATTGGAAGAAGTTTATTTGAAAGAATTGAAATAATTTAATTCAGAATAAGGCTTCTTAAGGAGGCTTCTGAGGTTCTCTTCTGCTGCCTCTTTCATTCGCACATCTCCCCTCTCAGCACTGAAAGGGGTTTTAGTTTGTTGCCATTTCCCAGGGTGCAGTGACACATCCACAGTCACATTCCCTTCTCCTCCCTGCATTTAGCTGCTGCTGTGCCTGGGCCAGGCAGCTTTTCTCTACACCAGATGGAATTGTCAGAGATTTTTCCAATGTTGATCTTGTTAACTTCTCTGCCAGCTGTCTGAAGAACCTGTGCTGGGGGAGATGAGGCATCAAGGAGATTCTGTGCCATGTAAGCAAACCCCATCATCATCATAACCTTTGCAAAGCCAGAAGTGGTCAGTGCTTTACATCCACCAAGTGTTCCAGCCACTTGTAACTTTCAACCCATTTAAATCTGGCCCTCAGATGGGGAAAGGGCCATATCCAAATCTGGGTAAGGGAACCCTAAAGCATTTACAGCAAAGGCAGCTCATAAGGCACCAGTCTGGGGGACATTTAGGAGGTGTCCCCAGTAGCAAAACATAGTGCTTATAATAAGGAAATAACTGCACATGAGCATCAGTGGAAAGGGGAGGTGGGGAACAAGACATTTTCTCCCTTTTGATCTGAACCCAAATCTCTCAAACCCTTGGGTGAAACATTTGTGCTGCCAAGGGTCTGAATGGCAGTGACAGTCTTGGGTCTCAATGCCTTGGGGTTGTAATAGGAGTCTTTGCATTATCCTCCCCAGAGCAGTAATTTACCTCTTGGGCTGTGCCTTTGCTATTTCCAGAGTCTGTAACACCTTTCTCTGAGAGTTTATTTGAATAAAATTAATTTTGCTTATATCCTACCTTTCTAGAGCTGTGGCATGCTGCTTCACTAGTGTTGCAATTTTTCTCACTGCAGCAATATTAACAGTGTTAATATTGTTCCATTCCCTGGTCAAGTGTGCATTCAGATCTGCACTAAATCAGTGTAAACAAATGGGGATGTTTTCTTAATGCCACGTCAACAAATTTATTGTGTCAGAAGCCCCATCAAGAATCCTTGGATAGCCCCTCAGCCTTGGAAAGTGCCCCAGCTGCAGCCCATAGGAAGTTCTGTGTGAAGCCAGCACTGTATATTTGTCTTGCCCTTGAGCATCTGCTCTTCACCTCAGCTGGAGACAAGGCAGTGCATGAAGCAGTTCTTTGTCCAGGGCTGTTGTTATCCGGGGTTAGGTCAACCCAGCTGGGTTTGTTTCTGTCTCAGCTGTGGTACACACCATCCTGAGGTGGCTTGTGCTCTGCAGCTGGGTGGCCATGGGATCCTGCTGCCCCCCTAAATACACCCACCAAAAAATAGACATGTGCATGTGTGATGGATTATCACTTTGTCCACATTTAATAGATGAAGTGAAATGGTTATTTCATACCACTGCTGAATGAACACTTGAGAAGTCTTAAATATTAATTTTGCTGGACAAAAAGAAGGTCAATCTTGAGGGACCTTTTATTTCAAATACCAATGGTTTTGTTTTACTTAAAACAGCAGCTTAGCAATTTTCTGTGAGTTTTTATAATCTGGGAAAAAAAAATCCAAGTGCTCTAAGGAAGTTATTCTAGAGAAACTTTTATTTCAGTTATCATATAATTGTAGTAGATATTATAGGACAAGATGGAGCTTGGAAATCACTGTCTGGCTTCTCTACCTGAATTAAGACCCTGGGTGGTATCTGAATCTTTAATGCCACAGAAAATGGAAGGGAATATTCTGCAAGGGTTTGCCTGCCAACAAATAGCAGAGCATCTTTGGTTGGTCAGTGACACAAAGTAGTTTGTTCTAAAAGCATTTGCAATTTCTGTCATCTTGGCAATGTGTCTGAAACAATTATTATTGGATGCTGGTTAGAAAAAAGAATGGATTTGGATGGATTAGAAACCAAATGACACCTTTTTTTATTTTTGTTAAAATCAGAATGTTTTGTTGGAAACCAAGATGGTATCATGAAGTTGGGTTTTCCCCTAATGGCTCTGTTAGGGTTCAACATCTGTAATGGTGTGTTTGTATAAAAATAAGAATGAGGAGTGTGATTAAATAAGACTAATAGCTAAGAATGAGAACTGGGCTGTGTTGCTTTCACACATAGGAAGGATGCATTTGTGTCTCAGTCCTCAGTAATGTGGTTTAAAGAACCTTGGATAGAACCAAGGCCTTGTAACGGGGCTGATGGGGTAAGAAAAATCACATCTGTTGTGATTTGTACAGTATCTCCTTTCCCTGAAGATGCTGATCTCAGTCAAGTCACTCCTGAAATTCAGCACTCACCCAGATTTCTGTGGGGCTGTCAGAATCTTCAGCCAGTCTGATGCTGTTTTTACACCACAATGACACAGACTCTGAGTTTCAGAAGGCTGAAAATGACCCCTTTATTTTTGGGATGTATCTCCCTCCCTTATATACTATTTTACACAGACCAGTCTGATTAGTGAAACAAAGACAAACCTCTTCAATTACATTGGTCAGACCAGAGGGACATCAAGAAGTCCCTCCTAGGAAAAGGAATAACATAATAAAGTTACAAAAACTTGTCTCTTGCTTACAGAAAATTCCCTGGGAAAAGAATTTCAGAAAACCAAAACATCTCAGGCACAGAACCAGGGCTACAGCCAGTCTCTGCTGCACTGGCTGTTGTATTCAGCAATTTCAGAACCACCAGCACTTTCCTGCTCCTCAGGAATTCCTTTCCCATCTCCTGAGGAGGAGCATTCTGTGCCCCTTGAAAGTCCCCTCGACGGGGACAGGGGGTCACTCACCCTGACAAGTGCAGGGTGTGTTTGGGAGTGAACTTTTCCACCCTCTTGGTGGAGGGCGAGAAGAGCTTTGTCCCCTGACATCTGTGGTTCTTATTGGCACAGAAAAGCTGTGGCCTGCTGCCAGAGTCACCCTCAGCCCCAGGAGCTGCAGGGCACATTCAAATTTCCACAATGTCATCAGTAATGAGACACTTTAGGTCTCTGACTGAGGATGTGTCCCACCTCAGGGTTGTGTCTCAGTTTTAAATGTCACCATTCTCTTGTCATTTAAAATTTTTTTGGTTACTGTTGGGAGTGTAGGAGGTGTAATTATTCTGTGTTGTCTTAGAATCTGAGTTTCAAAACATTTGAATTTTAGAGGTAGCAGCAAAAGCTTAAAAATTTCTTTATAGTTTCTTCTTTCTTTAGATTATTTTTAAAGCTCTTTAGTTATATTTTCTAATGGAAGTTCTAAATAACCAGTATAAGGAAGTTGTAATGTGGCATTAAAAAATAATGCACGTCCCAACTGAGCCCTGAAGTACAGAATTGAAGACCCCATGAATTTAAATAAAATGTGATCAGATAATTTGCAGCATTTCTAGGAAGATAACTTATTGTGAGGAGGGGTTTTGCTTGTAAGATATTTGAGTTTGAATTCTATGATCTGAAAATCTGTCAGTCAAAATTTTATAGCACTGGGTACACATAACAATGGCTACTTTGAATTCCCTTTTTAACAGTTGTAACTTGGACTCTTACTCAAATTACTGCCCTTCCTAAAATATCCTCACATTCAAGACTTAAAAAATAAGTATTTGAAGCAAATATATTTGAAGTAGGGAAATACTCCCATAAAATGTTGTTTCTTTATAGCTGGAATGTATGAAATAACAGCTGAAGCTTTAGTTTAGTACAGTCGAAGATACAGATTATTTTGTTGAACCCGTTTTGAGCTTAAGGACAAATATGGAGATTATTTCCTCTACTATTAAGATTTACTTTAATTTACAGTTTTTTTACAGGCAGGTTGGTAACAATATTGTCTGGATTGAATTCCTGATTAGCACTAGTAAACAGGGAAATTGTTCTACAAGGATTCAATTGTGGGAGGGCAAGAACTGCACAAGACCAGCAAATAATTGTAGCATATTTCACTGTAATTACAGTAATTGGGTTTTGTGTTCCTGTGAGTCAAAACATTGACAACAATTCAGAAGATGTTTCTGTTTTACTCTCACTGCAGTTTGTATGCTTTGAGCATTAACAGTCATGAAAAATAAAAATGTTTTCAGACTGGTTTATTTTCTTTAATAGCCACAGTAAAGCTGTACTTCCTTGTTAAAATAAACACTTTTACTATAATGGCAGCTCTGAATCCCATAATGGAATGTAACTCTATATATTTATATTACATGATACATTCCCTATGTGTAATTCTAAGAGTTTGTATGTGTTAAGAGCTCTCCCTGCAGAGCTAACAAGCTGCCAAATTACATTTCACTGACTATTAATTGTTTCAGTTTAAGGTCAAGTTCTTCTTGTCCTTAAAAAAAAAAAAGGGGGGGTGAGCAGTGAAGAAGGATCACTTTCAAAGCTATTTTTGTCTTATTTTTCTTCACTGTTATTGCTGTACATTTCGTTCTTCAGAATAACTGAATGAACAGTCGAGTATCTGCAGCCTCAAAAAGTTAAGTGCATCACTATTGGTGACTTGAATTTGCCCTTGGAGAGCTGATCTCTGAACATATTCACAAGGTGCAGATGGTATCTCCAACTCAAAAACATGTTAAAAATACTTGTGGGCACAAGGATCGTGTCAGATAAGCAAAAGAAACAGACTAAGTCTTAAGAGACTAAAGAAATGCTTGTCAAAATAGAATTTGCTGTAGAATATTGAAAAACTTTGTTCCCTTGGCATCATTTGAATACAGCTTGCCCTGTTAGATGCTTTCCCAAAGGTGTCCTGGTCACATCCCTCCTGGACCAGCTGTGGCAGTGTTTGGGCCTCAGGTGATCATGAAAACTGCTCATTTCTGTGTTTTTCCTGCTGTCATAACATTCCTGCTGTGGCTGTGAGGCACAATTTAATAGCTATTAATTAATATATCTACTGTGCAATTCACTCTGTGGGTATCTGATGATTCCCTTCCCCAGCCAACAAGGAAAATGTATTTTCCAACCTCTTTGCCAGACCTTACCCACTCATACCCTCCATATCACCACACAGACTTGAATGAGTTTGGAAATCCCCTTTTTTGTGTATCTTTTGAAGAAAGAGCTTTCTTAGGGGAAAAAAAAGGCAGTACTTTTTTTTTCAGGAGCAGAGCCCAGGAGAGAGGAAATGGTTAAAACAAAGTTGACCCTGGATTTTAAGAGATGGGAGATTTCTATGATTTTGGTTGAGAGTGAGAAACCCCTGTAGGGTTCAGTTATAGGCTGCCCGTCTTCCTTGTTTTGGGGCCCTTCCAAGCCCAGCCATGACTTTGTAGTGCATGTTGGGCAATAATATGAATATTTACTGCATGGCTGTAGATAGTGTGTGCTCCAACTGCCTGGATGCTTCTCCTTAAAGGAGAAGGGATAGGATGTGGCATTTCAGGAGTAAATGGAGCTCTGGCCAGCCACAGATCTTTCTCCATGCATATGGAAGTGCCCTTAAAGCCTCTGCTTCTTACAACAAAACTTTTGCCTTCCATCTGACTCAGCTGAACAGACTAGAAGGTCCCAAATGCTTTGGATTGGAAGGGACCTTAAAGATCATCCAGTTCCACCCCTGCCATGGGCAGGGACACCTTTGACAGCCCAGAGTGCTCCAAGCCCCCCATCCCTTTTATTGTGAGTCATTCCCATGAAGAAAACTGAAAACCAATCATGGGTATAATGCAAGCAGAAATATAAAAGCTAAAGTATCTAGCTTGGTAGCTTTAGTTCCATGTTTTTATGAATGCTGTTATCACAGCACAGTCCATAGACATTTAAAAATGTTTTTCAGATTAAATTGGCCAGGAAAATCAGTGCTTGCTGGGACTGAAAGGGGCTGGGCTGAGCTCAGTGTAAATGAAGATAGTGAGGGGCAGCAGCACTGCAAGGCTCCTCTCCTGGGCTCCACTAATCTCCTTCTGACAGGTCCTGTCTGGGTATGAGGAGATCCTTGCAGCTGGTTGTGCACTTTCTGAGCCTGTCAACAGACCTGCTTGTCAGAGAGTGCCAAGCATTGCACAGGTTCAGGAGAATGGACACTTGCTCACTCTACCAGTTATTTCATGCAAGATATTCAGCTAAATGTTTTAGGTCAATGTGCTGCATTTAAAGAAGCTGATTTTGAAAAGTGTCTTCTCAAGTATACATATTTATGATGCTGCAGAAAGTGTTTGGAGTTTGTTGTTTGGTTTTTTTCGTGCTTAGTTTGTGGGATTTTCTGGTGTGCTGTTTTTGATGGTGTGTTTTTTTTTTTTTTGTGAGTGTTACATCCTTCTCATTTGCTAGGTCTGAAAAGGATGTTCAGGCAGCTGTGTAGATAACACATCCTCATGTGCATTCAAGAGAATGTTTAATTGTTTCTCTCTGCGTGTTTTCCAGCACTAGATGCCTTTTTCCAGTGCTACATGCCCTTGTGATTTTCAGTAATGTGTTGGTGTTCATTTACACTCCCAATGAGTGATTGAGTTCCAGGGGCTGTGAGGCAGTGTGTAATTTGGCCTGCAGGCTTATCTAAACAAAAGAATGTACAACAAATAAAGGCAGCATTAGTGCATTTTGAGTGCTGATTGTTTCGAATCAGATACACAGGAAACCAGATGTTGAAGTTTATCTAAAACACTTGCAGCCCAGACTGTAACTGTAGCAGGGAGAGTGCTCAGCACTTTTTGCATGGAGTTAGCAGTGTGTCTGCAGCAAATACAAATTTATTGTTTCTCAATTCACCTTTTCAGATGCTCTTTTATTACTTTTCTGCTTGCAAACCACTGTTTAATTAATTTTGGTGTGATTCTACAGTTATTTTGGGGGCAAAATGCAATCCTTGTATCCCGAATTTAAATCAGCCACACCTTGAATGATGAAAATAAATTTAGCTGCCTAAAATTAGGTACAGAAAGTAGCCTGAGCTTTTTAAACTCTAGTTGTAGCTCTAAGAGCTGTGTATGGGACAATGGCAGTATGTGGCATTTGCAGATGGCTTCCATTTGAGTGTGTAGTAAGGATGTAAAATCACAGCTTCAGATGCTCAGATTTGTAACAGTTTCACATAAAACTAAAGCAAAAATCCCTTTATCTTATTTGGAGTAGTACTGAGTCCATTCCTGACACTGCTGTAGCTTCACACAGTAATGAAGAAAAGCTTTTATTGGTAAAGGAATTTCTCAGTCCATGCTAATTATGTTTTACTGTATTATTCCAGTGTGACTCCTGAGAGGAACTTGAATGCCATTTGCCTGCTGAGATGACTGATACTAAAAGCAAGTTGAAGAGGTTTTTAAAAGCAGGCTGGTGCTGAGGTGTCAGACACTTCCAGGCCTCTGGGCTTTCATAAATTGTTGACTTTCCTTTATTCTTCTGAGGAGAGTGAGGGTTTGGAGATGTCCCAGTCGAGGGCCCAAACCAGTTTGCCTCTATGCAGCTTTACAAATGCAGCACTTTTATGTGAGGTGAAACAAGTTCCTGACACAGGGAAGTAGACAAGACATAACTGATCTCACAGGCAGTTCATCCCTGCAGGTAAAGGAAGTGTAGTTATCCCAGGGATTTTCTGTCAAGATGCAGTCTGACATAAGAAATTAAATCATATGTTTGTGTCCTGTGTATTGATGATATTGAATGGAGCAGCCTGGCATCATGAGAGAGAGAGAGTTTTAACAGCTTCTGATCTAAAAGTGATGAGGAGACAGTGGCACTGAAGGAACAAGAGACCTGTTTGGTTTGGTTTTTTTCCACCTTCTTTATCAGAGAAGAGGATAGTGCAACACCTTCCTTGTTATTTCATCCTGCTGTTGATAGGCGTTGGCTGTTTGGGAATGACCACAGTGGTGCAGTCATGTTTTCTGTTGCATTTGTAATTTGGGAGCTTGCCTTTCCCCCATAACACAAAGACAGAAATTAGTGTAATATAGATAAGGACTCTAAGGTTAGATAAAGCCAAACAGCATTACAAAAAATATCTCTGGGTTATGTTTTGATGTGGCTTATGACTTCACCATTTTGGAAATTAAAGGTATATGAAACTTAACTTCCTTTTTTGTGGTTTGATTTAATCAGTTGCTCTGTTTTGGGGATCCCTGGGTTTGTGGCATTCACTGGAATTTGTTGTACTGTGGTAGATATTATATTTTCAACTTGCTGCTTCCAACTTTTCATGCCCGTAAAGTATTGTGTATTTTATGATGAAGCCAGTACAGCTTCTTCATACTCTGAGTAGTAACACATGGAAGGGAGGGATGGCTCCTCTTCTTTTCCCTCTTCATATTTCCTTGCCTCCTCTGCTTAATACTCTGCAGCATCAAATGTAGGGCATTAATTCCCATCAAGTCAGTTTGGACAAGGAAATCCTATGAAAATAAATATCGAGAGGGAAGACAGAGTTGTTCTGGCTTGAGCTGCAGCTGCTACAAACTTGAATCTGTAGTAGCTGGGCCTTACAGAGTTTGAGTTTTATTTCTGGAAAACATCACTGCCATGTGTTGAATGTGTTATAATGCTCCACGTTTCCTCAAAGTGAAAACACTACCATGAATGATTATTATGAATTACTTTATTGCCCAGGAGCTTATGGCTTCTTGAGCCATTAAAAAAGAAGTTGTTCCTTTTAGTGTGATTTTTTTTGGGAATTTTGATTTATGACTGACTGTTGCTGTCTAAATGAATTTTGGCAGTTCAAGGAAAGTGAGTTAACTTCAAGAAGTGAGTTGGTTCCAGAAAGAGTGTTTTGAATGAGAAAACTGCTTCCAATTCTTCCAATTTCTACAGAAAATATTTAGAAAATACCATGTACTACATACATTTACCATTAGCATTCATTTAGGGACCAGAACACCAGTTAGGGACCAGTTATTCATGTGTTCACATTTTAAAGCAGAAACACTTAGAACTGAGTTCTAAAAGCATTGGAGGAAACCCAGTATTAACCAACTTTTATTTGGGTTGCATGGATAAATAAAACAAGTATTCTCCGGTGACAGCTTTAATACTTCCCAAAACAATACTCTGAATTGAGTCAAGTGGCCTTGAGAGTAGTAGGGAATCTCAGAATATCACCACCCAAATATGAGGAGCCTCAGAGCTGTGATTTCAGCTTCAACTTGATATGTTAGAGCAGCACTTCTGTGAGCAGCTCTTTTATCTCTTAATGCTTTTGAGAGGAATCTAGCCTGCAACCAAAATGGCAAAAAAATTGTTCTGCCCATGGATGTGACCGTGGAAGCAGAGGGGAAGCAGTGAGGCAATCTCCAAGACGTGACCCAAATACTTCATTTTATGGAGTTCAGTACACAAGTTCCATTCAGCTGATAAAATCAGCATGTGTTACACAACTCCTGTTTGTGTAGAATACATAATCACATCGTTGCCTCTTGGCAAATGCTTGCAGGAATGAAATGTGCCCTCCTTGTGGAATGAGACTGCCACAGACAGTCACAGCAGCCCTCACCAAGGGGAAAGTTGGAGTGCTTTTGCCTTGGGTAAAGACACAACAGAAGCTTGTCCTGCTTGTGTAGGTAACCAAGCAGAGGCTGTTAAATCCCAGGATGAGGCTCCCCACATCCCAGCAGAGAGCAGGCTCCAGGTGCACCCTGCAGGAACAGCAGAGCTGCTCAGCACATGGGAATGGTGAGGAAGAGGAGGTTTTGGAAGTGGCTCCTGCTGTCATCCCCCTTTGCTCAGAGCCACTGTGCTGTGGAGCACATTGCAGTAGGGAACACTTCTCAGAAAAGAAGTTAGCAAGTCAAATGTAAACAATCAGGGTTTCTGGGTTTTTTAAGAGTGCCTGGATGCAGATTGCAAACAACAGTGTGATGAGTCAGAGTTTGATAAAGTAGCAATAGACCAAACCCCTTAAACGACAGAATTAAAATATAATCCTGTGATTTCTTATGGCAAATGTGTTGCAGTAAGTTTAGTATCTCTGGAGTGCTATGAAAGAGGCAAACTGCCATGAGTTAACTAGGCCCTGCTCTGACCCTTTCAGCAGTTCACAGTGGAGTAGGAATTGATAGCAATGCAGAGTTTTCCTGTTAATCTGATGTGCCTTATATGGGCACAGTGATTGAACTCTGCCTTGGCCCACTCCCAAGTTTTGCTGAGTTCCTGTGAGGAAAACCTGACTGTAGCTGGAGCCAGAACTCATCCAGCTGAATTTTGCAGGTGTGATCATGTGCCATGTTACTTGTTCAGAGACTGGTGCTTCTCAAAGCCATACTTCAAATATTGGATCTGTGTGTTTCAAGACTCTGTCTGGCAAAGTCTGAGGCCACATAGTTCTCTTACAGGAAAAATGTCTTATCAGAACAAATGCAGAACTGGCAGGTCTCACAAAATAAAGCTCCTCTAGAACAGCCAAAGTGTTTCACTAGTGCTGGGAGAGCACAGACGTTCATGCTCCCAGTGCCAGGAAGACTTGGGTTTCCCCTGGAAAGACACAGTTTGTTTGTGATTAAATGCAGCAGAGGTAAATAAAATAGATTTGTCACTTGATGTCCTTTGTCAGTGTTCACTTATGCCATTTGATAATTCTGTTCCACAGACTTCATTTTCACTCCTTGCCACGTGGGTTATGGCTCCTCCAATAGGAAGCTCTGGTGTTGTAGGCTTTTTTGTATTTACCTGGAACTTGAATGCAATCCAGCTGAAGGGTTGTTCTGGAATTAACTGGAGATTTCAACAGCTTAATTTTCTAGAAGGCAAGGTTTCTTATTTCTGTCACGTGGGCTGTTATCTCAGCATATGCCAGTGACACTATTTAGTCTTTACTTGTTATGATGCTTCATTTTACTGATTTGCCCACACACTTTTTTTTTTCCCCTCCCTTGAATTTCTAGGTGTCATCCTATCCATTTTCCAAGCTCTGTCAGCTCGTGTGCCAAGTTTTCAAGGATGATCAGAATGAAAATTTATAGGTTTCTTCCTCAGAAACTGTTATGATCATCAGGAATCATGAATGAAATTGCTTTCAGAGCAGAGCAACTTAAGCTATATATACTTTATAGCTTTTGAACAAAGTTAATGTGGGAAAAGATAATGCAGAGAACTTGGAGCAGAAAGAGCTTTTGAATGTTGATGCATGTGAACTTAGAAAGGCAGGTGCATGCACACTGCACACTTATCAAGAAGTCAGCCCAGTATTAGATGGAAATGGGTTTTGAGGGTAGATCTTTAGAAAACCTTGGGTTTTACCACTTACAGGGCTAGCTGCAGTCCTCTGATTTTTGTAGTGTCTTAGTGAACTCCTTTGTTAGTTGGCCATTATGTTTTCCAAACCTGTAATGAACTATGTACCTTTTTGACACTTGGAACACGAGCTGAAATCCAGCACAGCTTGTACCCACCGTGGTTATCCTGCTGAGCCAACTGCATCCAGCCACCTGAGCCTTCCTGCTTCATGGGAGAAATCTGGAACACTGGTGGTTATGGTGACCATAGAGCACTTTGGTTTCAAGTATTCTGTTTGTAGGATCAGAGTATTTTAAACAATAGCTTTGAAGGTATTAAAGCATACATATCAAATGGTGTTGAGTGAGGAAATGGAAATCTGGTAATTTGTGTTGCCATGCCCACATTAATATTGCAGATGTGGTGAATTTCTGCTCACAGGAGACAACCCTCAAGAAGACATACCTTGCTTAGAAGAGATTCTTGATGTTTGAATTGTCTATGTGCCAGAGCAAGAGCTTGTAGATTTGTCTCCCTAATGTATTTATGATCTCTCTGAATCATTTGTGCAGCGAGGAGACGCTTGGAAGGGCAGAGCCCAGACATGTCACGGGCCAACAGCTTCACTGAGGACATGGATGTGGTGCCCGAGGAGTCCCCACTGCCAGCAGCATCTGACGTGGCACAGTGAGTGAGCAGCTCCTCCTGAAGTGATCACAGAAATGCTCTTTAATAATGAGGGACATCTTAGTAACTCTTACTGTCACCCAGTGAGAGTTATTCTTTGGCTGGCTGGCTGCACTTGAAGTGATTGTGAGTTGGATTTGGTTTCATTAAACGTGAATGTTTCCTCCCAAATGCAAGTTTAGCTTTAAGTCTGGAAGTAGCCAGAAGCTTGGAAAAGCAGCACTGCTCTGGGATGGGTGTCCTGCAGTCTTGGTGTCTTGGTTTTCCCACTTTTCAAGGCAGCTGGCACAGTTCCGGAGAGCTGTGAGCTTTACAGAGTTTTATACTTGTAGACCTCTCCATCAGTTAAGCTCTAAAGCAGTCCCAATATGAATTGATTGGACACTTAAATGAAATAGTAATTTATAGATACAGCCTGAAAATAGAAAGGCTGCCTCATGTAATGTTTTTATAAAGCACGCTCTGAAGGAAATGATGTTCCTCAAATATGAAAATGAAATTATTGTCCAGGATGGAAAATCCCCATCAGGGAGTTCACTGCAATTGCTGAATTGTTGCTTTTCCTTGGCTTAGCAAATATTTCTGGAAATAAGCAAAATAATCATGCAGGGAAATTCTATGTTGTGCTTTAGCAAGATCTTGAGTGACCTTCATGCTTTTGTCCTGTAATATACCTGTCCAGTTTTGGGCATGGGGATTCTGGAGTGAATTTCCAATGTAAAGCAAAGCATTAAAACACAGAGGAAGGCCTGGATGGAGCAGAGCATCCAGGTGCCATAGCAATGTTTTATCTCCCATGAGAAACTGACACAAATAATGCAGGTGAGGAGATGTCCTGAGTTAGCAGGCTCATGAAGGTCTGGCTGATGTTTAGATGTTATGGTAATGCTGGTGAAAAACTCACCTGAGATCACCCTTGCTAGACAAAATATGGGCTTGTTACTGGGAAAATACTTAAGTAAATATCTGAAGTTAAAAAGAAGAAAAATTGTTGCTTGCCTTCAGTAAGGAAAAATATCCACGTGTTGCCCAGGATGAATTTGAAAGCAGTGTGATTCCATCCTATGGTGTGATTGCCTATAAGAGGTTTCCTTTCACATCCTATGTTTCCTTTCTGTCCAGGGATCTCATAGATGTGTCTGCTACACCAGTAGTAACTGTACTGTGCTTTCATACCAGATATCCTGTTCCTTGTATTTCCCCAACATGTAATATTGGCCTTGCTTTCAAATCAGAGAACTGTAAATTGTTCTATCAAGTTGGTCTTTTTTTTTTTTCTTCTTGTTATTCAGCACAGTGCAAGCAAAGGGGTTTGCATTTGAGGAAAAAAAACCTTCAGTTCTAATCTTATTTCTACTGCTTAGTGCATGAAAAGTGGTGGTTTTGTGACTTACCTTCTGTAGTGCAAACTGTACCTGCATTTTTAGCTCCTGTTGGTGTTTCAATGCATTTCTTCCTTGTGGCAAAAATAAGGAGCAGCAGAAAGGTAATCAAATGCACCAATGAATAAAGAAATTAAAGTATGGAGAGGTTTAAAGTATTGTGCTGCTTGGTTTAAAGTAATATGCGATGAAAGGATTGATTCCTCTTGGTGTGGAGGTCAGGTGCATAGAGACAGAATGATCTTGCAGCTGCAACTGCTAAATTGAGGACTTTTATTTTCTAACCCCATAATAAAAAACATATGTATAAATTATAGCTTCTAAATATGTGTAAGAATCTTCGAATGTATAAAAAACATAAAGGCAGAAATTAGAGCTCTAAAGGTGCCGTGTAATAACAAAGTGAAAACATAATTTCATCTAGCTTTCTGCTTCTAAATCGAGCATAGCAGTTTTCACCTCTGATCATCTCATTTTGTGTCTGTATTTCTGCATAGCAGGGTGCTTTCATTTCAGACTTGTCCTGATTCTTGAGCAGAAACGTGTGTAGTGCCTCCTTGTTTAAACTGTGAACTTCATGTGAGAAGCACACCACAGTCCTGTATTTAGGGATCCAGGCTTAAACTCCCAATTCCAACGCAAACAGTAAGATCTGGGGCTTTTAATCTTATTACAGAAACAGTTCCCCTTCTCACCGGCAGCTCCGTCCCGCTGGACACGTTTACGGATCCCGCTTACGTTTCCTCCTTCATTTACTCAACGAGCGCGAGTTACGCAGTTTGCGTAACTTACGCAATTCACAAACGGGCGAATTTGTGTAAGTTTGCGTAAGGAGCGCGATTTACGCAATCTCCGTATTTTACGCAGATTGCGTAAAGCCGCGATTTGCGTAACTTGCGCGATTCACGTTCTTTGCGTACAGCCACGTAACCTATTTTATATAATACATAATACAGTAATATATATTACACATAGATATAGCCATATATAATATATTGTATAATGATACATAATATATGTTCTATATATGTGTTTGCCTGATATTCACTTCAATATTAGATATAGGCAGTGTAATTATTTATCTTGTCTTTTGGCAGAAGTGTAAGCAGGTAAGTCTTGGCGTGTGCTGCACTGGCTTTGGTGTGTGAGCTTTTCCAAACCAGCATGGCTTCTGCTTTTCACTTAATTAGGACAACAAATCCTCATCCTAGAGCCATAAAAGCAGTCAATGATTAGACAAAAATGTTCCAAGAGTAAAATTGAGCCAAAAGGGGGTGGGGGTGTGTGTATGAATACACAGTGAGGCTTCCCAACTTGCAAAATAAGTGAAAACTTGGCTTTCACGTACCAGGATCTCACAATGATGACAGTTTCACGTGAGGCACTTTGTGAACTCAAGTTTAACTTCGTGGAGCTGCCAAAAGCTCAAGTTTTGTTTGCCTTCAGCAAGTGTTTCAAGCTACAAGATCAATCCTGCAGTAAAGCTTTATTTCAGAGTGTGTAACTGGTCATTTTTTAAGCTTCCTGTGTTGATTATTAAACACTGTGCCAGGTCTACAACTGTAATGTTTTGAGGGTTGTTTTCTGTCATGTGAGCAGTAGATGCTTGTGAAGTCAGCTCTGCTGGCTGGACGACACCAGAGATGCTCTCTGGTGACATAAGCTTTGCTTTAGGCCACAATCTCTTACAAATTCCCTCCATTGTGTGAGAAGGACAAATGATATCCCAGGAAAAGAGACTTCCTACCCCTGAGCCTCGCTGCCTTAGGCAAGCCCCTGTCACATCAGTCTGCACACGTGTGCAGCACCTTCACGTCACAGTAACTGAGGTGGGTTTTGCCAAGCAAGCACCAGGCTGCTGAAAACTGCTGATATTATTGTTTAAGGTGATATTGGACTGAAAGCAAAGCAGTTTGAACATGTTGCAGCACTGCCCAGGTCTCAGTGGTGGATGGATGGATGCATCCAGCAGTGGAATTCTGATGTGAGTGGTCCATGCAAGGCTGGAGAAGCTCAGCTGCCATGGGAGAAGCTGTCAGTAAAATCAAGCAGGGAAATGGAGCTTGAGAGACCTTTTTGTAGCAACAAAGCTGCTTTGGATGCCTTAGACAGCTGTGATGGTGTTTGTTTCTGGTGAGCTCTGCACGAGTGTGAACAACTCCTGAGCCAGGGGACAAAAGTTGCACAGTTTTTTTATTCAGTTTATAACTCTGTGGCTGCCTGAAGTTCTTGCTGAGTGTCTCTGGTCCATTTCCTCAGGGGCCAAAAACCCCTCGTGCTGCTGACCTGAGCAGAGCTCTGTTGGTTTATAATGCCTCCTTCTGAGGTGTCCAAAGTTGAAGTTTTGTTTTTATTGTGATGACATGAACCCTTGGCCACGACAACATTTTCTGTCATACACACCAGAGTTAACCATCTATCAGGAAAGAGAGAATTTGGCCAACAGACTGCACTGAAAGATTACACCAACCTGGTCCCAGATAGCACAGTCTCAGAAAAAAATACACACAGCAGCAGCTTTAGAGGCAGACATCCTGTTTTTGTTTTTCAGAGCTCTGTGGTTTAAAGCTGTGGTGTCTAAAGCTCTTTCCACTGTAAGGAAAAGCAAAAGTTAGAACTTCTATATGTCAGCATGGCTAAGGCAGTGTGGTTGAGTGTGCATTTTGTGGCTCCCTGAGGTCACACCGAGGTGAATGCCAGCTGGGAGCAGGGCAGGGCTGCAGCTCAGCACCAAAGGAAACCTCTTGGCAGGTGAGATGAGCTCCCAGTGCCCATGGTCAGCCCTCAGGGGACAGCTGAGCAGCAATTCCTCAGCTGGAACAGGCTGCCAGGGAGCTCAGAGCTCCACCTGCTCCCCACAGGGAAAGTGAGGCTGAATTTTCATGGGCTGACAGTGAGGCCAGCCAGTTGCTCTTCTTTCTGAGTCAAGCTGTGCTTAGGAACCACGGCTTCAACCCAATAATCCTGGCTAAACCCGTTCTGTGCAGAGGTTTAGAAAGCAGGAAGGCACTTGTGTTGCATCCCTGTATGTGTCCTGTGGCTGTGAAAATGGCTCAGTGCTTCAGTCTGAGGTCTTAAAGCAATTCAGAGGCACAGACCTGAGTGTGGAAGCAGCCTGATGTCCACTGTTCCCACCTCCTTTGGATTTGGTTTTTTTTTATTTCAAGTTCACAGCACAAAACTGGCTCTTAGATTGTACAAGGGAGATTTCACCTAGAAAGGGATTAGTAGGAAAACCCAGCATTAAAATGTGGTTACTAAACAATCAAGGGAACCCTGGCGAGGGAGGAAAAGACAGACCTGAGGTGAAGCAATGGATGCAAAACAAACCTCTTTTAACAGGGGAAACTGAGACCCTTAGTCTTAGAATCCAGCTTTTCTCTTTAAAAACAAGTTTAGGAACAGTGTTGGTTTATTTTTTGTTTGGTTTTGTTGGGTGTCGTTGTTTTTCTCTAGAGGAAATAGATTATCATATGATTGGCAGATATGAAATCTGACTAATTTCCTTCGCTGCCCACTAACACAGAAACTTGATACAAAGTGAATGGGACAAAACTTCTGTGAAGGCTTTGAAGCTTACATTTGGTGTTGTCAAAGAAAATTATTATTGTTAAGCCCTTGAAAAAAGGGATGTTTAACCCATCTTCTGACTTTCAGCCTCCCACTATCTGTAGATGGCAGCGAAGGTTTTATCAGGGTCTTAAGAATATTTTTTTATCCTTCTTTGTCTCTGCTTGAAAATCTAAGTATGCAGCTTTTAACACCGAGCCTATTTTCAGTCATTTTATGGTTCTGGTCTATCTCTGCCAGCTCCATTTATCTTTGTCATTTTAGCATAACTTCCTCCTCTAGTTTATTGCTTTTGATCTTATTAAAGAAACTTTTCACGTTCGCACCAGCGGCTCCTTCCCGCGGGGTAC
This sequence comes from Trochalopteron elliotii, assembly GCA_024734555.1. Lineage (NCBI taxonomy): Eukaryota > Metazoa > Chordata > Aves > Passeriformes > Leiothrichidae > Trochalopteron > Trochalopteron elliotii. The sequence continues at coordinate 1,767,065 of JANPWX010000069.1, read as the reverse complement.
AATCCACGGAATGTTCTCGGCGGACGCAATTTACGCAGATTGCGTAACCTACGCAATCTGCGTAACGCGCGTCAATTGCGGGAACCTCCGTGACTTCGGCCACGTACGGAACTTGTGTAACTTACATTATCAATAGATAATAAATATTGAGTCTATATAATAGATGCTATGTGTATTTTATAAATGATAATATAAATAATAAACATACATAGTAACATAATATATAATATAACAATATAATGTATAAATATATTAGATGTAATAATATTTATTATGTGGTATATAATATATACAATATATAATATATATACACAATATGTATATTATAAATATTGTACACTATATATAATATTTATTATCTAGTGATTGGCTAGTGATCTTGTATAGGATAATTGGTTTGACTATAAACTCATTAATGACACTTTGATTACTAAAGTAGTGTCCCTGGGGTAACCCACAGTGCCGTGAGTGGAGTGGATGCATCTGTATCCATCTTGTTTCCAGGTTTCTCTTTGTCTGTTGGCTTTTGGCACTGACTAATTCCCACTCTCAAGTACATTGCACACATCTATTACTGATGCAACTGGTTCTGTCCTCAGCATGGCACTGCAAAACATTAGTAATTGCCTCAAAGAGGGATTTTAATGAGCATCTGTCAATTCTGAACAGGAAAAAAAAATGGGGTTAAATAGTGAAAATTTAGTAGACAGTAGTAATTGCTAATCTGGTTCTACGCTTTTCACCACTGTATGGTCTTGTGTTAAATTACACTTTTTAGCACTACCCATTTTTGTCTTGTCACTTCTAATTTGGGACTCCTTAAAAGGGCTGCCTTGGGATTTATTTCAGCACCCAAAGTGATTTTTTTACCATGTAATATGAAAGCAAGGCTGGCATTAGTATAAATTGGTGCCATTATGCAATAACTTTTTATAAGAATTTGACACTGACGCTGAGGGGGTTTGGAGGTATCTTTGACGTTTTATTCTAGAGTCATGGTGAATTTTTTCTCTTTTGCTCAAAAAGTGAGAACATTTGGCCAGTGGAGGGCACTCCCCTATAACACGGGAGAAACAGAAACTCCCCTTTCAGCTTTGCAAATCCCATTTGTCATTTCAGCAAGCTTACTTATAAATGTAATTTATCTGCATCTGAATTTCCCCAATGTTAAATTGGCAAGTTGCCACACTAAGAAAAATCCCTACTATACTTAAACATCAGTTTAATGAGAAATTTAACCAAGCCCCAAAGGCTCAGCTTGGTGTGCTGGTTAGACTTTCTTTTCTGGAAAACAGACTATTGTAACAGCCCACTGAAGGCTGTCAGAATATGACTGAAAGCATATTATCATCTATGCAGCAAAATTGTCAGATCTGATGGAAACCTTTGACCTAAAAACTTGCTTTGGAAACAGAAACTTCTACAAAACATTTTCTATAATTGAAATTTTTTTTTCCTTAATGAGTTTTCTAATAATTTCACAGAGTTTTAAAGTGTGAATAGGATTTTTTCATGGCAAGGATGTGAAGGGACTCTGGGATATTTGACTGCAAATACCTGTCTTGGGTAAGAAATAGTTTACAAAGAATGCATCTGTTTCCAGATAAAATTAAAGACTCATGTTTGTGGCTTTGCTTTACACAGCAATTGTTTATCTCAGTAGCAAGTCAGAAAATAGAAAAAAAAGAGGCAGCTCTAATATTTGTTATTGAAAGGGGTGCAAGGAGCTGGATTGGATTCCTGGTTTCCATACTGGCACTGTAGTGTGAGGACAAAGCCAGGGAAGGGGGAATCACATTATCAAGGCTTTGTTTGGATGTCAGAATCTGTCAAGGTTTCAGTTAAATATCATTATAACTCAATTGTAATTTCCAAGCTCCATGACACATGGCAATATCCTAAGTGCCTCTATGTGCAGCTGTGATGGAAATTTGGAGAAAACATCACATGGAAGGGTGTTGTTTGCTGGAGGTGACTGTGCAACCATTGTATCAGTGTGTGCCAAGTGTGGCACTCGTGTTTTGGGGAGGGGAGGATGAAAACCCCTTGGTGGCTGCACTGCACAGAGAAGTGAGACTCTGCCCCTTAAGTAGAAATAACCAAGCACATGTTTGCTGTTACCCCTGGTCTGGTGGTTTTGCAGTACGTGGTGTTTTAGCACTTCTCCTGTGAGGTTAAAGTGGATGTGGCTGAACCTGTGCCTGTTCTGGTCACAGGCACTTGGTTGTGTTTGTTCTCTGCTTGTGTAAAATACACTGAGGCAAAGGGGAGGCAGGGATGGGAATCCCTGGTGTCTGCAGCCTGAACATTCAGGTCCTTGCTGAGGTGTGCTTTGTATTGGCAGCATTCAACACAAAAAACACTTTAGAAAATGTTTCTACCCGTTGTCCTCCCCTTTTCCTTCTGGGGCTGCTCCTGTGACTGAGGCAGCCCCTCTCTCATACCAACCAAAAGCATAACAGGGAGTGTAGGGGCAACTAGGGACAAAAAAAGATGGAGAAAAGCTTGAAGGCATGAAGACACCATTTTTTTTTTTTTTTTGGCTGGAACTTGTAGAGGGTAGAGCTGAGATAAAAACCTATCATTCTTTCTAGGGCAGGAAGCTTTAATTTTACCTTAACAGCTGAGTGTTACCCTGCTGTCCTTCTGAGCATGGGAAGCAGCCCTGCAACCCAGAATCCTGCCTTCCGCTTGAGAGAGTCACTTTTAATCCTTACAGCCTCCTTTCTGAAGAGGTGACATGCCTGTCTAACATGCTGCTCCCACAGACATCATTTCTGAGGCAGCATCAAGCTGAAAAAAAAACCCCAAAAACCAGAGACTGTAAGTGAAAGTTAAGACAGCTCAGTGTGGTTAAGTGACAAGTTGTGATGGGTGCCTTAGAGGACAAAAAAAGGAAATAAAATTTTATTACAGATGTCAGGAATAGTTCTGTAGTTAGAAAATACAATTTATGGGTGATTTCTATAGTATTTCGTTGTTACCAATATTATGAAAATCTACTTTGAAGCTCTCAACGTAACCTGAACAATAATACATTGATCATAAATTAAAATGGTATCATTTGGTAATAACTTTTCACAGTGGAGTTTAAACAAACAAACAATTAGGAGTTATAACTATGTTTATACCCAGCAAGCAGGTAGACTGCCCACTTAGCCTAAGATAGAAGAAAGAAGACTTTTTCTGTGGTTTTTTTTAAGTGTTAGTTTTGTGTTTATCAAGGGGTGCTGCAGTCTTGCCTGATTTGCAGATCTCTGTGCAGTCTTATTCTGTGTTTACTGGTCAAGTGCCTTTCCTTATTGAAATATAAATAGTATTTATTTCATTTATGTGGCTTTTATAGACTTTTGTACAGTGCGACATAGTAACCAATGTAGCAAGACAGGCTTTGCTTTCAGTGCTTTCAAGGATATTGGAATTCACAAGACGTGGCTGAGCCACTGGAGCTGCTTCTCTTCAATGGATGGACTTAAGTCTATGGATTGTTTATGGCAGCTCCAAATATACTTCTCTTGAATGTTTGGGTCTTACTGATTTTTTTTTAAATTATTTTTTTCCTAAAATACCGCTTTAAAGAATCTTACAAGGGAGAAAGTAGTTCTTTAGTAAAGCAAATGCTATTTATGTCTTTGTGTGTTTAAAAATACCAATTCTCATTCTTCAGTGAACACTGAGACCACTGCTCATTCAGCTGCAGTGAAAGTACAAAGTGAATGTGTCTCTTCCATATTTTCTCTTGTCTAAAATAAAATTTATATGCTTTGCAATGAGCAGGCATCTCTGTTAAAACTCTTATGTACAAGGCATTCATATCAAAAGTTAGGACTAAATTGAGAGATCATCTTCTATCTTCTGATGACTATTTTCTTGGGTAGCCCTAGCAGAACTGAAGGAATGTATTCTAGACCTGAAAATTCACTCATATATATAAATACACTATACCATATTTAATTGTGTAGATTTAAAGTATTGCTGAAATACTGACTAAATCAACACATAATTTGGGTTAAATATTAATTACTCCTATTTCTCTGCCTGGTAGGGAATGAAATTGTTGCAGCCAAGGTTCTGCTTTGCAATTAACATATGTCTGTGCCTAAATAGGGCTGATATGTGAAAACTGATAGATGAAATTGCTGCTCTGGTCATTTGGCCACTGCATTAATCTCTGTGCTTGAAAACTCTATTTTAATAAGTTACTTTCAGGAAATTTAAATGATGGCAATTCTATAAAACCTGATGGTTCCTCATGGATTTCTCAGCTCCGACACTTTCACAGCTGCACATGTAAAATCTTTTTATAGGCCAAAAACTTGATGAACTCCAAATGGGGACAATGAAAGTTGCTTTTCAGGTTGGATACACTGAAATAGATGCCAGACAAATACCAGTGCCAGTTGCCTTGTCTGCTTTTTCCTTTAGTGCTCTGCAATTTGGAGAAGCCATTATACTCTCTCTTTTCCTCCAGATTAAACCCCCTCTCTCCAGGGCTGCTTTTCCCCCTGGCCCAACAATGCTTCTAGATGTTATCACCACGTTCTCAAAAAAACTTTGCCCTAATTGCTTCGCTGTTTGTTTGTATTGCTAAGACAATTTATCTCTGGTCTCTGGGTCAAAATGAATTTATCAGACCATTACAGTACAGAAAGCTTAGTATGTGGGCACTGAAGCTTACAGTCATTGCACGCTATATTGAGCTCTGTTCCTCCCAGTGCTCTGCCTTGTTTGCTCCTGGCCTGCTGTAATGGCATTTTTCATAACTCACTGATACTTATCTCCCTGCTTTAGTCACTCAGGCTGCCTACACATGGGCACTGGCAAGAGTCTTTTTTTTTTTTTTTTAATTTAGTTAGCTGTCTACAATATGTGTGGTGCTCATTAGAAAAAAAATAAGCCTTAAAACAAAGCTCCAATAGCTGCTGAAGCTGTTCTTAGGCTGATTTCTCTTACTCCAGCAGTTGCCACTGGAGGATCCCTTCCAGTGGGTTCTGTGATTTGTCCCTGCAGTAATCCAAATCCAACAATACAATGTGAACTGGTTTGGACATGTTCCTATGCTTACTTAGCTACTTTGTTATTTAAAAAAAATACAAATTGCCTATAACCTGAGATGTGTGAAACTTGCAACATTTACCAGGCATTTCAGACAGACAAAGCATGTGCTCTTCCTGTGTTTAGTTCTTTTCTTACTCCTTTGACACTGTGGCTGCTGTAAATTTCATACTTCATCTCTGAATTTTGTAGTTCGTGGAAGTTCACAAGCTTCCTCATCTTGACAAAATTGTTATTGGTTTGGTCTTTTTTAATGTAAGGAAAGGTTTGATTTCTGTGCATAATCTTTTCTACATAACCTTGGATGAAAGACTTCTATTAGTCTCATGTTGTCCACCTGCCAAGCTCTGATTAAATTTTAATTTTTAAAACAAGCCTGTTAGTGTTTAACAGGCACTGGGCAAGGGGAACTTGCTAGCCAGGGAAAGGCTGTGGCACCTTGAGGGTTTTGACTGCAAATCCTTTGTCTTCCCCCTTGTGCAGGGAAACCCAAGGTCAGCTCTAAGTAAAATGAGGTACAATTTACTAAGCTAATTACCCCTGCACTGCTCTGTCAGTGCGGGAGAATTGCTTCATGCCAAACTTTGTCTCAGCAGCACAAATGTGTTCTGGGCCTGTTCTGTCTTCTCCTGCTTGTCCCTTTTCCCCCTGCAGCTCCTGAGGCACAGGAAGAGAGTCAGTTCCTCAGGGTGAGAGATTGACTGGTGCAGTGTGAAGTGGTGAGGGCAGGATCTGTTGTTTGTGGCTGAGAAATGGACAGGAGCTGGGGAGCTTGTGGCTGAGAAGATGGGGGAATGGAAGCAGGGAAAGCAGTACTGTCTGGATGAAGATTTGAGGGCCTCTCACTCTCACCCAGAGCTCCCTTGCACATCTTGCTGGTGACTTCAGAGCTCGCCTGGGCTCCTCTCAGCTCCTTTCATCATCCACAGCCACCTCATCCCATCATCAATCCCTGCAGCTTCTCCTCCTCTTTGTGGGGTGGGAGAAGTGTGTGTGTGTGTGCATGTCTGGCAAATGCCCTGGACAGCAAAATTTGACTTTGCTCACTATGCTGAGGAGCCTTGACTGAGCTCTGACTCCTATTTCAATGCTCAAGCATCTGAGTTCTGCCTCTAGCTGATCAAGAGTCTGAGTTTGTGTCCTCAGATGGCCTTGGAATTTTCCCAGGAAGAATGTCTAACATCTGCAGAGCTTGGAGAGATCTTTATCTTTTGTTATCAGCACATCTCCCCAGCGAGCTCACAGCAGCTCCTTGCTGGATGTGATCAATAACCAGGACAAAGGGGGTTCCATCCCCTTCCAATTTACAGTCAGCCCTGTATGTCCTTGATTAAACAGAGGCTCAGAGATAGAACCGTGTGGGTTTGGAGCTATAACCATGTAGGTAGCTATTGGATTTCTGTGAAATGTGTCTATCCTCTGGCTTACAGAGGTCTCTCTTTCCCGTGGTATTATATTACACCTTTTTAGATTTCTTTTGTTGTTTGTTTGCCTGGTTGTGAAAGCAAACCAACTGGTGTGCTTGAACCCCTGCGTATTTACTTGGAGTCTAAATTTAATTTTATCACTCATGCATAGTATTAAACCCTGAAAATTAAGGCAGACTTATCCTCCTGCTTACTTTATAGCAAGTCTCTGTGTGTGATGAGTAAACACACTGTGGGTGGCCTAGGGTAAAATAAAATTTCAGTGTTTGTTCGCAAGGACAGATTTCTTCCCCTTCAACAGATAAACACCTAGCCACAGTTTAGCAGATTTTTACCAGCTGGTTTAATTGATGCAAGAAACAAATACCTCACAGATGAGTGTGGAGCTTTTTAAAAATTATTTTGGTGTTTTCATAAGCATATTGTAAAGCATTTGGAGTCTTCTAGTGCTCAAAACATGAGCACTTAGTTCAGATGTTTGGACTAAAGACTTTGCCACAGCCCATATCTCAGGCCTCTGTGACTAAATTGGAAATACAAACCCAAAATATATGCCCTGACTTTATCCATTCAGTATTTATCTCAGACAGGTATTATACAAGAAAATTATAGCAATTGAGGAAAAAAACCAAAACCCTCATAGTATCACACAGTCATCCTCTTTTCAGTTGTATCAGTTGAGCCCCAATAATGAACGTTTCCAAAATCTCCAGTTTCAGCATTGTGACGCTTTAATGCATGAGCTAATGAAGAGCTGGAAGTTATTTAATCTTATCTTTGCCTGTTCCTTGTTCAGAAAGTGCTTATCTCTTTCACAAATAGAAGGGGCATGAGCTCATTAAAAAACTTGCTATTCATGACATCACTGTTCCCCTCACTGCTTCTCCTCTACTTCTGTGAGTTTTTTTTCTTCTAGCACTGCCTGAGCAAAGTGAATATCAGTATCAAAGTGTGACAACAGCTGTACTTCTCCCTGGGCAATGGGTTTCAGCTTGTTCTTTGGTTTCAGTATTCTTGTTTGGGCAGCAAAGAGACAGTGCTGAATTGTCTGACAATTCAGGTGGGTGACCACATTTTCAATAAAGAAATACTCTTCCTACTTGTGCCCCTGGCTTCCTTATCAACCTGTTTTAAACTGCCTTAGTTTATTGTGGAGGGGGGGTAGGAAAGTGAAGGAAGCAATTTAAGTCCAAGGTCTTCTGGTTTATGCTGTTAGCTCTCATTTGAGTTCTTGTGTTTAAACACAGCTGGCCTGTCTGGGGCTGAGCCCCAGCTGGGCTCTGGCAGGTGAAATCTGCAGTCCTGCTGCTGAAGCCAGCAGTGGAAGTCCATGGAGGCAAGGAGAAATCTGAGGAAATCTGATATGGGCCATTAGGCCAGCTCAGTCTCCAAGTGGAGTGGATTAACTTTCTCTGTGGGCTCTCTGAACCCAATTTATGAAATGGGCTGTGAGCCCTGGTGTTTTACACACGAGCCTGTGCTGAGGGGCTGAGCTGGCTCATAGCAGTCACTGTCAGGCAGGGTCTGAGGGTCGTGGGGGATTGGGAACACTGCACAGCAGCCTGTGGGAGAACACCCTGATCAGACACAACCCACAAAGTCCAAATCACAAATGGGAAACGGGTTTTGGGTCTTGGAATTTCTCTGTGATGTCGTTGGAGTAGCTCTGCTTTGTCATCCTTGGAGATGCTGAGGAGATCTCTGAACATATATATTTTTCTGTCTCTGAAATATTCTTATAGTCAAGTTTAGTCTTCTCTGTCTTAAAATCTATGCCTTAGTTTTGAGTAACAAACTAACAGACCTTATCTTTGCTTTCTTCATATTTTTATGGAAATATTAAACACAGTGTTTCATCACTACTTAATGCTTGTCATGTTTATTGTAATGTTCTGCCAAACTGCATTTTCTACAAAATCCCATCTTCATTCCTCTTTTGCACATGCCATTTTGCAGAGTATCTATGCAGCAAAGTGTCTTTAACACCAAAGGATGATAAAAATTGTTCTGGTATTAACCATAGCTGTAGGGCTGTTATAATTTTATTTTTTAACAGTAACATGGCTCTTGTTTTGTTGATGTCAATCATCTGTAAGAATGTTTGATGTAGGCAGAATTTAACCCTGCTTTCTGAAGGAATTTTTAGGTTGAGGCAAGAAGACAAGAAGTCTAGCATGAAAAAGTGTTATAAAATTTTTTCTAGCTTTCTGTTTGTAGGTCAAAGTCAAGGAAACTTTGAAATACTGATGTATTAAAAATTGCTGGGAGTTACAAGGCTAAATGACTCTGTTTATCCAGACTAATACCTATAGACAGTAAAATCTTTTATGATTATAAAGACAAGAAATGAAGATTTATCTTCAAGTTCTTGTTGATACCTGTCTGTTCTTAGTCAGTAACCACGTCTTTAGGACAGTAAACCTTTCATAGTCTGACTGCTCCAGAGAATGCTGCTTTCCAAAGGCACAGTTGTCAAAAGTATGCCTGTAATGTTGTGCTAAAAGTATTTTTAGGGGGAGTAGTAAATGATGCTGGTGAGGTGTTTTCTTTCAGGGGAAGAAGAATGCTTTGACTTGCTGGCAAAAATTCAAATGAATCACCATAGAAAGGCAGAAGGTTGTTGTTGATTTGCCAGCAAAAATGAGATGTGAACTCTGAATTAAGGGAACTTAGGGCCACCTGACTGGAAATTTGACTCTGTGGGGAGGTTTTGTGCAGTTTTCCTTTTCCTATATGAAGAAATGCTCTTGTAGCTTTCTGTATCTTTGCTTAGTTCTTTAAGTGCTTTGAGGAAAAAAACCTGAGCTAATTAGTGACACTCTAAGCTTCACTGTGAACATGCCAAAGGGAGAATGTCAATTCTTGCAAGTCTGTCACCTAGGGTGACAAGGGGTTAATATTCCTTCTCTACCTATGCCCCAATTTACTGGGCTCATTCTATGGTCACATCAAATGCTTTTAGAAGTAAAACAATAACACAATTCTGCCTTTGGAGCAGGAGCTTCCTCTTCATATGGAATTTTTATTTAACAATGATAACCTTTGAAATAAAACACAGGACAGTGTAACTTCCAAATACTTTTTAATAGGACAACACTTTTTTAGGATTGAATTAAGAAAGGTGATGCAAGAGGACTAAAATGGGAATAGAGAAGGGAGCAAAATGAGCTGTTAAAAATCAGCTGGTTAATAGGTTAGTAACAAAAGAGGATTTTAGGAAAATTCTATTGAGTCTCAATAAACAAAAGGAGTAGGGAATGCAATTACAGGAATTCTAATTGAGACAATTGAAAATTAGGCCTCTTTGGATAAAGAAAAGTAAAAAGCCACAGATGTGCCTCTTTTCTTTTCATGGGGAGTGTTTGTTGGGTTTATATGAACTAACACAGGCTTCTTGCAGAACTCCCATGAGAATGGTGAATCAGAAGGAGTATTTCCATTTCCTTTTTATAATTCGGAAGAAAAATTGATACATGAAGCTTTCTCTAGGTCTATTTTTGTGGAAGAAGTGGCTCAAGAAAACTGGTTCCTATGAGGAAAAGATCTGTCTGGGTGGGGAGTCTCCAAAAACTCGAGTAACTTAAGGGAGTAAGTTGTTGGAATTTTGATACAATTATTAAAAAAGAAGTCACATCAAAAAGTAGAAGCATTATTTAAACCAACAATCTGCTATCAAGACTCTCAAAGGTGAGAGTAGATGCCTCTCACCAAGTGATTCACTTTGTTTCACCAAACCCTTTTTCTGTTATCTTACTGAGGTATTACAGAAATCCTGACTGTTTCTTGCTCTCAGGGTTGTGGTTTCACAATCAATTTGAAGTGATCTAAGACTGTGCTGCCTCCAAAATGTTTGTCTGGTTTTTCCCTCTGCACTGCTGCATCTCCACTTCCTCTTTTCCCTTTTTCTCAGCACTAGATATTATCCAGATCACTTACCTGATTAAAGACCTTCAAAAGACCTCCTAGAAGTGGCTGAGAGTATTAAAGTTGAAAAGAAATCCTTAATTATCTTGGGACAATTATTTATTCTAAAAATATGGATTTTTTTTTTTCCATGTGGGCTTTCAAATTTTATGGAGCTAGTCTTCTTAACTTTTAATTTTTAAACCTTTTGGCCTTCTTCTTTCACTTTATGTAGGGGCACCTTAATGGTTTCTGTTTCTGTCTGTATCTGGGTCACAGTACACTGATTAGTGGATGCTGCTGAGATGACAGGCTAAGGTTGTAAACTTCAGTCTGGGAGATCCTCCTATTCTTTATTTATAAAGTTCTGTTCTAGGATAGTAATGTGACAATAAGCAGTTGTATTTGAAGCATGTGTCCCAAAGCATCTCGATGTGTTTTCACTCCAGCATCAGCAGATATTTATTTACAATGTGGAATTCAAGGGAAATACCTTTATGTCCACCCAGGGAGTGGCAGACAAAGAAGGAACAAAATAATACCTTCAGCTACAGTGTCCTGTGTCAGATTTATCTCTACAGGAGAACAAGACCATTTATAAATTCACTAGCTGGGCTCTTTCAAAGAGAAAGGATCAGAATGAAAAAGTCCCATTGCACAGTGTTAAATCAGATATTTGGCCAAAATGAAAACACAGTTCAAGGGCAGAGTGAAGAAACTCAGTGTGCCAGGATTGACTGGACAAGGAGTCAGGCTAAGGAACAGAATGTGTGCAGTAGGAGGGACAGAGGTTAGGGAGGAGACCTGTGTGCTGAGTGACAAGAAGTAATCCACATCATTATTAGACTTAAAATATTCCTCTTTCCCCACACCTCTCCTTTTAAGTAGCAGAGGCAGAGCTGTTTTTTCCACAGCAACTTCAGTCCTGCCTCAAAATATTAATTTTCTTCTTGAATTCCTTTTTATTGTCTACACAGCTTTAAGATGGAGTTTTGCTCTGCCACAGTTTTTTTGGATCTTAAAAGGTCTGGGCAGTTCCCCACTTTTTCACAGCCCACTTGGACTTGCCACCTGGCCCCGTTACTGCTTTCTTTGTGCCAGCTCTTCCCACTGGGACAGAGGCTGCAGGATGAAAAGTACTAATTTTTGGGATGCCAGTGATTTCAGGAGTGGAAGAAGAACCCATTACTGATGCAGTAAATAAGTATTTTTAGAGATCAGATAGAAATAAAAGCTCTTATTTTCCTCCTGTACTTCCTACTATGCCCCAGCAACAGTAAATTCCCCAGTCCCACCTTTGTCATTCTCCAGGGATGAAAAAGGACATTTGGGATTTTTTAATGACATCATGTTGGACTGGCTATGACCAGTAAAAAAGAGGAAAATTCTTACAGGGGGAAACCCAGTATTTACTGATTGCATTGTGCACTTCCCAGATCTGCAGAGAATTGTTGGCATGGAGATGTTTCCCTGTGTCAGGCTTTACTTTTGCTGCTAATTAGAATTTGTGAGTGAAAGTGCACAGAGACATTTTTAGTTTTGAAAACTGAATGCAGTGTTGGTATGGGAGAGTTGAGCTTCTGAGGTGATGACTGTGGCAGAACTTGCTGTGCTTGTTCCAAACTCTGGATGGGTTACCCTACAACTCCTCCACAGACCTTCTGTGCAAGTTTGCAACTAAAATATGGGTGCATGCTGAAAAATTGTAGGGAAATAGTGCCACGCTAAACACAAAGAACTTTTGCAGATCGGGTACAATTATTTGGAAAGAAAACTTCTGAGTATCAGCCTTTGGAAGTCAAAATGAGTGTTTCCTGTTTTCAGGAGCTGTTTGCAGCTTTTGCAGAGTAGGTTTGTAGATCAGTCTTGTAGCTGATTCGTAAGGGGAAAATCAGTAAGATATTTTGCCTCGTTCTATTCAGTGATGCAACAGCAAATTATTTTCTTCACCCAAAACAAACATGTCTGAAGAGCTGGTATGGAAAATTGCATGTCTTTTTTTTTTTTTTCCCCTGATAAACAAATACACTTTAAATCTGTGTAAAAGTCACCGGGGTCCATTCATAAAATTATACATTCCACCCACATTTTGCTACCATTGTCCCTTCAGAGTAACACTTTGTTCTTCCTCTTCTTCTGCTATTAACTTTGACTGGGTGATAAATACACAGCAGCTTGCAGCTGATCAGCCACACCTTGGTGAAGCTGCAGTCACTGCATCCCTACTTGTATCCATGGCTGTTAAACTCTGGAAAAGCTACTGCTGGGACAGATGGGACAGAGCAGTTTGGGTTCCTGGGGTGGCAGGAAGGACAGGGAGAAGCCCAAAATCACTTCGAGGTGAAGCTTGGAACACTTGGGAAAGCTCAACGTGGCCCCATCAGGATAAGTGTGTGCTGGGAGTGGCTCTGGGAGACAGGAGTTCATGAACCCAAATGCTTCCAGCTCAGTCAGCCTCAGGAGCCTGGAATGTGGTGATATCATGGGCAGCTCTGCCAAGTGACTCACAGGAGGAACTTTCTGTTGTTTGGTGGATCTTGTTTGCAGAAATCCCTTCTCTCCTCACTGCATGGCCTTGAGATGTTTTCAGGGAGCTCTGGGGATTTCATCTGGAGAGCTCCAAGTGCTCCCACCCTGAGATGTTTTCCTGAGGTCTCACTTGGTGTTCTTGATTTGCTGCCCTCCATTGCCTGTGATTTACAGCCTGGATTTTTTTGAACCAGAGAGAAAACAAATCTGACAGCTTTCAGTAGTATTGTAATTGAGGATATACTTCAACATGGCATTCTTTTTATAAATACCAACTTTTCATGACTCCTAAAGCTGTAGCTCTTACTTCTGGGCTGTTTTGGTGCAAGGCAATCTGTGTTTTTTGGTAGACTCCATAGAGTTTAACTGCATTCTCCTGGCAAGTGACCATCTATGTCACAGTCAGCAATGTTGTTAAGTTTTAAAAAAGAAAATTAGACTGTCATTTTAAGTGTACTGCCATTTCTTTAATGTTACATGTTTCTACAGCATCCCCCAAATATATTTAAAAATCTACACTTTTAAAAAAAAGTAAAAAAATTCAGCCATGCTGATGCTTTCTTTCCTTTCTGCAGCAACTGTTGATATTGTAAACTCCTTTGTTCTTTTCACTTTAACCACCAAATTCCCATGAGGTGGAGTAGAATCTGACACACGACTGGAGGTCTCAGGAATAAATGTTCCTGCAAGATTTCCATCCTAGCTCAGACCAAATGCTCTTTTCATTTTGAGTCTCTTTATTGGTTGTGATATTTGAAATTTAATGATTATTTTTACACAGTCAAAATTTCTCAAAGTTGGAAAAAAAAAAAGCATTTTAATTACAAATACTCCAGCCTGTCAGAACCTGTGCATTTCATTGCTGTTCATTACAAGAAATGGCAAATTGCTTTTGGGAAAAAGCTCCCACTTGCAAATAAAACACTCTCATACTGACTTGGATGGTAAAAAACCTTTTCTTTTTTATTTGCCGCAGATGTTGTTAAATTTTAGCCAACTTGGAATTTTATGGACAGCAGAAAGCTTTATTTTTCTTTTCTTTTTTTCTTTTTTTTCCTATCTGGTACTAGTTAAATCAGCCCTGGCAAAGATAAAGCCAAACTTTGACACACAAGCTTGGAATGAACATATTCAGTCCCTTCTCATGCAAAAACCCACCAGAAACCCCAAAAAGGTTATTTTTAGCTTTTGTTTTCTCCCAGGATAGATAAATGGAATCAGCTGTGACAGAGACATGATTCACCAGCATGAAAAGAGATTGATATAATCCAGAACAAACAAACAAAAGCAGAAAGGGGTTTCAGGGAAAAGGGAGAGATGGGTTTATTTTTAGTTTGAGACCATAGGTTTTGCAGAGATAGGATTCCTCTTTCTCCCACCTCTGCCCTGAAATTCCAACTTTTAGGCTATTGTTCCTGCCTATTGCTAATCTCTGTTCATGCAAGTACAAGTGTGAAATGTAGCAGAACCCCTATTATTTCTTTCTTTTAACCCTTGCAAATATAAATTAAGACACATCCAGTTTTTAAAGGTGTTTTAAAGGTAGCTGATCTAATATTTTCAAATCTGACTGCAGAAAATGGTCTTCTTTGTACCAGCAACCAAAATGTTATAGCTTGTTATAGCTGCCCTTCTGGTGACAGACACCCGTGTTTCTTATGAGACAAAGGACATTTGGCTGGTGACCAGTTCCATAATTCATTTTTTTTTTCTGTATCTCAAGGATGTGCAGCTTTGATACATTTTGAGTTTAGTCCAGATGGCTGGTATTAAAACCAGAGGTGTTGCATGAGTCTAGAAGCAGAAGCTATTAGAAAACAACATGCAGTGTTAACTTCTCTTTAAAGCACAAATCTCTCCAGCTCCCACATTTCACCAGACATCCAACCACTGTCACCACCAGCTTGTGTTTGCTGTAGTTCAGTGTGTCAACTCGAATTGTTGCTTTGGTTTGAAGTCCCAGTGTGTGTGTGTATTTCTTACTCTTTTTTTTTTTTTTTTTCCCCTCTCTGGGCATAGGATTTTCCCTGCATTATGGTGGGATGGATTCCAAGTGATCTCAAGCACACAAAGGTGTTTGCATGCAGCTTTGCAGAATGTATTGGCGCCTGAAGATTTGTAAAGCTTTCGTGGCAAAGCTTTTACATTTAAGTTAATTCTGAGTCTGCTGCCTCTGTGGGGAAGCAAAGTGTTCCCAGAGTGTCCCCCCAGCAATACTTTTCTGAGGAGAGGGCACAGAGCTGTGGGAACAGGAGAAATTTCCACGGCGAATTTCTGGAGGAGACAGTTTGACTCTGTAATCCCACAGTGGTAACAAATAATTCTAGGCATGCCTTCCTTGCATTTTCTCCAGAAAGAGGAGAGTGAACTTCCCTGTAAAAATGGTCAGAAGCTGGCTAGGAGTCTGTTCTTAATGCAGGGAGCCAGACAATCTGTGAAGTAAATTATGCTCTATATTTAGCCATCACAGGAACCATAGGCATTGGAAGGCCTTAGAAGAAGTGGTGTTCATATCAAAGGAGAATCTTCCCCCCTGAAGACTTTGTTATTAGAATTTGACCACATTTTCCTGACAGTAGTGATTGTGGGCTTTGTTATTTACTGTAGGCCTGTCAGCAATGTGGTGCTCCCCAAAAAGTAGGTTTGGTGAGAGTTTACCTGAGTGTGTGTGTGCGTCAGGAGTCTGTGGGTGGCAAGTGCAGCATCTGCACATTTACGTTGCTTGATCCCTGCAATAAATTAACAGTTTGTTTTTGCTTCAGTAGGTGACACTCAAGTTCACCTTACAAACAAAAAAAGGGAACAAGATGTGATGTGGGAATTGGAGTGTTGTGTGTGGAATCTCTATTTCTTGTTCCTTGCTAGTGGCAAATAAGCACAGAAAAGCTTCTTTTATGCATTCATATTACCTCTTCAAATTATCTGGTTGTGAGCATTTTCTCTTTCGTGCTTATGTGAATTTTGGGAAAAAACCTTCAGAAAAAGAGGATTTTCATAGCGAGGCTCTTTTCAGTGAGTGTGTAGGGAGGGGAAAGAGAAATGAGCAGGGTGGTGGGTCTGTCTGAGAAGGGTGCAAACAGTCTTCCTTATGTCATAAAACTGAGTTTATGTACTAAATATGATAAATTTACTGGTCTGTTACCCTCACTCAATATTGGTAGGGTTTATGCATCACAAAATAGGAAAAGATAGAATCTCTAGGGGTTCCTTCCAACTTGGGATATTCTGTGATTCTGTGTTTCATGATGTGGCTGAAGGAGATTGGTTTTTTGGGATGGTTCTTAAGGGAGGGAAACTTTGTACTGAGGCTATTTCTTTTTCTCTCCTTCCATACTTTGTCACAAAATTGTGCTTTTAGCAATCTCATGCAACCTGATGGTGGGTTTAATATCTGCAGTCCCCCACTTCCTTTCCTCCCCATTGCTTGCAATTTGGTTGTTCCAGTTTAAATAAAATTTGTTACCAAAATGGCTTTTTACCAGAGGACTGCTGTACCCCTTGGCTGAAAGCCCATTAAAAAAAAAAATTAACTGCTTCATTTATAAATATGAATGTTTTCACTTAAAATCAAGCAGTAAAAAAGCACACTGAATATGTCTTACTATCTCATCCACTTGGCTCAATGCTATCCATTAAATCCATTTTTTCAATAGGAGGAGCATGTAAAAGCTCTATTCTCACTGTTATTTTAATTTCAAAACATAGAAAAACCCTACTATAGATTGTCTCAGTTCTTGCAAGGTGACAAATACTAGATGAGTTTCCATTCTGCTTAGCAGAATAAAGTGGATCAAGTTTAAGGCAGAATTTAAGGTATAAGGTAGATCATAAGTTGTTGTACAATGGTCCTAGTAATTAAACATTGAGATTATTTTTTTTTAAACCATGAATGATAATCACTTAAAGGACTGTGATTTCTTAAAAAAAATCTATGAAGGCAGTGATACTAAAAGGGTTTTATTTCTTCATTGATCATATCAGTGAAAACATCTTGTTGGTAAAATACTTTCTATCGTGTAGCTTGTGTCTGCTGCCACAAATCAGAGAGACTTTTCTGAAATAAGCAGACAAAATAAACACAGGAAATTGCTGTTTTTCCAAGAAAGCTTTAAAAAGAAGCTGCATTATGTCACTTCAGAAACTGCGAGGAAAATTAGCAGACTGGATGTGTTTGTTTTGGTGACTTTTCACTTCCTTCAATAATTCAAACAGTTATGCTATTACTCAATAAACCAACTCATTTTGTACAATTTTGTACAAACTGATAAAAAGACACCAGCAGAAAAAAAAAAGGAGTGTTGGAAGGGAAGTTTTTGATCCATGAGTGTATTTTCTGTATTTCTCTCAATCACTCTAGTGAAGTGACAGTGGCAGAGAAGTGTGCAAGAAAAACAAGACCCCAGTTTCCCTTTCTCTTTAGTTTCCAAAGGCCAGAGATGAGAATGTTTATCCTTTGAAGTGAATGATAGAGGTTTACCTGCACACATGTTTAAAATCTGTTTATTCATGTAATAGATCACCCAAATGCTCTACAGAGACCACTGAATTTCATATTTAAGGGTTATCTCCACTGGAATGTTACTTTGTGTTTCCACCTTGTGTTTATTGCTAATGTGCCTTACTCTGTGGGATAGTAGGTAGGAATTCCCTTCACCTGTCCAAATTTCAATGTGTTTTTCTTCTTTCTCTTTTGTGCTGTTGTATGTACAGATATGGCATTTAAAATTCAACAAATAATAAAAGCAATACAGGCCATGATGTAGAGTATTACCTTTTTATGGATCTGTTGCAGATAGCAATTACTGCTGTAAAACTGACTTGGAGCAGATAAAAGTTCCCCTGGCTAAACAAAAGCTTGTTTTACTGCCTTGCTTTCTAAAGGGGAGTAGGGGAAAAGTCAGGTTAATTTTCTATTTGAAAAGTATTTCCTTTCCTGGTTAGAGTACAAAAAACAGGACTCTCAGTTTCTGGGTTCTTTTCCTTAGTTTGACACCAATTGTTTTGCTCAGCCTGAGCATATGAAGAGTCAGGTGATTTTATTTCCATTACAGTCTTCTCTGTGAAGTGTTTTGAGATCTCTTGGTGAAAAAAATGGTGCAAAAAGCAAGTTGTTACTTTAGTTCACCTTGACCAGGTAGAATCACAACACAGTAACCAGATGCAAAGACTGTTCAATGTGATACTGCCAGGAGGTTCACAACCACTATTCTCATGAAGCTCAAATGAAGAAATTAATGTTATGTGGTGGTGATTTTTTTTTTTTTTGGGAGGGGGTGCTGATTTGTTTATGTTGGATTTTTTTTTTTACCAGTAGGTCTCAAAACACTTTACAGAAGAGACTGATGCCATTCTGTTCTGCAGAAAAAACAAAATGGGCACAGGGCCCATTTTTCTGGACACACAGCATCAGCCTGAAAGTATTAAATGACATCTGGCAGTGAACTGCAGTTTGTAAACCATATTTTTGAATCTGGTGCATGAAGAGGGATGTGTGCTGTATAGTTCACCCAGTGGAAGGACTGGGAAGGGAATGGAGTCCTTCTGGCCTTCCCAGCTCACAGAGACTGTGATACAGGGCCATATTTATTCCCCATGCACAACTTTCTTTGTGTTCCTTTCTGGTTTTCTCCCCTTTTTTTCTCTTTGCTGTGAGGAGACGGCCTTTCAGCAGTGATTTAAGAAAACAAATCATAAGGCAGTTGCCTTCCTTTCTAATTCTCCCAGGTGGGCCTGTATTCTTTCCTTCTGCCTGTAAAAACAGTCTAAAACTGCTGCAGTAAAAGCAACTGCACCTGCGCAATTTCATCTCTGCACTATCCTGCTCTCCATTTGTCCTACATCACCCCAGTAATATTCCTCCCAGACAGGGCCATACCAGCTCATGAAGAGCAATTTTTAATTTTTTTTTTTCTTTTTACATGGCCCTTCATATTCCTTAAGTAGCCTTGTGACAAATTCAAATCCATTTACAAAAACAACAGCCCTGATGCCTCGAGGGTGCTGCAGTGGCACGGAATGCTGGCCTTTGCTGTCCACAGCATTTACTCTTTTTTTTTTTTCTTCTCCCTTTTGTTTTCTCTGCTGCAATCTGCCAATACTTCTACAAATACAGGCAGCACCAATGAGTGCTTTGAAATCCTGCTGGAGTCCTGTGGTGTCACTTTGCCAAAAGCCAGAGCCTGTTGTGCACAGTTCAGCTGTACTTTGGCCATACCTGTTTTTCCTGTTGCTACCAGGGCCAGCAGCAGGAGCTGCAGGTGCAGAGCCAGCAAGAACCTGTCACAGCAGGGAAGTGGCTGTGCTGGGCACTCTGCTGGGACAGGGAAGAGGAGGTTTTGCCAAACTCTTCATGCTGCAGCAGCCTCCAAACTCTCCAGTGAAGGATTCTGGGTCCTGCTGTGTTTCCTCAGCAGTAGAATGTGTGCTCACAAGTGGGATGAGCTGGAAAAAGGTTCGCCTCGTCTTCGACTTTTTCAAAGCCCTGTCTGCTCCTTTCCTGGAAGATTTATGGGATTTCATGGTATTGTGGTATTTTCCTGGTGAGAATTGTGAAAAAAATCCTTTATAGTCCTCAGCATAATCTTCTCAGAAATCTGCAGTCAGAACAAGTGGCCTTATCCACTCCAAGAGTCAGTGTGGGTGAATGCCCATTGCTGCCAGCTTTCCAACACAGAGCTGTGTGTGTATGGTGGGAAAGCAGCACCAGCAGCAACAGGAATATGTGCTGGCTCTCCAGTAATGTCACAGAAGTCTTTGTACACCTGTGGAGTGTCTCTTAGGAATTATGTTGGAGATGGAGCTCTGAGAAAACACCCTCAGGTTGCAGTGCAGCATCATGATGTCATTTCTAAACTGTGACCCCAGTACTTGATGCAGGCCATGCTCTGGGTGTGCTTTATCTCCATTTTTGTGGAAGGGAGCCATTAGGAATCCTATTTATAATCCATGAGCCACACTCAGCCTGAGCACAGGCCAGAGTGTTCCATCCAGAATTACTGCAGAGGGCTTGCTTCTTGTTGCGTGTTCGGTGATCCAGAAATCTGTCCCAGATTCTCAAGCAGCATAAATTAATATATCTCTAACTTTGGGAGTGCTGCATTAATTTGGAGCAGCTGGTGCAGCGTGTGAAGCAGTGACAGCTCATGCCCACAGCACTCTGAGGAGCTGCTTTGTACCTCAGCCTTTGCAAACAAGTTGCTTCTGCCTTTTTCCTCCTTGCTTTGCTCAAGGGAGCAATATTTTAGAAATGTGTGCACTACACGCAATTAATACGAGGATGATGAATACAGAAGAAAGTCACCGTGGTAGAAATGTAATTGAATTTGACTGGATAATAACTGAGCCACTTTGAATTTCTAGAGAGGTAGTCCCTGGTGTAAAATTCAGAAAGGAAATTGACCTTCTTATGTGTTTTCCATTTCCTCCAAAGTTTGAGAGTAGAATTGCTGGTGCAACTCTAATGTCTTAATTATTGGTAATTTCTCAAAATAGTGTTTGATGTGACTGCAAATAATTTTGGAAACACTGTGATTTTACATTTTTGCAGAAATGGAAAATGTTTTGAGATATATTACACTTTGCTACCAGAGTCATTTATACAAGGCTGTATGATTTTTTGTAAGGATGAATGGTGAGACAGGGAGGCCAAGAGCAGAATGTTTATATAATAAGTCAACTACAGAAAAAATGGAAACACAAAAGAAGAAGCCCATTTAAGCAAAGACCACCATGCTGAACAACAAATATCCACACTGGCTGTTCTTTGAAGTCAGAACTTAATGCCTTTTATGTCAGCAGAAATCAAAGGGAAAATTGAAGCAGCGAACTTGAAAGGTTAAATTGCACATTGGTCATGGCATAAACTCCAAATGAGCAAAAATGCAGAAAAGTTTGCTTCCCCCCCTCCCAAATGAACCACTTTTGCTCAGGGACTACATGAGCAGAGATTCTCAATGAGAGACCAGGCTAAAAAGTGGTGCTTCCTTTTTCCTTCCTGATTTAATGCCAGAAAAACTGATCCCCAGTGCTGGAGGGCCAGGAATTATCCCCAGGCTGATGAGTAACTCTGAGAGTGAAAGAGGCACAGGTTTTGCTAAAGCTGGGAAGTGAAAAGCAGCAGGAAGCCTGCAGGTAGAGATGTGGGCTCCTGAAATGAAGCCACTGTCACTTGTCCTGCACTTCTGAGCCATCAGTGCCATTTGCCTTCCAGCACAGGCTGGTGCAGCCAGCACTGACCTGTGTCTGCTCAAATTGCAAGCTTGGTTTTCCTGTTGAGAATAACAAGGGGTGATGCTGATCCTAACAGCTGCCATGGAGCAAATGACAGAACTCCAAACAGGAAAAGAAAAGCAGAAAGATGGGTAGATGGCATCTCAAATTTGCTCTCTGTCAGCACATCTGCTCACCTTCTAGACAGAATTCGGAAAGTATATATATTTCAGGGTGTGGGGAACAGCATGCTTTAATTTTCAGCCAAAATTAACTATGCTGATGAAATCATGAAAAAGTTTAAATGTACATTTTTTAAAATGATTTACAATGAAATCAAAGGACATAACATTTGGCATTCTAAATTATTTTAATTATTTTAAACACTTGCTCTCTGCCCGCTCAGACAAACTATGTTTCCATATGCTTCATTCCTGCGTAAAACAGACCTGAAAGTAAAAATCAGTTTCTTTCAACACTGTTTTTAAATGGCTAATTTGCCTGCCTGTTTTGTTGGCAATGAAAATTCTGTGCTGTAAGCATTCAGTTGTTAAAAAAAGAAAAACAGCATGCAAACAGCGTAAGGTGGGTAGTTAAAGCTTGCTTTAGTTTTTCCCAATCAAGCATTAAAAATCATTAATGCAGAAAAATTGAGTGTTCTTGATAACCAAAAAAAGGTTTTGTAAATGCGCGTGGTTCTGGAGGCACATGAGCATGATTGCAAGCATTTAGGACTTGATAATGCTTTAAAATGCAACTTGCTGGTGAAAAGAACACAAACAGTACTTTTGTGCCAGAATTACGGTATCAATTTCAATATTTGTGTTGAACCAGATCCATTTGTCAGCTCAGTTGTTATTGACAAGAGAATCAGCACAGGGCCCATTTTTCTGGACACGCAGCATCAGCCTGAAAGTATTAAATAACATCTGGCAGCGACCTGCACTTTGTAAACCATATTTTTGAAATCAGCTTAGCATGTTTTGTCTAAACAAACCAAGAAATTTAGATGCAGAGGAAAGAAAAGCATTCCAGCTGCAGATAAAAAAATAATTGCTGAAGCACTATCAGGAGACACTGAGTAATTGCAGAAGTGTGATTGAGTGGAGGCAGCAAGTATTTTGTATTTTAACTGCAAAATGGGACACCAGAAAAGAAAACAGAAGGTCTTTAATATGGTACTATCATTAAAAAAAGGTTCGGTTAAGCCAGTATATTGTACACAGAGAAGTGCTATGTTTGTTAGAATGTGTATGGAGGGAACTGAGAATAATTAGACTTATAATAGGAGTTTTTGGCTCTGGTTGTGCACGGTTTCAAAGCCTCAACTGTTCTTGAATCCTTAATAAGTTAAGGAATGAGTACAGCAGAGGAGAGAGCAGGCAGAATCTGTTGGAGCAGCTTGCCCACGCCACTATGCCAAAATCTAAATAGCCCTTTGAAAAAAGGCTTATTTTTTGCTGATGACATCATTCCTGCCACTGTCAAAGTGTGACAAGTCTTGGCTTGCCTAAAGAAGAAGAAAAAAAAACCTTTCCAAAATTGACACTGCACAGATTTAAAACATATGCAAGGACTACTACAAATTGTGAGATATTTATATCCTCTTCCCATGCTACAAATTTTCATTCACAGATAAGTTTGTCCTCTCAAGCATTACGACTTTGTAAATCAATGCATTTTAAATACCTTGTTTGTTCCTCATGATTTCATTAATTATGGCTGCCTTAGCTTGGGCATAGGACTGTTTTGATACCAGTGCCCACAACCTGCTTTTTCTTAAGTGTAGGTAATTTTAAGGTCACTGGAAATGTCTGTATAAAGTCAGGAAAACCACAGGTGTTCCTGGAGGTGACCTTTATGTTTTCTATGATCTTTATGATTGCTACAGTACCACACTAATCTTATCTCATTTTTTTTTTCTTTTTTTTTCTGATTTCTTATTCCTTCTGATCTGAAGAAATATGGGGGAAGATGCTCTGAGAATGTGTTTTTCCATGCTCATATGATTTTCCATTTTCAGCATCATCCCCAGCTGTGAATTGTACAATGAATAATTAATGTTGAATGGCGACCTTGAACCTCATAAAGCTGATTAGTAAGACAATGCATCTGGGAGAACAACTTTAAGACTGTGCTTGTAAAAGAATATCAAAACAGCTTAACACAGTAGGGAAAAGCCCCCTGGAGCCCTTTTAAAACCAATTGCCTACAAACACTTCTAAAAAGAACAACTCCGTAGTGGGGGAAGAAAAAAAAAAAGTGTAAAAATCCTATGAAGTTCAGAAAATAAACCAGCTTTTATACTTAATTGTAACAGAGATATTTGCAGTTAAACACTGCATAACATTACAGAGAGAGGGTACAGTCAGCCAGAATAGAGCATTTTTGTCTTTTCTAGTTCAGATTGTTACGGCACAGTTGTTTTCTAGTTCACTGGATCCTAAACCCATTCAAAAACAAGGACAGTTCAGGCCTTCCCTGATACTTCAGAGCAGAAAATATTTGTCCCTGCTGCAGAGGCTGTTGGCAAACTGCTTATAAACCCAGGAAATTGTTAATTTTTTTGCATGCTGGCAAAGCTGAGGATGATGGAGATTTCAGAAGGAGTTAATGGTTTTGCTTTTCCTGAAAAAGAGTCAATGTGTAATTTTGAGAAATGGATCTTTGCTTTTATTTTTATTAAATGCCATTTGTCATGTGTTAGTGACAGGAGACATTGGGTTTGTTATGGAAACATCACATGGTCCAGATGTGTCTTACAGCAGCAGCCTTAACTCAGGAAAATCTCTTAATTTTTCTTTTCTAACCCATTTTATAAACCCTAAATCTAAAATACCTAATTCCTACATTAACTTTGTTTTTTCTTCACAGCTCATTTAATCTGTTAATACTTGAAAGAATTTAGCAGTATCTTTTAGTTAAATGATTTGATCTAGTTCAAAAACTAAATATCAGTTAACTTTAAAAAGTTGTGTTTCACAACACTTTGGGAGATTTTATTCCAATTTTGGATGATTCCAATACAAAAATCTTTCAAAATTTCATGGTTTGGAAAACACCTGCTCCTTAGCCTCTAAGTAATCAGCTCTCGTTTTTTAGAAAACTGAATAAAAAACTCTTACACCTTCAGGACAATCAAAAATATGCCCAGATTTGGGCTGAATTTGGCAAGTAGTTTGTCAGAGATGAGGATTAATTCCATAGTATCACTTAAATGTTTGTAATACTCATGTCTTCATCTTAAAAATCATTACCAAAATAGTTAATCTGAAAATGATGAAAAATTTAGATTTAGATCAATGTAATTCAAATTATTTTTACACTAGAGTGTAGAAAACAGTTTAGTGTTGAAGGTCTTTCAGGTAGACTTCCCTCTTTTTAATGGATTGGTCTCATTATGGAGGTAAAAGCAGGTCATATTCTCTAAAACCAGAGGAGTTCAACACTGCAGATCTAACAAGTTTTAAAAATCTTGCTACAATTTTAAAACATGCTGAGTAATTTTCTCAGTATAGGGAAACTTCCAGTGGTTCAATTTAATGTGCTTCTTAATCACATTCAGCTATACTTTATAAAACAACAGTTTGCTGACGCTATTATGGATTATCCAACAATTGAGTGAATTTTTTTTGTGTGTGTGAGTTTATTTTCTTCAAGCAGAGTAAGATAAAATACTTTTAATCCTAATTTAAATACAAAGTACAAATACGACACATCTGTCATGAAAACTAAATTGTCTTTTGAAAGTCATTTAACTCGTAGAGTGTTTCTGCTTTCACTTCCACGGCAACACCATTCAGAATTTTTAAGGAGTCTCTGAAACACATGAAGATTCTGTTTGCCAAATATTTGAACATAAAGGAAATCGCGTGACATTAAAACTTTTTATTTTAGTTATGAACAGAGGAATCTATGGAAGGATTCACAAGGAATTCTCTTCTCAGAAAGAAATAATTTTTCTTTGTAGTGTGGAGGTAGAAATGACCCTCAGAAGTGGGCAAGTTGTGCCTAAGAAGTTTTTTTATCCTCTTTGCTTTCTGTGACACAGCAGAGGGGAGTGCAGGGTGTTGAAGACTTGCATCTGCTTTCCTGACACCTGCCAGACCCTCCCCATATCAATTCTGTTGTTTGCTGAACATGGGAGAAATATACGGGGAATAGGTAGGGTGAAATCCCCCTGTGCTGCTCCAATTTCATTGTAAGGTTTGAGGAAAATTTAGAGAGGATTGGTGGCCCTCTTACCCCACATGACTGAGTTTATTTTGCTTGTGTAGACCAGCTCAACTGCACACCCTTTTTTATTGTGTTGCTTTTTGGTGTCTTTCCCTGCCTCCAAATACTGCACTATCAGCCAAGAATAACTTGAGGCTGAATTCAGCACTGCTTTTAAAAGTTTTCAAAACATTACAGGAATGTATCTGATCCTTTTTCATTCTAGATGCAATTTTTATTTTTTTAAAGGTACTTAGTAAAGCTAACAACTCCCTGAAAGCAGCAAAGTGCTGGTGGTGGAGCAGAAGAGAGCAAAGGTTCTGAACCCAAACCCAAGATGCTGGGCTGCAGGAGAGGCTGCCTGGCAACTCTTTGGGTCCTCTCAACTTCCAGAGAGCTCTTTGTCTCAATGTAGGCCAGGCCTGTTCCGCTTGTATCGACAAAAATCTTACAAATATCAGAGAACTTTGGCTTCTCCTGCCCTGAACTTTGTGTATTTATCAGCCCTTGTCACCACCATTTTCTTATTAATTGACTCCTTCTTCTGAACTGTGATTTATTCATGGATGATGACATCATGTGCCTGTGTGAGAACAGGCAACAGATTCACCTTGTAATTTAATGGTAATTGTAATTACAATGTGTGTAATTTTATTTGCATTTTTACTATTGCTTTTTCTTTATGCATCAGGCAATATTTGCTGAGCAAGCTTTGGTGGAGAGAGAGAGGAAAGGATATTGACTCAGGTAATGATAATTTCAGAATCCCAGGATGGGTCAGGTTGGAAGGGACCACAGTGGTGTCATCTGGTCCCACCTCCCTGCTCCCGCAGGGCCATCCCAGAGCACAGGATTGTGCCCAGCTGGTTCTGGAATATCCCCAGTGAGGAGACTCCACAGCCTCTCTGGACAATCTGTTCAGGGCTCTGCCCAGGGAAGAAGTTGTGCCTCATGTCCAGCTGGAACCTCCTGGGCCTCAGTTCCTGCCCGTTGCTCTGGTGCCATTGCTGGGCCCCACGGAGCAGAGCCTGGGCCCTGCCCTGAGCCCTCCCTGCTCACAGGGACACACAGGGATCAGGGCCCCTCTCAGCTGGGGCTCCTCTCCAGGCTGGACAGCCCCAGCTCCCTCAGCCTTTCCCTGTCAGAGATGCTCCAGGCCCTAAATCATCTCTGCAGCCTCGGCTGGCCCCGCTGCAGGAGCTCCCTGTCCCTCCTGTGCTGAGGAGCCCAGAGCTGGACACAGCTCTCCAGATGTGCCCCACAGGGCTGGGCAGAGGGGCAGGATCACTCCCTGACCTGCTGGCACTGCTCTTCCTGATGGACCCCAGGGTTCCACTGGCTTTCCTGTCCCCCAGGGCACTGCTGGCTCAGGGACAACTCGTTGTCCACCAGGACCCCCAGGTCCTTCCCCACAGAGCTGCTCTCCAGCTGATCAGCCCCCAGCCTGTACAAGTGCTCAGGGTTGCTCCTGCCCAGGTGCAGGACCTGAACTTGTTCTTGTTGAATGTCAGATGGTTCCTCTCTGCCCATCTCTCCAAACTGTGTCCCTCTGCAGGGCTGCACGGCCCTCAGGGCTATTGGCTGCTCCTCCCAGCTTTGTACCATCAGTAAACTGCTGAGGAGGCATCGACCCCTCACACGATCCCTGATGAACAAGTCAAACAACATCTCAGTGCCGCCCTGGCTTAGGCTTACATTGTTCCCACAGAAGCCACAGCGTGGTCTGTGAGAGGAGAGTCCTGTTTGGGCACTCACTGGCTTGCAGTGACATTAATGGATATTAATGGCCTCCCAGATCTCATGATTGATATCTATTATCATTAAACAATGGAGGAACCCCCACATGAGCTGTGTGAAATTTAGTGCATCTCCCTAATAAGTTTATTAGGGGTGAATACTGAGAAGTTTTCCATTCAGTCTACAGCCCATCTAAGTCTGTGCATGATTCCAGATTCTGCCTTGTGTGCAGCAATTTGATGGCTGTGCTGTGCCAGCTGGTTAAAGACATTGTCCTGAAGGCTTTCAGCATCTCAGGTGTGTGATTGCAGCTGAAGCGTAGGAGAAATATGTTGCCGTTTGCAGCCTCCTCCAAGCCCTCTGCATCAATTCTCTAATTTTTCAGTCCCTCAGCTTGAACCAATAGTCATCCTGTGTGGGCAAAGATGGTGAAAACTGGCCGTGTGCTCCTGGGGAAAAGCCGTAGGAAATCTGACAGTAAAATTATTGAGTAGAGAACTAACCTAGGTATGTCAGGCTTCATTAAATTTTAGAATCTGTATTGTTTGATAACAAGACAAGCACAGGCCCTTATGATGGTGTTTGGTTGTGAATTATTCAGTGAGATCTGATCATGCTGCTTGTTTTTAGTCAGCTCATTAAGCAACTGTGAGATCACTGGTAGCCTTGCCCTGGAACGCTTAGCTGTTTCAATTATCTCAGCTGCAGTTTCATTCTGAAATTTTCAGATTCTTGAAATTAAACTGTGAGCTTAGATCCTACCATTTGCCACTTTAGTGAAGCAGGAAATTCTGTGGTTATGGACTCTGTTATGTGATTCGTGTTTTATTTTTCACAGTAATTGATTGCCATCACAACTTGGATCATTTAGAGTAGCTGGTTGTGTGATGTTTCTATCAGGTTTTCTTTGGTCTCTTGGAAAATGCATCAGTTTGGTTTGAGATGAGTCTAAATCACAAAATTCATATGGTTGCCAGAGGAAAAGTTATAAATTAGTCTTGTGCAGTGTTATTGTACAAAACTGGGAAGAACAGTAGAGTATAAAACAAGAGTAGAAAAAAATATTTGAACTCATTACAAAATTTGTGCAACTTAAAACTGAACCAAAAGATGCCATGCTGGGTTGGGTTTTTTTATGTCCCGAGAATATAATTTCCCTTACAAATTTTATTATGACTTTAACAATATTAGGGGAAAAAAGCAACATATTCATTCTGTCTGCATAGAGACATGTTGCCTTTTTTTGTTCTCTTACCTTTTATGTGTTCAGCTCTCATCTTCAGTTAACTATGCTATCATTTAAAATAGAATTATACAATTTAGATTTAATTAATGGGACAGTGCTCGCTTGTTTGTAGTTTTATAGAGTAATTGCAAAGCAGTGACTCGGAAGACTTTATCATGGAGCTACAGGAAGGAGCTTAGATACAGTGGAGATGATTTGCCAAGTAGATGTATTATATACTGATGAATGCAGAGATAAAAACACTCTTCTTTGCTGACAGCTAATGAAATGGACTTTGAGATGAATATCATTCTGACAAGGGAAATATTCAATGTATTTCTCTGCTGAAAGTCCCAGTCTTTCCTCTCAGCAATGCGAAGTGCAGGGAAGTATCCAGGCAATGGGAGGTACTGAAACTACAGAGCAGCTTTTGTACTCCAAGTAAAAATAAAAGTGGGTTCTTTTCACAGCCCAGCCTGATGTATATACTGGTAAAATAAATCAAGTTCTGGCCAGCTACAGATAGTTGGAATACTTTCCAGAGAACTCCATTTACCAGGAGTCCTGTAACTAACCAGACTATCAAAAGAGGGGTTTCCTATGAAACTGCCTGTGACATGGGAAGCAAATTAATTTGTGGTTTTATTGACAAAGGTTATCTGCCACAATACCACGCTGCATTATTGCAAAAATTACTGCTCGCTAAGTGAAAAAGGTGGGAAGAGATGGCAAGGAATGTCTTGTGAGCATGAATGAACTTAACATGTGCCACTTAACAAATTATTCTATTTTTAGCACGTGAACCTTCCTCATGTGCTTCCAATCAGGAGAGGAGCCCCGGGGTGTGTGTGTGTGTGTGTGAGGCAGCCAAAGCAAGCTGCCAGTGGTGGCCTTTCCCTGGGCTCTCCATGCTCTGGCTCTGCAGAGGGAAGGATCCAAGGATCCTACAGCAGAGCAGCTGGTGGCACGGGGCTGGCCCCTGGCTGTAGCCATGGTGTGGAATTTCCCCGTGCTCAGGATATTTAGACAGCAGCACACTTACAAATGTGTTGTAAAATTGGACGCCTGCCGGGGGAGGCTCGGACCTCCTGGTTTACTTACTAAGCCTGTGTTTCAATGGAGAAGCAAATTTGATTTTTCTCCCCCCCTCGCTCTCTTCTTCTTTCTCTTTTCCCTCCTCCCCCACCCCTCCTTTGCTAAAGAGGCATCAGTGACTGGTGAGAAGAACTGACCAACTTGACCTCCTCTCTCACTGGTGGTCATGAGAATAATACAGCAGGAGGTCAGAGGTCAGCTTTTGAATACTCTTAGGAGCTAATTTATTACAAGGAGAGAGTTTCACATTGGCTGAATTATTTTCTTGAAGAGAAGACCACACTTGAGTTTGTTTATGCCTTGTGTTCATTGGGAGTTCTCTTTAGGAGCCTTTCTATGCACCTGTGCAGAGCACAATGACAGCCCTTTTCTGCAGGGCGGAATAGCCGACAGCCAGAGGGAAAATGGGCTGGCCTGGAGCAGAACCTGCACTTACTTGATTACAGAATGGAGTCCAGAGGGGCTTTCCATTGTAATTCCCTCTCCCCACCCCCTTCTTTTGCCCTTGTCCTGCTGCTGGGTGTTTTTTTGGCTGGTGGAACATGGAGAAGCTGGGATGGTGGAGGAGGGAAGGAGGAAGAGCGCATTTGTACAGACATCATGCTGAAAAATAGAGGCTCAACTCCTTCAGGAAGTAAGGATCTGGTTTTCTTGGAAGTCAGTGACAGTAAGAGCTGCTGTTCTCTGAGTGCTTCCACTTGCTGTTGGGGTACAAGAAAATTACATATTCTGCTTGCATTTCTAGTTGCCTTAGCTGCCTAGAACACTGGGATACCTTATGACTTATGACTTTGGAAATTATCTGTCTAGATTTAAGTGTCCTGGCTACACTTAATCTCTCTGCTGCTCGGCTACAGCCCAGCAACCTCCTCTCTGTCATCCCTCTTGGTTTTGTACAGTGTCTGGTGATATCTCAAGCATCACTTGCCCTCAGACAGGGCAGCTGTGGCTGCATATTCTATTGAGACTCCCATTATCTAGAAAATCTTGACCTATTGCAGTGATTTTTCTTTTTACAAAGCAACCTCCAGCCTTTGTTTGCAGTTTAAAGAGGGTCTGTTTTGTGTTATGGGGTGCTGTACATTAAGCTCTCTGTGCACTGAAATCTGTAACTTTGCCTGAATGTTCTACTGATTTAAATTTTTCCAGATTGTTGGGGAAAAGCTCTGAAAGCCGAATTCATGTAAACAAAGCAACTTTCTTTTGAACACAGTGGGATTAGGAGGCTGAGCCTTCTCAGCACTGAAACCTGGGTTTGTTGGGGGAGTTTTACATATTCCACATTTTCAAGCACCGGGACTAAGTAAAGCTCAAGCTCTAAATGTGCTCATTAGCTTTGTCTGAGCAGGCAAGAGGTTGTAGCCACTCTGGGGAGGCTGGAGAAGGAATTATGTAGTTCCCAGAGCTGAAGTCAAATTCAAGGAAAACAGACTTTCTGCCTACAGAATTTCTCCCTGCCTCCACAGTTGGTGTTTTGTCTTAAATATCAAGACAATTTGCCTGTTACAATATGGAGGGAGATTTACAGCCATTTAGCAGATATTGCTGGCAAACATTTATAAGTTATATGATAAAAAGCTCATCAGCACACAAATAGGGCTTGATGACACACAAAATTCCCCCAAGGCTGTCACAGGGGAGCATCAGCTCCATGGTCCATCAAGGTGAGGACACAGATTGAGGGGGTCACAGCCTAGGGTTTGGTGCTCATTTTGGGGTCCAGGCTTCTGGTTTCAGCCTTGAGGAGTTAGTTTAATATCACCTGAGGGAACAGTGGGTTGCACAGCTGGGATGGGTGCCTGTCACTGACAATAGTAGAAAATCTTAGTGTAGGCAGAACATTATGGCAGTAGGAGCTGTGATGACAAAACCACAGACCATAGTGATGAAACCGAAAGGAAATAAGGAAATTTAGTGTAGATCTAGAGGGAAGAAAAAACAAAACAAAAACCCCAGACATTTTTCCATACTCTTTGAACATGTGGAGTCAGTGATGAGTCCCAAGACTTCAGAAAATGAGCACCATCCTGGCAGAGGGGTGGACCCAGATATTCACACTTCCACCAGAGCATCTGAGCAGCATCCTGAGCCAAGTGCTTTTCATTGTGGCCACTCTTCCCCGTGGAACAGGAAGACATCTGGGAAATGGTGCTGCTGTGCTTAGAGAGAGGCTGGAACTGAGCACGTGCTCCCCACTGCCACCTCCTTCCATGCTGTGGCACTGGGCCTGCCCCATGCTCCCCTGATTTTGTCCTTCAGTTTATGGGATCTGGAGGCCAGAAGCTATCATCTCTGCCACCTGCACTGTGTCCACAGTGCTCAGAGCAGTGTAAATGCTGGGATCTGCCAGCTGAGGTTTCCATCCTGTGACACAGGGGTGCTGTGGGGAGCTGGGCCTGCGTTGATGTTGTGGGCACCGGCACACAAACCTTTACTCAAAGTGTGCCTCTGCTTTATTCCTTATTTTCTCTGCTGGGTTCACTGTGCCAGGTGTTGGCTTTTCTGTGCTTACAGAAGAGCCTCGTTCACAGGGGTTTTACTGATAACAACACAACCAGGGAAAGCAGAGCTGAGCCAACCTGTTGGCATTGAGCAAAAATGTCACTGTCACTGCGTCTGGGGGGCTGGCACGGCCTGGGGTTTTCCAGGAGGATTGGATTGGATTGGATTGGATTGGATTGACCACACGCCAGACTTCTTCTGTTGACTTCCCAGAGGAAGGAATTTCTACACCCATGGAGTTCACGAGCCAACACAACACCGTGTTAGTACTTTATGTTGATATATCAATTTTGCTGAGTGAAGCAGCGCTTTAGTTGCTGCTCACACCTGGCCAGTTTCAAAGTGGTCGTGTCCAGGAGTAAAATGATATTTAAAGCTTCAGCTGCTCCCTCAGAGAGTTGTCAAACAAGGATCTTACAGTTTGTTTCAGTTTTGATCAGCAAGGGCATACGTTCAAATGTGCTTCTAGCTTTTGAATTTCTTATGGATACAAAGAGCAGGTTCAGTAAATCCAAAAGTTTGAAATTAAATTTGTTGCAGTTTATGTAAGTGTTTAATATATATAAAAGGTCTGGTTCTATACAGAATTAAAGCTGGTTTTTAATTTAATTAACTAACCATTAAATAATTACATACACAATCTCATGAGCATAGTTAACTTTTTATTTATTCATATGTTACAACTCTCTGCTTTCTTCCCTCTTGGGAAGACTTTATTTCTTTTCCTACCCTGTCAAAATACAGGCACTTCAGCAACGTAGCTGAATTAAGTGATAATGAATATTTAGTAAAGGTAATGATCTGTGGGTTTTTTTCTTTTATATGTTCATGATACTGAGAGTCTGTATGGATCACTCAGACTTTTTCTCTTCTCTTTTCATTTACATTGTATTCCACTCAAGGAAATCTTAATTTCTAGGAGTAAACTTACAGTTCATGACTGATAACTTCTTTTTGTGTTCCAGCATCATGATGTTTTCTGAAGCACTGTGGTAGACAGTAAGGTTCTTCATGTCTGTTCTGCTTTGAAAGGTCACATTCTCTGTTTTGATTTATAACATCTTACCTATTTTTAGAATAGGCAATCTGCCAGACTGAAAATTGGGAGCCATGAAGGTTAGGAAAGATTTTTATGATGGCTGAAAGTTGTGTAAAAAGAGTAAACACAGTGGTTTTATAGTGGATCATCTACCCTATATAACCAGAAAAGCTTTAATTTCCACTTATAAATGATACCCTGAAGGGATAATTAAACTATTCTTCCTGGAATTTGGTTCTGTCACGAATAAGTGATGTCACACCACCTTATTCTCAAACTAAGCATTCATAATATTTGACAACCTAGTGAAAGGTAACTATTGATACATCTATTTATGTTGTTTTGGTTTTTTTTTTAATTCTTGTCAAGACTGCTTTGTGTAGGTTCATTTAAAAAACAGCTTTTTGAGCCGTTTTTTTTTGTTAATTTACTAATTCTGAAACTTTTAGAAGAGACAGCTCTGCATGAGCAAACACTTTGTGTACATGCATACAGTCACCCACCCTGTAAAAAAAAATACCCTTTTCTAAGGGAAAAAGTTTCATTTCTGCAATAGTTTCAGAATAGTTTCATAATTGTATCTTGTCTAGAGAGCTGCTGATTGCTTAGCTGGTGTGCTCCTGGGTTGTATGCTGAAAATATCCCAGTTCTGGCAGGGACAGCTGAAATTAAGGCTTTCAGTGGGTGAAGGCTGTTTGCAGGATCTCCTGCTGAGCCTGCTAAAACAGATATTGTGGGGTAATTTCTGGAGTTTTGCCAGTTGCAAACAGGGGGCCCCACCAAGCCTATTAAGGTAGGAATGAGGTTGGAATGCCACACTTTGCTACGCTCTGTTTTCCACTGTCCCCGCTCTGCTGACCACCAGAGTAAAAATAAATTAGGGGAATTCTTTTTTTTTTTTCCACTATAATGTCTGCCATCCCTTATTACATGTTGTAATTTATAAATAGTTCATGTGATTAACTGTGATTTTATGTATTTTTCTTAGTCTAGAATAGAATAATAAATATTTTCTCACTGACCTCCCTCCTTGTCTCTGCAAGTAGCAGGACAAGATGACATACATCCACTATATTTTGTTATGAAGCCATAAATCTTTATTGGCCTTTTGCTGATGTTGTTTGGGAGGAGCAAAATTAAAATGCAGCTTTTACATACTATTTTAATGTTTTAAAGAATGTTGCCATTAAAAAGTGCTGTCAATCTAGTTCATTTATGGTTCACAAAAGTGTTGTATCTCAGCTCCCAGGCCTCAGCTATCTGTTGTGAGACTGATTTTCTTGTATGGTGGAAAGTGTGGCTCAGGACAGAAACAGAGTTGTTGCCTTAAAATTGGGCAAGGCCACTGCCTTGCCATAGTACTTGCTGAAGGTCAGGCATTTTGGAGTTTGGGTGTCCAATAAGGAGGTTTTCTAAAGAGTGGATTTATTAAATCAATAACTTCATGGATCTGTAGCAGAGTCCTTGAAATGTGGCATAAAGCATGAGGTGCAGAAGTTTGGAAAGGAATGTTTTGGGTGGGATTTTTCTGGGGGTGAGGGGTGGTGTTTGGGGGTTTTTGTGCAGGTTGTTCATCTTGGAATAATTTAGTATTAAAGTGCTCTACTGTATGTTGCACACAGATGTGGTTTAACACACAAACAAAATAGCCTGTTGCTCTTTTCTTCAAGGTTTCAGAGCTAGATTTTATAGTTTTTGGCAGTCTGTACCTAGAAGTCTCAAAATTTTTCTATAAGCAATATCTCGTGGCCATAAATTATCACAACCATTTTAGGTTTGTAAAAAGCCTACATAAATCTCCCTGTAAGCACAACAATAA
This sequence comes from Trochalopteron elliotii, assembly GCA_024734555.1. Classification (NCBI taxonomy): domain Eukaryota; kingdom Metazoa; phylum Chordata; class Aves; order Passeriformes; family Leiothrichidae; genus Trochalopteron; species Trochalopteron elliotii. The sequence goes on along the minus strand of JANPWX010000069.1, from coordinate 1,732,311 downwards.
AAAGTGCAAATGTGTTTAGTAATGTTTCTTGGGTCACCATTGCTCTGAGTTGCGTGTAACAGTACCCTAAAAACTCCAACTGGAAGCCTATCTTATTACCTATTTGTTAACTCCCACCATAACATACTGCAGTAATAAAATCACTGAGTCGTGCTGTTTATTGCCCTTTTGATATGTGGCAACATAAGTGGACCACAGGCACTCTAAGATAAAACAGGAGGAGGCTGTTTTTCAATATTAATAGTGCAGATGTCAGCTCTTTGCCTCCTTGGAGCCAACAAACCAAGTTTGATTGTTGTGGGCTTTCTGGGTAGTTGACTTCATGCAACTTCTGGGCTCCTTATTTGCTGGTAGAGAGAGAGAGAGAGAGAGCATTGCTCAACACATGGCTGGCATCACGCTCAGTCATTCTGAGAGAACATTATCTAAATGACTGAGCTGTTATTGGAAACATCCCTGCAAGTTCAACTGTACTCTGTGCTTTATAAACCTATAGGAAAACGTGGTTCTTGCTTCAAAGAGCTCATAATGAGCTTCAAAATAAGGCCCACCACATCAAAAGAGAGATACAGGACAGGAGGGAGGGAAGATGGGGAGAACTGAGGTGCTTTTGTCCAGTGGGGCACAGGAGAATCAGGCCTTTAACTCCTCACTGGTCTGAGCAGCTCAGTGTAAGGGTTTTAATTGTGGCTGTTCCAGCCAGTCCCCTTTCCCAAGAGTGTGTCCCAGTTTGCAGCAGGACTTGATCTGAATCCAAACCCTGCTCTGTTTCCTCAGCAGGGCTGTGACCCAGATCCACCAGCAGCTCAACAGCTGCAGAGCACCCGCTGCTGCTGAAGGAAGTGTCCAAAGCCAATCTGGAAGGGCAAGAGTTGGATAAGATTTCTGCTGTGCACCTGATCTGCAGCAATTACACTGTAAATAATTTAATAACAACCTGCCATGTGCATTTTTTCCCCCCAGTTCTCTAATTGCCTCATGATTTTACATAAATCTTGTGTTGTGATGATTATGTCAAGGTTTACCCAAAAGATTTTTTCACATGCAAAAGATTTAACCTTGTGTTGTTCAGTTAATGAAGGTGATGGTATGTCCTTGCCAGGTGTTTGACAGGCTATGCTGCAGGGAAGAGTGAATCTTTAATGTTTCTTGGCTTTTAATACTGATTAAAAATACATAAATCAGGTTGACTCGAAGGGAAAGAGAACTCTGGAACACTGGAGAAGGTGCAGTAGGGGCTGTTGGCTAGAAAAATGTGAGATTTCTTTTTTTTTTTTTTTTTTTTCTGAGTAGGGACTATTATTCTGTATGACTGAGAAACTGACTTGCAAATTTCTCCACCATAATCAGCAGGGCAGGCAGCTAAACCTGGGTCTCCCATTACATACTCAGTAAATGACAAAGCAGGTATGGTATTAAAGGTGTCCCATCCTCATTTTTATCAGAGAGTTCTTCTCAAGACTGAGAAACTTCTCATATCACAGCTGCTGGGAGCCTGCCCTTTAGGGATTTTTGTTTTCAGCTCATGATGGTTTCTCACAAAACCTCTGAAAAATGTGGTTTTGGGAGCTCTGTTCCAGAGGTGATGATGGGGGAGAATAGGCAGTATATATATGCTATGGATACATCTCAGAGTAGCTCACAGAAACTTAATTTTCCTCAGTCTCTGGAACTGGAGGCTGCACATCCTGGAGTAAACGATGTGGTTAAAAATTGGTGTAAAGTAGAGTTCAGTGAGGCGTAGCTCAGTATTAACTTATCTGTTCATTGGATCTACTGGCCACAGAAGCTTTCTCTGTGCTCCCAACACCCTCATATTTCTTTTTCCTTGACCTTTGGAGAAGGCCTGCCTGCTCAAAGCCTCACAATATCAGTGTCCCTTTAAAGGCAGCTCCAACCTGAGCCTGTTCCACTTGGATTTGCTGTGTTCTCACTGGCAGATGATCTTTCATCCCTGCCTGTGTGCCAATGCTTCTGAAAATGCAGTTCCTACAATACTGTTTTATAGAGGCAGGCCTGGAGTGGGGCTGTTCAGACAGCACAAAACCCCCCCAACTCTTATATGAACATTTCACTGACTGCCAAAATATTTTGTAAGCAATATATATTGCAGGTACTTTTCAGCTGTTCTAACCATTCCTAATGTAGGAGGTTTACTCAATGCAGATAACTGTCTTGCAAAAAGATAAAATAAAATTGCCAAACCTTCCTACTACTACCAGCTTGTGGTTGTTCTGTCACACAATTGGATTTGAAAAATGCTGTAGGAGTAAAAACCAGCCAGCAACTTTAGTGCACAGCCACTTCTGTTTGTGTGCTGAAGTGAAAGCTCTGTCTGTCCTGTAGCTCTGTCCTGCCCAGGTTGAGACTTGGCCATTCAGTGTGAGAGTTTGAGGGTGAAATTCAGCCACTGCTGTATAACAGTGCCACAAACCCCCACCAGGTCACCTTGCAGGTGTCACATTTTTGGCTAAGGAGAGAATTAAAACTCATTTTTCCATTCTCTTGCCCTGTGCCCTGACTGCCACTGACTTTTGTCATTTCCAAGTAAAGGAAGAAGATGATTCCCTGCTTTCCACTACTCCCCAAAACAGAGAAAGAATAGCCATGCCTGGGAGTGGTTGGCAAGAGAAAAAAGGGAGTTGGGAGTCTGTTTAAAGCAGACCTTTAAATCAATGTGCACCTCAAAAGATGCAGAGGGCGCTCAGACACCAAAGGAATAATCAGTGAATTGAGCTGCTCCACTTCAATTTGTGCCCCGTGGCTCTGTCAAGCCTCTTGTGTCCTGTAGTTACAATTACTAACCAAGTGATTACACCTTCAAGTGAACGTTTCTAAAGGTTTGTTTGCATTTTGGAGGGTGGTTTTTATTGTTTTTAGGAGAAAAAAAGCTACTCAAAGGAATATGTATTGTAATGTGGTTTCTTAAACTCTAGAAATGCCAATAATAGTTGAGTTTTATTTTAAGGAGGAAAGACAGCTGTTATATACAAATCATTCCCTTCTTTCTTAGGTATAATATGTCTAAAATTATGACAGTGTTATGCTTGGAAATGGAAATTGTTCCTTTGATAAAATATTTAAAGGTACATAAGTTTGTGCATTTGGATACCTAAACCCAAAACTCAGCTCTAGTATTAGTGTGTGGCCTAAGATTTCCTGACAACTGTCTGCAGTATCTCAACATTCCCATGTAATAATCAAAACTGTCTCTTTTCTTCTCTTAAATTTAGGCTTCAAAACCTGGCTTGAGGAAAATAGAGGTGTCTTGGCTTTCTTACTTTTTTCTCTCATACATTTATTTAAACCAGATTTTCAGAGGTGATCAGCATCCAACATTATGAAATCTGTTCTTTTCTGTTCACTAGGCGTGGAAGTGTAGGATTTAACTTTTTCCAACTCCAGTTATTTGTGCCGAGCTTCTTTTTGCTGTTTGTCTGCTCTTTTGACAGTCTTCCCTTGACTGTCTGCCTAATTAGAGATGGTGTATGTATTGACCAATACCTATAGTAAAGAGGCACTCTCCTTTTAATTTTTTAAAATGTTTATAATTCTGCAAAAGGTTTTCACTTAGGTTGAAACTATCCATTTCTATTGCTATGTAGAAGAAGTGTTTTTTCCAAACTTAAGCCTGTTTATGTTTGTTTTTCTGGCTGAGAAAAAAATTTTTTTCATATGATGCATACATAGAAAAGCACATACATAGTGTATTTTAAGTTGTAGTGTGGTTGAAATGGGAAATAATGAGGATGATACTAATTTGATCTCCACCCAGAGGATTTTGGAGTTTTTGAAGGGTCATAATCCCTAGTCATACATCTCAAGAAAATCTGTTTTGCTGTGACTACATTTCAGGGGTTTGATGAAAACAGTTTGTTCAGGCACACCAGCCTTTTTTATGCTGTTCCACTCTTTGATCTTCCTCTTTGCAAGGATCACTCACCATTCCATTCATCCTGTGCATACAAGAAAGCAGAGTTGTTTTCCATTTGTGTTGGTTGAGCTGACAGAGATGATCTCCAAGATGAGAGTTTGTGGGTTTGTGCTCCCTGTGTATTCTAGTTCCTAATAGCTATTTCATAGTTTTTCCAGAAGCTGTAGTAAGTTACTGCTTAAATGAATATTCCATATTCGTGGCATGTGAAGGCATGACAAAAAGACATTACTCTAATTCAGCTCTTACATGTCATGGTTGAGCTGTACCCATCATGTTTTCATGGTTTCCCAAGGAGAGGAGGGTTGTGAGATCATCCCCTGTGTCTCTGGTTTTGGCAGTTTCCTCCCTTCCTCCCCGCCTCTTTCTCCCTTTGTCTTCACCAATAACTTTTGAAGCCCCTGGCTGAGTTCATTCTCATTTTCTAGAGCAGAAGTCTGAAATGTATTAAATTCCTCGAGGTCTAATGAATACTGGCAGTCAGGTAGTGGAGAGACACTCCAAGGAGTTGTCCTCCACTGAGGAAAAGGCTTCCAGTCTGAGATGGAGCCCTTGTTAGAGTGCAGATAATCAACACAGGGGCAGCTCTAAACAAAGACATTGTTTCTTGAGTCCTGCTGTTTGCAGATATGTTTGGGTTTAGGCTGCTAAATGTTGTGCTTTGTGTCAGGATTAATCACAGAAGTGCTGCTGCATGGGAAATTCATGGGAACATTTTGCAGTCAGACGTGAATTTATTTTCTTTTCTTGTTTGCACACTGGTGTGTGTGTGTGACACCAGCCTCCTGGGGGGGACACACACACTCCTCACCAGCCTTTGGGGCTGGCCTTTCAGAGCTCAGCTCTCCACTGTCTCTGCTTCTGTCCCTGCTTATAGACAAATGGAAACGTGTACTAACATGAAAAACAGATGTTTTATAGAAACCTGTGTAGTGGCTGTGTTGCAAAGGTGAAGCAGTTTGACTGTGAAAGCCTCTTGGGGTGTAACTCTGTAGCAAATGTTCCTGCAATCCAAACCCATCCTCTGCAAGATGCTTTGGTGCTACATTTTCCTCTTTTATTGCTAATGGGAGGAAAATTTGCCTCTTCTCCTGTGCAAGTCACAGATGATGCTCCAGGTGATCCTCTGATGGCAAGCCCAGCCCTGGCACAGAGGGAACTCTTTCCCACTTGTGACTGTCATGGGATTCCAGGAATCAGTGGGTGCATCCAGGTTGGCTCCACAGACACCCCTCAGGCTGTCTGCAGCAGCCATGTGCCCAGAGTTTTTGAATATCCTGCACCATGGACATCCAGAGCTGGTAAGGATGGTGACAATATGTAAAGCAATGGAGGGGAAATTATAGACTTGAAATAGGGAAAAGATTGGATGTGTTTACATGGTTTGCAAAGGCCCATACTAAGGGTTTTTTCTCAAGGCAGGATTCAACAGTAAAAAACAACTGTATGTATTTACACACACCAGGGTATGTGTATTTATGCTACCTTTTAAAAATTTGCATTAACAAGATACACGGAATACTTTAATTGTCACAGTCCAGTATTGATATTTTCTCTCTCGTCTTGTCTGTGCATGACCAAACTGTAAAAAAAAGGGCCTGACTGTGTGGGCATGACTCACCAGCAGCTGATCTCAGCAGCTCTGCAGTCTGGGTTTTATCTTTAGAGTTCAAGGAGGATTTTCATGCACAGAGCTGTACTTCTTGATATTTAATATTTCAGGTCTCATTCCCACTGACAGTCTGGAGCAGACGGGGTCATGACTTAACTTGTCCATGAAGTAAATAGAACACTATTGATGCCATAAAGATAAGTCATATTCATTACAAAGACCACATTTAAGACACAGACTTGAAGAGGCTTGTGCTTGGAAACCAGGGCAGGCCAGATTGATAATTGGTTTTTTGATATCAATTCAGTCCCTGCACACATAAGCACAATGATTAGAGCTGGTTGATAATTGAGTAACAGATTTTTCTTTTTATGTGCTTCAGAATAGATTAAATAGTTTAGAATCCTGTAGGGACATATTTAAAGAAATATGAAACATCCTAGCAAAAATAAAGACATCTATATTCCTGGCAAAGTGATACCTTGGAGAGACTGAAAAAACCCACTATTTGTTTCACTTTACTGCTTATTTCAAATTGGTAGCAATTAGGAATGCATTCTTTAATTGCCTGGCTGCAGTTTCCTGACTGTGTATGGAGTAGGTGCATAAGAAATCTGTTTGCATGTTGAACTTCTGCACTTGACTCATTCAGGGTGAGTTTTGGTTACCTCAGTGTAAGTATCTGCTGTCATTTGAGACACCAAGGTATCCCACCTGGCTCCTGGCTGCCATTTCTGAGGGATGCAAGTCCCCAATCAATCTTTTCCCCTGCCTGAAGCCCTGTGCAAACATTTCAGATGTGGAGTAGCGTCTCAAGCAGCTCCAGTGCTTACACACACACAGGCCACATCACACCTGACTGACTTTGCCAGCTGGAAAATACTTATAAAGTGGAGCTGTATGTCAAATAATGTTAATACACAGATTTTCTCACCTTAATATTAATCCCAGGAGGAACAGCACTTGTGTGTCAGGTGTCAACACCTTTAAGTAGTGTAGCACTGCCAGTTTTGTCCCATGGAACAAGATGAGTGCAGCAGGGAGAGCAAAGCCCAGCCCAGGAATGTGTGTGAGTGAAGTCTGTGGGCTCCTGCAGAGGGGAATAATGTGGGGCAACATCCTGAGGAAAGGAATAGTGACAATGCTGATGAAAACCACAGGGCTGTCCAGCCTCTGTGTCCATCTATGGGCAGGAACAGATGCTTTGAGAAGATCCTGATGAAAGCAGGGCAGAGTGTGCAGATGCAAAATTCTTCCCTGGAATTCTGAATCCTCCAGTTGCTCTGAAGTCACAGAGTCCGTTTTAAAATCCTTTTCCCATTTAGTCACCCAATAGCACTATCTGCTTTGTAACCAATAAATAGGCATCACTGGCCTACGCATGAACTTCTCAGGAGGGTAGTGCAACATTATTCTCATTTCTGGTTTCATCTTTTGCTTTTAGACCTACAAACAATTCATAATATTTTGCCCCAGAACTTTTGGTTTGATATTTCTCAGTTCACCGTCAGACATGGGACTAGTCTAATTTTTCAATGCTTTTAAAAAAATAAGCAGTATTTTATATTTCTTTATGTGTGAAAGGCCGAGTGTCTAAAAAACTGTGGAAAGATTTCAGTTTTCTTTTCAGTCTCTTTTTTTGACCTTATTTATTCACCATTTTATGCCCAAACAATGTCATAAAATGCTCCCTCAAAATCTCTGAGTCCTAAGTCCTGTGCCTAGATGCTCATCTGTTATTGTTGCTTTTATGTTGCCTTTCAGCAGGTGGAGTTTTGTCTGCTTCACATGTTTTCATTTTAGAACCTTCCACCAAATATCCATTTTCCTTCTTGATGTAAGTGAAAGGAAAAGGGTAGGGCAGCTCTCCATCTCTTTGGAAATAGTTAGGCCTTCACCATTTCTAGTAGAAAAACTATCAACAAATGCAGTACTGGTTTAGCACTTGATTAAACCCCCTGATTTTAGGCAGCAAAACATTCTGAGGTTTCTGGTTAACTTTTGAGTAACTATTTATCATTATGAGAGTTAAAAATTACTCTTGGTCTGTAGCTTGTGCTGAATTTCTAGCATTATTTTGCTCTCCCATGACACTCAGCAATAAAAAACCTCTGCATAGCTACAATTGCAATGTACCTTTGTTGCCACTTATTCTTTATTAACTAATGATTAATGTGTAGGTCATGTTTTCATAGTCAGTAGCATTTTTTCCATAGAAGGGTTTTCGGTTTGGTCGTTTCTTTTGTTGTTGTTGTTTTTGGGGTGTTTTATTTTCCCTGTAAATAAACATTTGGCAAATGGTCTGTAAATTGTAAATTGTCTCAATCAAATTTTAGGAAAAGTTTGCCTGAGCGTGCCACAGCGTTTGGTAATCAAGTATGCATACATAAATAATTCTTCCTTTCTTTGTAATTCGTGGAATTGTGACCTAATAGATGACGTACATCTGATTTTGTTGCCCATGTTTAGATGACGTCAAAGTAACATATTTAAATAATTAACCCACTGTTTTAATTGAGGGCAATTGGTTAAGATCTAAACATTTGGTAGGAAAATATTCTAAGTAACATTAGTTGCTGTCTACAGGCATGGATGTGTAGCTACCCAAGTAGGCAACGTAGAGATGGCTCATTTTCCTTTTTCCTCTCCTTTCTTTTCTTGTTATGTGTTGGTGAGGATCAGGATTCTTCTAAGCAGTTTAAATTCAGGTTGTTTCATTATGGAAGGTTGAACAACCTCAGGATTTTACCAAGCTGATTGGCTTTTGCTTCAGTGCTATTCAGCAGAAGTTGTTACCCTGCACAGGCATTATAAATGTGAGAATAAAACACATCAGGGAAGTTGTGTTTTGTGTTTGCTTTCTTGAGAGTTGTTTAATTTTCAGATGTTCCTGGATCAGTGCTACATCTTGGACTCCCCATCTCTATGTTACTGACTCTGTCTTCAGTCAGTTAAGCTAAAAATCTGGATGATTTAGCTAATAGTTGAAATATTTAGTGCTGACCAGAGCTGGTCCCATGTGTGTCTGGAATCTCCTGGCTGGTTGGCTCCAGCATGTTCTACAAATGGGAGTCCTTGGAGAGTGAAGCAGGAATATGTAAAAGCCATTTTCCAGGGGAAACCCAAACTTTCCACTGCTTCTGGGTGCCTTGCTTGATGTGCTGCATTTGTTTTATAAATCCTTTTGCATCCTGGCAGAATTCCTGCATCCCAAAGGTAAACCTCAGGAAGCAACAAGAGGAAAAAGAAAAACCCCAGATAAAATCAGAGCCCTACAAAGACTGATAAGCCAAGTGGGCTCTGCTCCAAGTGTTCATGTTTAGTTAGAGAACAGGTGGGTCAAGAGACCACTTACCACAGATTGCCACTGCTTGATTTCCTCCAAGAAAATAGTGTTTTGTCCCAGTATTTGACATCAGCTGTCAGTAGGACTCAGATTGATACATGTGAGTTAAGGATGGCCTAACTTTGCTTTCATCTATGTGTGTTCAGTCAATGTTCCTTACATCCAGCTCTGAGGCAGGATATGTATTTCTACAGCCTTGGCTGAGGGCAGGGAAGGAGTTCATTTCTATGGAGTACATACACTACTGCAGATGGGATTAGAGACTTCCCAAGGCAACTTTCTAAAGGGAAGGGTAGAGGTTCTTTGCTTAGGGTGACTTATACCATTCAAAAATAGGGCAAAAAATTGCCCCAAACTTCCCAATTCAGCAGCATCAGTGGTTTCCAGGGGATCCGTTGGTCACATCAAAATGTGACATCCCTCTAAGTCCTTGTCTTGTTTACATGGAAGTAAATTGTCTGCATTATTTTTGTCCAACAGCTTGCAATGCTTAATAGGGGACCAGTAAGGAAAGGAATGTTTTTCCATTCAGCTGTCCCTTGGCTCCTTTCAGTTTTTGGGGTTTTTTTATTTGACAGGAAGCAAAACAGAAATGTGTTTTGGGTATTTTTTCTGAGTAGAGCAGCATTTCTCTATATTAAGCAGACGGTCAGAACTTGTACAAACACACTGACTCTTTTACACTTAAATAGAGCATTTTACCCTTTTTTCTTAAGGGGCAAATTGGTTGTATTTGACCTCACTGACAGTAAGAAGAAACAAGAAGGTATTAATTGAATATAATGCTTGCATATAATTAAATAATTTTATAAGCTAGAAGTTTAATTAGTTAAAACCACTATGTAAAATGTCACGATATAATGGTATTTGTTGGGTTATCTCCTCAGAGTTCCCTCAAGGCTCTCCCAGAGAGTCTTTTCCCAGATATACTCTAGGCAATTTTTTGTAAATGACTCCAAGCCAAACTCTTATCCAAACTCAGAAAACCTTGTGACTGTTGGTTGTTTAGATCTTAAAAGTTTCCACTTGAAGATTTTCAGCTCTGTGCAGATGGTTTACAAACAATCTAAAGGAGGATGTAGAGAAGTAAAATTCTTATTCACTGATTTTGTAAATCTGTGTACAGTTAGAAAAAAATCATTTTAGAAAAAGAAGACCTTTAAAATATCTTTTAGACCTAGGTCTAGAAGACTTTTGTGTGCTCCAAAATGAAGTCCCAGTACACTCTTCAGACTGGAGATTTGCTCTTCCCCACAGCTCAGTGCCCATTAAGACACACAGTTCAGTGTGCTTAGAAAAGCACTCGTAGATGTGAAAAAGAAATGATGTCTCAGGGATTAGACAAGTCCCTGCATAATTTGCCTTCTGAAGGTGCACAGGGACCTCGAGTGCTGCAGGAGCAGAGGGGCAGCAATGGAAGATGTGCTGGGGCTGCAGTGCTCAGTTCTGCTCAGACTTTCCAATACTGAGCCACTTCCAGGGAATCTACCATGGCCCAAGCTGTCCTGGGCTTCAATCTTTTCGTGGAGTCAGTCAAGAGGAGTAGCCAAGGTCTTAAACCACTCCTTTCCATCAGCCACGGGACTGCTTTGGAGTCTGGACACTGTGCTGGGCTGATTATTGCTTTCCTGTGTTTAAGCACACCCAAGGAGCCTATAAATATTGGAACAAGTATAGGTAATGTGTCTGAACTCCTGATTTCATTGTTCAGTGTGAGCAGGGTTGTTTTTGTCCTTTTCAACCATTCATATGCAGCAGGGTTGGACTGGCTTTGATGTAGCCTGCATGCAGATCAAACCACCAGAGAGTGTTTGTTTGTCTGGTGAGGGGAGGCTTATTTTTTCAGATATCTGTGTGGGGGTTTTTTTAGACACTGAAATCTTTATTTTTCTCTAATGCAGTGAACAGATAGGTTAAATCTTGGCCTATGTATAAATTGTCATGGGTGTGAGCCATCAAGACCTATGTGGGGGATTATTTTGTAAACAAATTTGCAAAATCAAAAGGTAAATTCCACTGGTGAGGTTAAAAAAATAACGTTTGGGAGTTTTTTGTCTCAGTTTTCCTGGAACTACAGTTGTGTCTGTGTGGTATCACTTTCTAAACCTAATTTCAAGCATAATGCCATAGAGAATGCTCATAGACATTGTTCTGAAGTGATTTATCCTCTAAATCACGGCTGTCTTACTGCCTGCCTTCATCTGAGCCTAAAAGTATAAATGAACTCCAAGGCTTTGATCTGGAAGGTTCAAAACTCAAAGGAGATTTTCCAGGGCTTTGAAGTTGAGCTCTAGAGGGGACAATGCACTGTGCACTTATTCACTGGGGGAGTGCTGTCATCAGACAGCCAAGACTTCACCAGTGTAAATTCATTACAGTGTTTGATGTAGCATTATTACATTAGTATTCATTTTGGTTTAGGGTCAGAATATAGGGGAGAAAAAAAAAGAGCTTCTTTTGCTGTTTGACTCCATTTTTTAATTAAAATATTAATTTATTTATGACAGAATTTTACAGAGTTTTTTTTTAAAGTGTCTCCTGGTGTCACCCTTTCCACAAAATTAAATAAACTGAGAAACTGCTCAGAGAGATTCTTGCCTCTGTCAGCAGTTTTCAGTAAATGACAGCAGACAAGGAAAAATTGATGTAGGCTTTTAATAGGGGTTGCAGGAGGCACAAAGTGCCTTGCTGAGCACACCTTCGCTGTTAAATCAGCAGGCACCAAAGGTATCTCTGGACCTGAAAATATCAGAATATCAGAGTAGGATACAAAAATAAATAGTACTATGTGAGTGTTCCTAGATAACTTGATAAACACATTTTGGTTATTCTGTAAAGAAAAAAAAAGTGGTTTAGTTTTTAGTCTCTGCCTTTTCAGTTGAGCTGTGTGGCACTTCATTGGTAAAAAAACATTTGATTAAAACCACTCTCTTTTGTGACCTGGACCAGATTAAAATAGAAGCTTTTGCAGACAAAAGGCTTGCAGGTTTATCTTTTCTGCTACCTGCTCCTGAAGAGCTGCAAACCCCTTTCTGTAATTTCATGGTCCTTTTGTTGGGAATGAGCATCATGAGGCTGGGGACAATGGCCTGCTGGGACTGGCTGTTTCAATAAAGACTGGATTATGATGAGGAGGATTTCTTTCCCCCCCTCGCTGTCCTTGTCAATTGGGATGATAACTAAGCCAAGTCAGCTGGCACACTCATCTTGATATTTCAATTGACACTGACTTGGTCTCACTCCTTGTTCAGAAGTTAGCTGTTCTCCACCATCTATAGCTGGCAAATACTTTATGAAAATCATGGATTTTATTCTCAGTTCACCCAATAATTAAAATGTTTGCCTGGTCTTTTGTAGGCCTGGTTCCATGCCTGAGGTGTTTTAGTTTTCTGAAATTCTTTTCCAAGAGAATTTTCTGTAAACAAGAGACATGTTTTTGTAACTGTACCTTTGTCACTCATTCCTTTTCCTAGGAGGGACTTCTTCTTGATGTCCCTCTGGTCTGACCAATGTGATTGAAGAAGTTTGCCTTTGTTTCACCAATCAAATTGGTCTGTGTAAAGTAGTATTAAAAAAAAAACACATCCCAAAAATAAAAAAAAGTCACTTTCAGCCTTCTGAAACTCAAAATCTGTGTCGTTGTAGTGTAAAGCAGCATCAGTCTTTAGCAATCACTATTCCTTATTATGGAACAGATTCCTGGTTTTTAACATGCAATAGTTTCCTAGGCTTTTTTTATTCTTCTTTGCCAATTTTTCTGCTTGCTCCCAGGTGCAGTGTAGTCTAATGGGTTAAATACAAACCTTTAGTTCCTGCTTCACAGAGATTTGTATTGTAGCCATGATGGGAAGGGGGCTGGATCCTTGCCTTGCTTCTGCCACTGACCTTACTTGGAGCAATGGGTTGTCAGCCCTCACCAGAAAATATGTAAGTGCTTTTGAGAGTCTGTGGTGCCTTTTCCTGCCATTTCAGGGACACATGAACATCTAGGAGGAAGAATATTATTTCTGTCTGGTATTTCACTCTCTTATTTGCAGCTTTGCTTACCTGTCCCACAGAGTGAGTGAATTTAAGGCTTATTGGCCACTGCATTAGGTGTTACAACAATAAGACAATCAGTGGACACAGATGTGACCAGATTAAGGAATCAGCTATTTGTGAGTAGATGCTTAAGCATGATAATTCTTTAAAAATATGATCTCATTACAGCACTTTCTGAGCATGCAAATAGATTTGTTTCCTGAAGTTAAACAGGAAGGGGCATCCTATAATCCTTTAGCCCACAAATCTAGACTAGATCTAGCCAGAGGTAGAAATCAAACATGCCCATAATACCTGTCAGTTCCCCTGCAGAAAATCTCTTTGCAAAGCTAATCCTTTTTTGCTTCCCTGTGTGCTAAGGTAAATGCACTGTAGTGGGATGTAGAACACTTTTGCCAACATCTTCATCACGGGAAGTGATTGAATTTTCAGTTTAACCTGTTTGTGGCCTGAAGTTTAGCTGGACGTTTATAACTCTGAGAAGAGCCCAAGGAAAGGTTTCCTCAGCATTTTTCGGGACTTTGATGCTGCTTAGAACACTGGGCCAGATGCAGAACATTGGTGTAAAAGTTTATATTCCTTCAAAAATCCTGCTTGTGGCATACTATTTTATTTTAGCAGTGCTGAAGTCTGGGAAAGACCTGTCTGTGCTGATCACACACTGTGTGTCCCACCAGTGTTCCTCGCTCTATTTTTACACAGCTGATGACAATTGAATGACAAGTGGCATCTCGTGGATGGAAATTTTGTTTTGTTCCAGTTCTCTTGGCTTTCTCCAAGTTTAAATGTGTTTAATCCACTAGAATATTTGTAGTGGATTCCAGCAGCAATGCATCTAGAACTTTTAGTCTAATACTAGTTTCAAGAAGTAGCAAAAAGAATAGGTGTCAAAGCCCTGTCTCCTAGTCCTGGTTCAACAACCAAAAAGGTGTAACTGTGTGGATAAACATCCAGGATTTTTTAAAATATTATTTATTTTTTTTTTCTATTTTTTTTATATCTTTTTATTTTTTATGTTAACATGTGATATTATTATCATCACATGTTGCTATGTAATAGAATACACTTTCTAAAGATTTCATCATCTGTCTTCTGTATGAGTTCTGGCTAGGAAGGAGGGATGCTTACAGTGGTATATTTTATTCTCCCCAGGTTGTGAGTAAAAATTAAAGCTAGGACTGGACCACTATGGGAGATCACTGTGGTTTAAAGCATATGTACTGTATTCCTCTAGCAATCATGAGGAAAGCAAAGACAATTTAAGAAAAAAATTAGTAATAAAAAAAAGAGGTTGTTTTAAATAGTATCCCAGGCACCCAGTTGTTGATTTGAGGATGACTATGGTGATATGGAGCAAATTAGAGAGAAGTTTAACTGTGCAGTCGACTATCTTGCTAAAGGTTGAGTTCTAAAGGCTAGAAAGACTTACAGCATTTAGTTGAGTATAAAAGATAACCTTTAAAAACACTGCTCATATTTTCAGAAGTAAACTGCACAGCGTTTTTTGCATAGCAGTGATTAATATTGTTTATTTTGCAGTAACACTCAGCTGTCTCCTCCAAAGATTAGGTGCTATTCCACTGAATGTTTCTTTCCCCCCAGCTCCCCAAGGATCTTTCCTGGATAGGGCCTGCATATGGAGTTAATCACAGTGATGGGAAGTAATGATAGGATTAATATTCTGGTTGAAACACAGAGAATGTTTTCCAAACTGCCTTGGTTTGGTTTGGTTTGGTTTGTTTTTCAAGGTACAAGTCACCTCTACAGAGTTGTACCTGTAATTTCTATCAAATTTCAAAGTCTGCTAACCATGACCCGTGGATAAGCTAACCTGGATGAGTTTCCTTTGCAGGCATTCTCACATTCAACTTACTTCTACTTCTCTGAGTGAATTCAGGAAAGCTTGGCCATTTTGCTGCAAAAATATAAATAAATTGAAGGGCTGAGGAGATTCCTCTGTGCTAAGCTTTGGCATTCCTTCATAAGTGTAAGTAATGATTGATGTTTCACTCCTCACTCAGGCAATACCCTGCAGCTCCTGAATGAGAAAGGCTGAGCTGGCTTTTTAATTTACTCTTTTTAAACTTGGAAGTCACTTTCCAACAAATGTGGAAATGTCTCCTTATGTAACTCACCAGCTTTTACATATCAAGACAAAACTTTTCACTAATTTACACAAAAAAAAAAAATCCAGAAGGAAGCAAGTAAAATATTAGTATTATAATAAAGGATTTGTTTTTCTAATCCATTTCTGGTTGCACACTTGGGCTCTTACATAGCAAAACAGCTCTTCCAGTTTTTGAATCAGCTACTTGAGGAGGAAGTTGAAAACCACCAGAAAACTCTGGAAGTTTTTCTTTTGAGAGGATCTGTTTCGTCCCTCTTTCCCCTGTCTACTTCAGAATAATAGAAGTAAGAACAAATGCTCAGTTAAAGAAAATACGTCAGAAACAAAGCAGAGCTTGAAATAATTCTAGAGATCTCCTGTAACAGCTAATTCTATTACATTGTTTTTGGTGCAATGTGTGTGGTTGGAGGGTAGAACTCACACCATTTTATGATAAATCAAGTGACTTATATTTAGAGCAAGGAAATCAAAATTCTTGTTTGTTTTAAGCCAAGACAGATGGAATAATTTAAATAGTTTGGTTGCTTTAATTATAGGATTTTAACTAAGGAAGCTGCAGTTGTCTGTGCTTTGAAAACTGTATTATAAGCTTCAAACCAAAACATCATCACCATTTTTGATGAATTCTGTGACAGCAAAGCACACACTAAAGATGTGCTATGTATTTCAAAGTTACAGTAAATATTTCCTTTAAATAGAAGTGTTCTGAGCTTCCATGTGTAAGAATACATTTCCATGGGAGCCCCATTTACAGTTGCTTTTTGGTAAAGTGTCTTGTTTGTATTAGGGCAGCAAATTCTCTAATCTCATCACAGCCCAACTTGCCAAGCACAGGTTCTTTTGCCAAAAAAGTGGAAATAGGCTATCAACTTGAAATGCCTTGCTTATCTCTTACTGTCACTTTAATTTTTATGGTAGCATTTTAAAACTCCCTTGATTTCAGGTTTCAGTTTCTCTCATTAAAATAGTTTTTACCTCTGTGATCCAACCTAAGTTAATAATCTAAAATCAGCTGCCAAATGAGTACTGTTGTAATTTGTTTTTAGAGAGACAGTAATAGGGTAATGTAGAAATCTTTACTACAGAGATACATCATTAGTTGGTAAGGAATTAACTACAGCAGCCTTAAGATGTTAAAACACTGACTAATAAGTCATTAAATAATTCAAGCATTGTTCTCTTTGGAGTACTTTCAGTCCATTACATTCCATGTATAGTTAATTTATCCCATTCAGCCTATATTAAAATGTCAGTTTTACACTGAATTCTGAGGTCATGGTTGTGTGTGACCTCCTTGGGAAATAACAATGGAAGTGATTCAGGGTAAACAAGTGTGGAAAATGCTGTTTGGTGGATTTTAAGTTCTCTGTACTTTCGGTAGGTTTTATGAATGAATAGTGCTGTCCATTTAATAGAGCTTTTATTAGGTCTGCAGGGCCACAGATTTGATATGGCATTCCTGGTGTTACATTGTTAAGTAATTCCTTGACGTTTCTGAGGAGCTGGGAAGTGTTTTTGGGGAAGTGTGAAAAGTTCCTTGGATGTTCTCACTCTGAATGTGAATCCACACCCATGCCAAGCTGCTCTTCTCCCACCTGGGAGATAACTACAGAATTTGTAAGGAGTGTGGGGCAAGAAGATGAAACCAAGAGCCATCAATCACACCCTGCACTTCATAGACATATATATTATTATTTTTAGTTTGCCAATAACGCTGGCTCTACAGTAAATCAGCTGTGGAGATGAGTTTAAAGTGCATGAAGACCAAGACCTACAAATCTGCCTCTGTGTCACAAGGTCAAAGGGGCCCTTCTCCCACAGGCAGAGCTGCAGAGGGTCCCCTAAATACAGAACTGTGCCATGACACAGAGATTGTCACAGGGAGAGGGGTGGCACAGGAGCTAAACCCTCTCCAGGCCTCCTCAAGGGAGCTGGGAAGGAACACCTGAAGTGGAAAAGTGTCCTCTCTGAAAGCATAAACCTTCAACACACTTCTCCATTTTTCAAAACAATATCTCAGGTTGTTTTCTCTGACCTGCAAAGTGATTAATAAATTGGCCTGGCCACAACTCCTGGCCAGTGGAGACATCCACAGAGGTCTGGTCACATGAATCCAGTTTGATTTTCAAGAAGAAATTAGTAGACAATAGGATTAGTAGATAGTAAGAATAACTAATGAAAATTCAATGCAAAATATCATAAACCTAGATATTACCAAAGATCTAAGATATCTGATATCAGATATCAAATATCTAAGTCACTTTGCAGTGGTCCAGTCTAAATGAGTGGTGTGCTTTGTAGGCAATGACTGAAATGAACCTGGTTTCATTTTAAGCATTCATTTTATATTATCATTTTTGTTGGTGATAATAGTTTGTAGTCAATGCTCCAGTTTTGAGAGTCATCACTTATGATTCATAAATTAAATGTTGTAATGAATGTGTATATGTATTTTACATATACATATATACAGATATATGTACTTATATATATGTACACTCTCTTCCCCCTAGTCAATACCAGGCATATTTTGGATTAGATTGATAAAAACTAAAAATATTTAGGCACCAGATAACCTAGTTATGCTCACAATGGGAACCATCAGCAGTGAAGGGGTATGTGTGAACCAACACATGAAACACATCAGGGAAGAATGGCTTAAGACACTCGTAACAGTCTTGCCTAAATGTGTTATACAGAGATATATTTAATAACCCAAATTATTAATTATCTAAGTACATTATATATACTAATGTAATTATTAACTGGGTGGAAATGTTTGATGTTGCTAATGGAGCTGTTTTCTGAATTTTTCCCCTTTTTGTGCAGCTTTCTGTGTGAGCCATAGTCAAGGTAGGAAGGTTTAGCTGCAAGTGAGGCTACACCCCCTTCCCACATACCCATGAATTCAAAAGTTACCTCGTGAAAAAGTATAATATCTGTTGCCATCATCTTTTATGTTTTGTAGTGGATGTAATTCCCATCAGGTTTTTGTGAATGGAGAGGTGTGAGGAGGGATATGCTGCTTTCTCCTGTATTGTGTAAGATACAAAAAACATGCACAGGAGGGAACAAACAACTTTAATAATCCCACGTCAGGGAGACAGAAAGTAGCAGATCAAAAAACCTTGAAAATTGCCATCTGCTAAATCTTTGACTCTAAAGGAACAAAATGCCCAAGGCTTTATTTCTTGGTTTAGTAGAAACAGTGTTTAGAGCTGGAAGGCTGCTATAAACATGACAAAGGTTATGAAATGGAACCAGAATATTATCAGACAAATTCAATTTACATTTCGTTCAGGAATTATAAATTCTTTTTGTGTTTTAAGGGGTTTTCTGCGTGCAAAAGCTCTCAAGCACCAAGTCTGTTTTCAACTCCTAGCCCTGAATGCAAGCAAATGGGAAAATCTGAGTTGAGGAGAAAACTCAGCAAAGAGAGGAAATGGCTTTTGATAAATTTACTGGCAGTTCTGTGTATGTCCTAGTGGGAAAGGAGAAAATATAAACAAGTCTTTTATTTGGTCTGAGCAGGTTTGGGAATACAATGTAGGCATTTATTGGAAACAAACCCACAATGTAAATGGACTGTGATGTTTTAGTTGGTTTGGGGTTGTTTGATTTTTTTACAAACCCTAACCCTTCTTAATCAGCTGGTTGTCATATTTCATACTATATATATATATATATATATATATTTCTAGATGAGTAGTACTCCAGGAATAAGAGGTGACTGTAGTGTAGCAAGTGCTTAAGCATTAAAATTTAATTCCTTTGTCACCTGATGATCTCTGTTAATTGAAAACGTTGCTGTATCACAGTTACACCACCTGTTGAGATCAGCTAAGGTGGAAACCTGTAGCCTCTGTCATTGTACCAGGGCTTGTGATGCTGGACTTTTTAGAGTAAGGCTAGGAGGGCATGTTCTGGTTTTAGTGGAAATTCTTACTTTCTTAACAATCTGTTTTAATAAATGCACCTTGAGATTATAGGGGCTTGTTTTTCCCCTTTCCTTTTGTGTTTTTAAAGCTGGGGCTTGTGGGTCTTTGTCCTGCTTAACATTTGTGTTTGAGAGCCAAATAGATGAGGTCAGGAGGGGAGGAGTGCAGGGGGCTACTGCAGGTTTGGAAAACTGAAAGTTTGCTCAAAATGCAGCAGCTTTGGGTGGTCTTCTCTGGATGACACATGGGAATAAGCATCTGAAATGTGACTCATTTTCAAATCAGTAAAAGGGGGAAGAAGGTGGCTCCACTTTATATAAGTATTCTCAAGTTTTTCATTTTCAAAAGCAGCAGACAAGATTTTAATTTGCAGCAGATTCCTCTTTATAAGAGCACCAGTCCAACACAATGTTCTGAGCTAAGGTTAAGCAGCTTGAAATAGTTAATTTTACAAAGCAGAGCAGTAATAACACTTTTCCTTGGCCTTTTCCAGGTTCTTCCTTCTCTTTCATCTACTGAATAATGCATGAGGCTCTCAGAGATTTGCACCTATGTGGAATAGAATTTTTTAATCATTTTATATACACTCCTTTTTCTATTTTGAGAGTGAGTCTTTGCTTTTTTTACCTGCTTTTAGATGCAGGAAAATCAAGTATAAAGTTGAAGCAATTTGTGTTATTGTTGTGATTTAGTTATTGTTAGTTCTACTTAGAATATGAAAAATGTGGTGATAATGAACTTATATACTGGAAAGTCATTGAATTTTGAATAAAGATCCCAAAGCCTTTTGGGTTAAGCTCTGGTGTAGAAGAATACATTTATTTTCAACTAGACTCAATCTGGAATAATTATCCACAATAAAAATGCTAAAGATGAGTTTTCCAAAGGTTGGGGAGCCTACTCATCTTCCTATAGAAAGAGAAAAAAGCAGAACCCACTTTTGATTTGACAAATCAAAACATTCCTGCAGTAGGACCTGGTTTCAGGAAAAAAAAAAATGATGAATACTTATAATCAGTCATGAGAAAACAGAATAGTGAGGAATTGAGGAGGAGTGTGTTTTCCTTCTTGAAAATGTTTGAAATCTGCTTATGAGGAGGAAAAAAACTATTTAAAGGATTTGCAGACA
This sequence comes from Trochalopteron elliotii, assembly GCA_024734555.1. Lineage (NCBI taxonomy): Eukaryota > Metazoa > Chordata > Aves > Passeriformes > Leiothrichidae > Trochalopteron > Trochalopteron elliotii. Next base: position 1,712,183 of record JANPWX010000069.1, on the reverse strand, counting down.
AGTGATAGAGGTATTTTCAAGTCAAATGGGCAAAAAGCTAACTCAGACACATGGAAGTGAATCGATATTCTAGAAATGTCATGAATGCTGAAGCAGGTCACTCAGGGAGCACTCATCAAGGCTGTGGGAGCATATTACAAAGCAGTAGGAGTGCAATGAGATTACATTCAGTTCATAGTGGTCATACCAAAACCAGCACTTGACACTTGCTGCAATTACTCATCTGTGCCACTTCTTACAAGTGCTGCTGATATAATAGAATCACATCAGTTTGGGGGCACAGAATGTATTTTCCCCGAGGAGGCCTTTCTTGATATTGCAGTCATTTCCTAGGTTAAGTGTACCTTGAATACATAACTTTAAATTCAATCCAACAGAGTTGTTGGAAGCTGTTTTCCCAACAGAGTGTTCTGGGTTGATTCTCTCTCCCAGGTGGCAATCATATGGTGCAGGTCACCCCCCCCACCACCACCCTTATCCTTTCTTCATTTTATTGCAACTGAGATTGCACATTCTTACAATAGTTAGAGAGTGGCTATTTTCTTGGCTTCTCCTGCAAGCACTTTTTATTGTTTAGCCTTATCCTATCCCAAACCCCAGCTCCAATAAAGAAGAAACATTTGCTTGAACTGCAGGAGTAAATAATGACCTGATGGAGACAGAAAAAAAAAGTGAGTGAACATGTGCCTGACAGATCAGAGATCATCTGTGCACAAGCAGCTCTTCTCAAGTTGTTGACTGGGACATTTGCTGTGTTTAATCCTTAAAAATGATTTTACTTTGCACATCCTTAGGTGTGGAAAGTCGTGGTGGGGTGTAGCAGGTAGGAGCCAGGGAACAAAGCAACTACAGGACTTGGAATTCAGGATGTCAAGGGCTCAAAGGGACAAAGGAGTCCAGAGCAGCCTTTTCCAAACGTGTGTGGATGAAATTTCAATGTCATTAATTTTGATTTGCACACTCAGTTTTAAAATTCCCGCATTGCAGCAGAACTTTGAAGGTAGAGCTCAGATGCTGATCAGACCCATTCTCCATTCCCCCTTGCAAACACAGAATTCTGCCAGAGAATTTGACACTAACATGAAGTGAATGAAGTTTCAGGAGTTCACCTTCCTCTTTTAAAAAATATGTTCAAGATTTCCTTTGAAATGTTGTTGTATTCACTGTATGATTGGGCCAAACTTCAGGCATTGCAGGACTTCAGACTAAGTCTGTGTTCTTTCTTATAAATTGGGAGTAATTTAGTCTTTCACAATTAGCAGTCCTAAATCCTTTAAAAAAAGAAAATCTCTGTATATCCATGTAATTTGGCCAGTCTTTTTTAAAAAAAAAACATATTGCATTTGAGACATATGACTGAGGAATTAAGACTGCCTCATACTCTAAATGCACAAAAAGAGAGACTTAGGATGGTGCAATAAGCTTAACTGTGATGTTTTCTGATATTTTACCTTTAAATTCTCTGGTAGAATTCTATGTTTGCAAAAGGGAGAATGAAAAAAGGGGTCTGAACAAAGAGTTCTGAGCTCTGCCTTCAAAGTTCAGCTGCAATGTGGAAATTTTAAAACTGAGTATGCAAATCAAAATTAATTCCCAAAGATCAGGGCCATGGACTGCTCCTTCAGTTAAGGCTATTTTCATATTAGATAAATAATTTCAATTTTCATATTAGATAAATAATTTCAAGTATGTGCTATTTAAGTCAATGAGAATTAAGTTCATTGGTGGTGTAGAAAATGTCAAATTGAGGGGTTTTGACCTAAGGTAATTGTGATTTGAGCCAGGTCTCAACTGTAGCAATTTGATGTTAAATTAATTTGTGACAGAGTAAAGTCACATACCAATATATAAATGCTGCTGGATAAAAAGGGGGACCTGTGTCTAGAGAGAAAAATGATGGTTTATTTTTTTTCTGCTTGAATATCTGTTTGAATTTTAAGTTGTTTATTTTTTTTTCTCCTGAAAAGAAGAAACTGAATTTTCATTTTCAGTGGATTCAAATAGGCATCCAAGCTTTTCCCAACTCACACACTAGGCTGATGCACGTTAAACATTTGTAACTCTGGATTTGAGCTTTCAAATGGCAGCTTAAGTGGTTTTAGTTTAACTTTTTCCATTTTAAATATGTTCAAGGTTTTTTAATTTCATTCAGTTCACTTTTCTTAAACCAATGCACAATGTAAGGTGAAGGTTCCTGGTTATGAGGGTGATTTGAAGTTTAAATTCATTTTTAATATCAATGCCCTCAGTTTTGAACTCTGTTTCTCCCTAGCATTTATGACACACAAAATGCTGACTAATACAACTCAGAATTAGTTGTATTAGATTTTGGGGAGAGATGTTGTGAATAATTAAACCCTCTTTTTCTTGGGCTTGCTTATGTTTTTTTTTTTTACATTACTTGTATTTTTTGTCTGGCTCCTGGACAAGCAGTGAATCATCTGCAGTTTGACTAGGGTAGTCTGTGATTTGGTGCCTTGCAAAAAAAAAACCCAAAAAAACAAACAAAAAAGCTGGTCTCACAAAACAAAAGTGTGTCTCCATACATATTGGTTCAAAAAATATCCTATGATTTCATCTTTGGCTGTCACCAAAATGTCTGGTCTTTGTGGCCAGCTGAGCACACATGACAGCTCTGTCCTTTAAACAGAATAACCCTGGAGCAAAGGGGAAGATGTTTGAAAAATGAAACTTCATGGTCAAGTACTAGTTAGGAACACTTTGTCTGGGGATTCTTTGTGCTGTTTATGGAGATAGAGATTTCCAGCTTTAGAAATGAAGCTGTCTGCTATTCAGAATTCAGATTCAGATGCTACTAGAGGTGGCTGTTCTTATTAGTTTCCATGCAGCAGTAATAGTTTTTATTTTAAGCATGATATTATGGCACTACTGAACTGTGGGTTTGCCTTTCCTACCCCTACTCTTTTAATTTGAAAAAATTGTTTCTTGGCCATTCAGTGTTTTATTTGAGCATGGAATGCAGAAATTAATTTCCACAGTTTGAGTTATTTTGCAATAGCCCATTTAGCCTCTTTTAAAAGGCGACTGACTTTTACTTTATTAAATTTTTAATTCTGAAACATTTTGACTCTGTTGCAAATGGGCAAAGGAATGCAGAGCAGTTATGCTATGTCAGTGTGTGACTGCTCAAACATTTGTCATTCTTAAAAGTTCTTGTTTTCATTGAGAATACTTCAGAAAAGGCTTCCAGCAGATAAGTATATATTCATTTGTGAGCCCATATGTATGACGAGAGGGTGACCTCTTTAAAATACTAGTACTAGCAGTGGCATAATAAATTACCTATTTATTTTATCTCCTGGAAAAATAAATCCATCATTTTCTTCTGTATGCTCTAGGTCTTTGCTGAGTAAAAAAGTGCAATGTGAATCTCATCCAGATTTCTGCCATCAGTTCTGTACATTACATTGCCTTTGTTTCATTACATTTCCATCAGGTATCAAATAACTCTACCAGGTCTTCACATGAGTTCTTTGAAATTCAGGCCACTTCCCTGTAGTGTTGTGTATGACATCAGTTTAATTGAGGCAACACGGTTAGAAATACATGTCAGTGATAACAAATCCATTGTCCCTCCCTGTCAGTGCTAATTAGTCCTAGGGGTGGAAAAAACTTTCATTCAAAGCTGAACTGCCCTGTTCCAAAAGCAACAGTGAGCAAATAGGAATCAGCATCCAGAAAAGTGAGTCAGGACTTTGTCCCAGGGGCCTCTCTCCTGGTGCCCACTGTGCCAAGAGCAGCCATGGTGAGTGGCTTTTACATCAGTGAGGGCAAACAGCTCTCTCTGAACTCAAACTGTTCCAAAGCCATCCAGGGGAAGAGCTCAGCTCTCCAGGGAAAGAGCCACTGGTTTGCTTCCAACAAGGAAAAATGGAACCTTCTCCTGATTTAGCCCCACTTTGACACAGCACTGTCTCCTGTGGTGAGCTGGGGAAATGTGACTCAGAGGAGAAGGGTTCTGCTGTGTGGGTCTGGGGACATCATCCTTTGAGGGCAGGATGGGTAGGGCAGGTTGAGTTAAGACGGAAGTATCCTGAAAAATGAGGAAAATTATCAAGAAAAAGAAAAAAGAGTGAAAATTATTAGCAAGAAGTTTTCCTAGGCTCAAGTGCAGGAATGATCAAGTGCCTAAGTAGAAGGTGGGGGACTGGAGCAGCTTTACAGAAAAGGGTACAGATGTCATTTCACAACCAATACAGAGGATTAGGCAGCTCTCTCTTTTCTCAAGAGAGCAAACACCACCTTGGGATGTATAAACAGGAATGCAACGTTCAAGGCACACCAAGTAATCCCACAAAACCTCTGAGGGAGCACTGTCTCCAGTTTGGGTTAACAGTGTTTAAAGAGGGAAAAAAAGGTTCTAACTGAAAAAGCAATGAAGATGATCAGCAAGCTGGACAATAGGACCTGTGGGAACCTCTTCTCCTGCCTGGGGAATGGAAGTTTGACAATGACTGGAAGTGTTTGAGAATTGGCACAAAACTTGTGTCAGGAGGTAGGAACTGATAAAATCTAGACACCATATACATTTATCCACCACTTACCTGACAGGCAAGATTTAAAATAGGGCATTTGCTATAGCAACATGGATTTAGGAGAAATATCATGAAAAATTTCTGTCTCTAGATGTTCTCAGACTCTGCTGAAGGTGTTTGAGAGGAGGTTGAGTCAGGTTTATATCAGAAATGCCATTTATTTAAAGTCTTCTGTCTAAGGAAAGGGGATGTTTCTGAAGTCCTAACCAGGTAGAGGGTGGGACAACACCACTCCAAAACAAATATTGTTAATTGGAATTTTAGCTGTCCTTTGCACACAATTTTGAAGTGTAAAGGGATTTTTTTCTCCTTTATCAGATACCTTATTTTCTTTTTAGAAATTATCAATCATCTAGTTTTGAAATTACATTTTGAAATTGAATTCTATGCATATGATACAATTTTATCAAAAACTGGCATCTGCTAAATATGTCACTTGACCTGCCCTTGCCAGTTGTGTTTGACCTCCTTATTTTTAGAGCTCTGAGCACAGAAGAGTAAAGGGCAACTTGAGGATATGAGAGAATTCAGTTTCCTCCTAAAATTACCAGGTATTATTTTTTCCTGGGGTTGCAGAGCCAGCCACCCACCCACAGGAGCACATTGGTCACCCTCAGGTGACAGAGGCAGGCACAGGTGACCAAGCAATATCTGAGTTTTATGTGGGGCTGCCTGTAGGCTTTTACTCTTCCTTCATTTTAAAAATGTTACCCAGTAATGTGTTGGAAGAATCTCATCGTGATGACCCAGAAAAAGTAAAGTATCCAGTTCCAAAGCCATGTGGGAGTTTTTCTAATTGAAATAGTTGAAATCAGTCTGAACTGGAGTTTTTTTCAGTTTCAAAGAAAAAAGTTGGCTGTGTGTTTTCTCCACTCTCTCATTCTGCCCTCTAATCCATTGCTGAAGATCTCCTCCTTTTTTTTTGTGTTTGGCTGTCACCTAACATTTTCACTCCTGAGCTTTTATTGATTACATTTTTGACATTTTCATTGCATCCTCAGACACCTGGTAAACTCCTGGCTGGAAACTGTTTTTAAAACTCACTCTGCAGTTGAAAAAACTCTGGTAGGAGCCAACACCATCTTGCTTTTTCCCCAGTAGGTGTTCACTGATCCCAGTCTGTAGCTCAGTTCTGGTATTCCAGGTTTATTGTGGTTTTTCACTGCACCCCTACCTACTGCATGACAAATTGCTGGCTACCTACAGAAAGGGCTGAAAAACTTCCAGCAAGTTGTCTGCCATGATGAATCTGCTTCTTCAGCCCATGTTTCTTCCTGAAACGTGCACAAAAATATCCACAAAGAAAATATTAATGCCAGAAGACTTCCTGCCTCTTGTGGCTAAAGCAGGGGCAAACCACAACAGTTCAAGGTCAGACAAATAAGCACCTTGAAGGACGTGGGAATGCACATCTCGTTACCTACAGTTTCCATACCTATATATATACATTTATAAATGTATGTATTATTTTTCCTTTGTTTTGGGAAGCATTTTTTTTTTTCCTTCCTCTCCTGGAATCCAAAACATGGAGTCTATCCGGTCTCATTTTCTTGTGGGTGAGTGTTGTTGTCAGCTCTTTTTAGCCTTCCTTTCCCCCTTGCCTCAGTATGAGATGTTTATTCACTGATGCCCACTGTGCTCTTAGTTAAGAACATGTGTCCTGGCAGGGAAATCATTAGATTCACTAGGTTTTAATGTTAGAAGTTCATTTATGTAGGAAAATTATTTCTATGTCATATGTTAATAATGAATGTTGTGGGGTGGAGGCTGTTTTATTTGGGTTTTGATTGGTTGGTTCGTTGGTTTAGGGGAGAGTTAAGGGAACAGAAATAAAAGAAAAGCTAAATATTTTTTATAAAAAAACAGTGGTTTTAGTTGACCAATATTCTTTGTGCTATAGGTGCTCTGTGTGTCACTTTTGATTAATTTCAGTGTAGAAGATGGAATTAGCCCAGTCAGCTCCATATTTCTTTGTTGTCTTTTTCTTGCTGAAAATCATGATTTAGCAAGGAAGTATTGGTTCAGCTGCCAGGACATGAAGCTGACTTTAGAAATAAAGTCTCTCCATCTAGAAATTTGGATTTTCCATTAGAACACTTGTGTCTGTATTTCAGCTTCTGATCCTTTTCTGCTTGCACAACTAGATATAGTTTCTTGTAAGTGTTTTATATGTAACATCTTACTTCATTTAGTCATTAACCAGCAGAGCTGTCTGCGTCTTTTGTACCAATTAAGTCAGTTTAGATGTCACGGTGATTATTTGACTTTCTGTGCAGACTCAATAACCTTAGTTTGGCCTCCTCTTGGGAGACAGATGATAAATCTCTTTTGTCTTCTGAACATATGGCTAACTTGCTTCAAGTCTCCTGTTCTGGCTGTCAGTCAATCACTCTCCAGAGCTCCAGACAGGAGTAACTCCTACTGTCAGTATCCAATCAGAACTGCCTGGGATGAAAGGAAAACTCTTTTTTTGTTTTTTTTTTCTCATGTAGGAAAAAGCAGGGTAAGCAGCCAGCTCCTACCTTTGCAGAAAACAGCCACATCTTCTCTCTCCTTGCTCTGGGTGGCTGCATCCCCACACATAGCTCAGCCCTGATGTCACACATTCATTGCTGGCTTTTCCTCATTTGGAAAAAAGAAATTAACTTCTAGCAATATGGTCATTGAGTTCTAAGATGAGGAATTTTAGTGGTGTATTTAAATTCCTGATACTCCTTTCATATATCACATGCATGTTTCTAAGACACTATTCTGGGCAAGCTGAATATTGCTTTTTGTTTCCTCTCCAGTTTCATAACTTCTGATAATATTTAGATAATGTTAGAGAAAAGATGCATTTTGAACAGTCTGAGTTATGTTCTGAACCTCAACGTGAGACAGCAACTGCAAATGAAATACATTTCATTTTAAAGTGTACTGAAAGATACGGAGAATGTGTAATTAAGGATTGTTGGGAGTGTTTGTGGCCACTGAGAAGCATTATCACGTGGGGACAGTGGTGTTACAAAACCTGCACTGAGATTTCAATGCATGAAAAGATTATTGTTATGTATCGGTGGTTTGTAAAGGGTTCCTAAAGGCAAGGCTTATTCTTTTTAATCCATTTAGATCATATTCCACAACAAAAATGTGCTGACCTTGTACGTTAGCAGGCAAAGGGTTTAGCTGTTTATAAAATTCAGGCCCCAGGCTCACCATTAATGAGTAAGCTAACCTCTAGCTAAACTCTTAATATTGTTAATTTGCACAAGTAAAGAATAGGTGTTGAAACCTCTAAAAGAGGGGAAATAGAGAGTTCAGCTTGAGGCTTCAGTCCATTGCAAAGTCCTTAAGACTGCAACACATACAGTCAGATGTTCTGCTGGGAGAGGTTTTCTTCTCTTTACACAAATACACGTAATTGTGCTATTGTACCTTCCCCTCACTGAAAGAAACAAAGACAAATCCTGCTTTTTCTCAATCAGAACCTGAACCTAAATACTTAAAAAAAAAAAGAAAAATCAATTACTGTCCCTGACACCCGCCTTCCTTTCACTTACTGGTGCTTTTCACCATGTCCCATCTCATCCCTCCCCAAGGTTTCTTGTTTCAGGAATATTCAGAATTTAAAAATCTTTTATTGAGACATCTTTAAACTCCAAATATGTGCACAGATTAGAAAGCTCATTGTTTAATATGTTTTGGGGTTTTTTTTGAACCAGCCTCCAAATTTTTTACTGCTGTAAACTCTATCAGTCAATACCTTGTCTTTGGAAGTAAAGTCCCAAGGTAAATCCATGAAGGGCTGTAAATGTGTGATATGTATTTATTGGATAATAGCAAATCTATTTTTATTCAGTGTAATGAAAGCTTATCCAAGCTTAGTTAATGCATTTGTTAATATTGCTGCATGAGCTCCCTGACACTGACATGAATTGAAGGCTTCAGTTACCACCACATAACTAAAATCTTGTGGTCAGTGATCTCATCATCCAGCCATGGTTTAATTGCTCACTTGCCACTTACTGATTTACATCACACCGTGGGGATGTTTCTTTCTAAAGCATTTTACTGATATTGTTCCTTAAGCCTTATCTCTCATTCCAGGGGTTTTTTTAATGCTGGGATTGATTCTCCACCCTGAGTTGGTTGGATTGTTGAAGTTACCACTGAAGCAAAATTTTCCTCAGCAGAGCTAGGTCTCTCTTTGCTTTCTAGGGAACATCCTTCCACACCAAACAGCAACACCTTAGGTTTTTCTGTGTATATGGGACATTTTCTTCAATATCTCCACACCTCAGCTGACACTTCCAGTGATATTAATTTCCTGCTGCTTCCACCTCCTAAGGCCACCAAAGACTATAGTAAGATGTTAGGGGAAAAGCAGGCTGCTAGTCTTTCTCTGTTGCAGACTTTTTTCCCATTACAATTCATTTTAAAATGGGTGGTTTTAAGCATCAATTTAATGGTGAACAATGTACAATAAAATCCAAAACTGAAGCTCACTGGGATATGACCCGAATTCAGTTTCCTCAGACAAAATGGCTTCACCTTCACTGCAAATTCTGAATACTGTGAAGATCTGCCTCTGACCTTGACCTTCATATGTACTGACACCTTATTTAATGATCTAGTTTTGGCTTCTTGCTAGAGAACAGCTCAGAGCACTTGGAATATTGAATGTCAATCACACAGAGCAGCAGAACCTTCAGTCTTGTTTTCAAATGCATTAAGATATTACCACAGAGAAGTGCCAAGCTGACAAAATGGATCAGTTTTGTAGAAGGTTGCTGGAAGTGTTGGACCTCTTAGAATCAAGGATATTGTTTGGAACAGCATCAGCAATTTGTATTTTTCCCCATATCCCAGGGTGGAATGCCAATCCTGATGACACCACATTGAAACTGAGAGCCTTGGTATTTCAACTTGAGAACAATTGATGCCTTTGGGCAAGATTATCTTTGATTTGAACATTTCCCCTTATCTGGTAGAGAGAAGAATAAACAGGAAGGGAAAAAGGAAAACATCTTCAGTCTCTGGATTAAAAACTGGAGGGGGAAAAAAATCAAGTTTTTAGAGATATTTTAGACTGCTGTGGCCAAATTGGTCTGTTGGCAGAGAAAGGAAGGAAAAACCAGTCATCTGCAACTTTTGAGTTTGGAATAAGTCCTACATATCAGAAGTCTGAGGACCAGCGACCCTTAAGGTCACTTTTACTTTAAAACATAAACTCATCAAGCTTCAGAAACCTTAACAGTTAGAAATAATGGAGTTTGCTTTAGCAGTGGCACAAACCTCCCAAATCTGCTATGAATAGAGAGTGCTGTGTGCCATCACTGCCTCTGAATGAGAAACAGAGTTTGGGATAAGATGTGGAGTAGTCAAGCAGCATCACTTCATGCCAGGTTTCACTCCAGAGTGAACAGTTATGGGCTCTGGGACAATTCTAACCCATAACAGCTGCCAGATTCTGAGGTTCAGTGGTGTTAGTGGGCTCCCAATATAATACAAATATTTTCTTTCTTATGATTTATGGGCCTGTCTCTGTATCTTTTATTTTTCTGGGTCTTGGGTGGGGAAGTGGAGTCTTGAGCATGCCAAGCCTCCCTGACTGACAGCTATCTCACTGGTACCAGGAGAAGGGGGATTTGTTGGCTGCAGTACCCAGCTGACCAAAGGAAACAGCTCACAGCTGGCATAAAGAAAAGTGGAGTAAAAATATCACGAGGCCAAATGTGCAAACCACTGACAGCTGAAGCCAAGCCTGGACACGTAAATGGTGCAGCAGTTTGGACCAGCACTTTTTTCCAAGCAGATAAAAGAATTTATATGAGGTAGAGTTGTTAATTTTCATGCTCTGTAAAAATAATCAGCTCTTGGAAAGCTTAGAGTTTTTAAGTGAAGTCATTGACAAAATGAAGTGCTTATTACTGAAGAAGTGCATGCCAGGATTCCTTAAGCAGTGCCATAACTTAGGCAGGGATAATTACCCCACTGATACAACCAAGACATAAATTCATTGAAGACATTAGGTAAGTTAGGAGTTTGAAATACTGTAACTTATGGATGTGTATGCCAGGCTCTGGAAACAGTCTGCTGTTTGTGTGCCTAACTTACAAACTGGGAAATGCAATTTTGTTTTAGCACTCGCAGTCCTCAGGAAGAACTGATTTTTTAAACACATGCTAAAAATCCAAGATACTTTTCACTACTTATTAATACAGAGTCATTTCACAGTGTGTTCAATATTAGTTCTCTGTCCAGCTGGCCATTTTCAGCCTTTATTCTTGAAGAAAACACTTTCAAACACAGTACAACTTCTCTCTCATATTTCCATGCCAGCTTAAACCTTGCTTGACCTGGAACCATTTCAGGACACACATTTTTATTCTCTGAGTTCTTGCTGCTGGAGCTGTTCAAGGCTCAGCTGCCAGTTCTGTTCACCCATCACTCTGAGCCAAGTCTGACACAGGTGGTATTTTCCTTTCCCCTCAGAAATAAAATTGAATTTGTTGAGGGATAAGAGCTGTGTCAGGTTTATAATGATGCATGATGGTGTCATCAGGAATTTTGGGAGCTTGTAAGAAGGTATTCACCATTCACAGACCTGAAGACACAGCAATTTGCAAAGCCTGTGTCATCTTTTTACACGTCACAATACCACAAGCATTAAACCCCTGTGCTTTGAGTATAAGGTGTGAGCAGAGTGAAATGCAGAACAAAGTAAAACAAAGCATTTCTGTGTGGCTTCCCTTCTTTGTGAGGTGTGTAACAGAACAGAAAGTATCTATTTTCAGGCCAAATTTTCTAATATTTGGATAGACTGGATAATTTTGGAAAGTTATTTTACACTGAAAAGTTTAATTAGGGGAGATTCAATATTACCATAAAAAATTACAGGTGTTTTCAGATTCTAGTTATGTCTCCTTTAGCTTACAGTATATTCAAGTGACATCATAACAGTAACTTTAGTTTCAGGCCTCGAATGTTCTTCAGAAAGAGTTGATTTGAACATGCTAGTGACAGAAGAGAAGCTTAGTTTCAAGCTTTTAGATATTAATTTTTTCACAGGTTTTCTTGGTTACCTCCTTAGGAGAGTGGAAAGCAGACAGTTGTTGCATGCTGAGTGGAATGGGGAAATAAAACCCTGTCACATGAGGCACTGCCCTGAACCAGCTTGATAATTCCTTTTCTGCTGTTGTCTGAGGACTGCTCAGAGTCCTTTGGGGTGCTGTTCAGGCTTCTGCTTCCTCTGCAGCATGCCCCAGTGTTTGTGTGGGAAAGCACAGAGCAGTTTCAGGTGTGAAATTCTGGGAGAGAATAATCAGGGCAGACAAACTGACAGCCAATGTGTGGGTTTGGTTTCCACAAGCTCCACCTTGGGATCAATAAGAAAAAATCTGGTCCCTCTAAACCATCAATTCCTGAATCAAGCTCTGAGTGTTCTCTGAGTGATGGACTTTTACAACCTGTGTCAGTGCCTGGCAGTGGAATTTCCTGATGCCTTCAGAGAAGTTTTTTTTCCAGTGTGTTGTTGCCATGACCATGGAGAGAATCCAAGTCCTCTGTCAGTGTTCAACCTGACAGCAGTGCCAGTAGTTTTCTCAACTTTCCAAATCCCAGCTAAGGCTTGACACAGGTTTGATTTTGTGGCTGGTTTAATAAACTCCTCTGCCTCTAAATGTTGCTTCTCTGAGGTTTAATGATCATTAGTTGTGTTTCTGCCTAATATGCTGCTGACTCAGCATTAGGAGGCATTTCCTTTGTGTGGACACATAAATAGGGAATGATGTGATTTTCCTTGGCTCAGCTCCTTCCTCCACTGAAAAGAGCAGTTGACAAATCAGAATGCTGATACATCCCTACAGAGGAAAATACTCATTAAACAACAGATTGTTCTAAATAAACCTAATTTAAAACATCAGGAAGTAATACAGTATCCTGCATGCCACCAGCACTTAGAGTACATCCCAATAACTGCTGCTTGTTTACATCAGATCTGTGCTTTCTGGTGAATATCGAACTTACAGAATGTAAATAAAGTTTACGTATATGTTTACCTGAGTGTCTATTTTTTATTTATGTGTTGGTTTATAAATACTTCCTTTACATAAGTAAGTCCCCATTTGTTTTGAAACTTTACACTGGAGTTTCCTATCAGGCTTACAAGGATGTTTTTCTTTTAAAGTAGAATAGATCTATTCCACTACAACATTAATGCGCATTTTAAACATTGTAGTTTTATTAAGTTGTGTGGCTAACAGATAGCTGAATTTAGTAAAACAAGGAGTAAAACTGATCTCTGTTCCTTCCCATCCCTTTATCTTTGCCTGTTAAATCCATACTCCCCCAAAATGAAAGAATACTGAGAGGCTGAAAACTAGGATGTGCTGATGAATTTCCTATGACTTTGGTTGGGAGTTAGGTGTTTATTTTTTGTAAAATCCATTTATGCAATAATTAAAAATATTAAACTGCTGCTGTGCAAATTACATCAGAAGTTATTTTTATTTAGTTGTCTCTTCAATCCATGCTTTAGTAACTTCTCACCAAGCTTTCTCCTCTCTGTTTAAAACATGGTTCTTTTCAATCCCATCTCATTTATTACTGTATTTCTGTAAGTCAAGGAAAGGCTTTAGGAAACACTCTGTGCAGCTCCATTTTGTGAGCAGCAGGTAGGAATCAGTTACAGGCAGCAAGCTGATATTAATCAAATCCAGTCCAAATTAGTCTTTTCCCCTCCTCCTGGTTTATACCAATCTGGAAAGGAGGGAATATTGCAAAGGAGACACGTATTAAAGTTATTTTTCTTTCAGGTGTTTCAAAATGCTTAAAAGCTTGTGCTGACACAACCCTGTGGGTTCTCATAGTCCAGTTTAAGCCTTGATTTGTTTTGGGTGGTTCTTTCAATCGATTTAAGTAGGTATTGGTTTGATTACCTAAAATCCTTGGATGCTCTACTCCTTGCAAGCCATTCCATTCCTGATGTTTTAAAGGCAAATTTTTTAGCTTCAATGTGCTGGGGTGTAATCTTTTCCTTTCATCTTCATGGTTCAATTTTGTCACTTTTCTAGACATGTTAAAAACAGACTGGAGAGGAGATTGTTGGCTTTCAGATCAGGCAAGACAGAGGAGAAGGAAGGAGGTGCTGTGTGTAAGTTCCTCCCTCTTTTGCTGATACTAGAGAATGGGAAAACTGGTCATGTTGTGCACTACATCAAACCTGTGTCCAGTGGGTTGGATGCATTCCTGGCTTTCCTCTCTCATAAGAGGCATCAGAACATGGACATGAATGGTGTAAACATCTGTACTATTACTGTGTGTGCTAATTTGTATTATGTGTATTAATGCACATTTGTGCTTTCTACTGGATTCTTTAAGGCAGTGCCTGTTTTCTTTTGTGCTTACTTTTATCCATAAGACCCACATTCATCTGGACAAAATAAAAACTAAAAATCTTGGTCAAAGCAAGATGGAAGCCCCTTTTGAGTTCAGTTATGCAAGAAGTCTGCTGTACTAAGGAACGTGTAGGAGATTTTCTGAACATCCCATTGTGGCATGGAGAAGGCCCACAGTAGGTGCAATAACTGTTCTTTAGTTTCTGCTGTGCATGACACTCCTTTCTTGGCATTTCTTTTCTCCTGTCTAATTTTATCAGAAAAGCACAGAGTGTTGAAGGGACCTGAGTAAAACTCCTGTCTGCAGTCAAAGCATCCCTTAGCAGTTTTCATCATCATCAAAGTGTTCTGTGTATGAGCCCAGCAAAACTGCAGAAATTGAGTAAAAATTGAGTGATCACATTGTGTGCTGCCAGCAGAGAATGGGGGAAGGCAATTAATATCTGTGGACACTCCTCCAGCCCTTCTCTCACTGCCCTTTTCACTCCTGTGAGAAGAGGAATCAGCTCAGTGTCTGTGGTGCATCTCACCCTCATGGATCACGTAGCTCTAACCCTGAATATACAATATACTCAGTTCCTGTTGGCTCAGAATAAAGATAGCAAAAACAGCAGCCAAACTTCCCAGGGACAATTCTGCTGTCAGAGCTCCAGCTAAAACAGCAGTGGCTCAGCACTTTTTTCCCCTCATCAGCGGCCTCTCTGTTTCCCCTGTGTGCCCTGTCTCCATTTCCAGTGGGAGACTTTGTCTGCATCCACATGCTGGAATTTCAGTGGCAGAAATTCCCACTGTCTCTTCTGCTGCTTCAGCAGAAGGGATCCTTTGTCAGGTAGCTCCCAGCATTTCTGATGCTTTGTGTTGTAGCACTTTGCCCACCCCACAAATGTAAGCACTCCAAAGTCCTTTTACACTGGGACAGGCACTTAGAGATCTCAGCTTCAAGTCAGCTTTGCTGTGTGCTTCTGTGCATTGTGTATTTTGTTATCTCATCTATGGGCCTGTGTGGTTATATTGCACAGAGCAGCAAACATTTCCTTTCTTTTTGCTCCCCCTTGATTGTGTTGCTTCTACTGTAAAATACAAAGCAAAGTTAAACGTGGTGCATTACGTGTTTTTGATGTGATATCTTGTCCCATAGAATTCAGTGGCAATCAAGTAGTTGAATTCAACAGTCAGCCTTTCTGTGGGATCTCAGAACTCCTTGTAGCTTCTATTTATCACCACAAAAAGTTTTCCCCTGAAAGTATGTTATCTGTAAGAAAAAATGTCTAATTGCTATAATTTGTTTTGAATTCACTATAAAATATGTAAGTCTGTGCACTAGGCAAAGGCTGACCCATCCCTGGAAATGTCCAAGGCCGGGTTGGATGGGGCTTGGAGCAACCTGGGCTAGTGGAAGGTGTCCCTGCCCATGGCAGGAGGTTGGAATTAGGCAATCTTTGAGGTCCCTTCTAACCCAGGTCATTCTATGGTTATGTGAAACCTGCACTGATATGAAAATTTCTTTTGCTCTGAGCCTAAACCCCACAAGAACGATGATACTCCAGTGACACATTGAAGGTACACTGAATTGTTCACAAGGAGTTTGTATGTACAGAACAACCTTTCACTAATCATTTTTTGCTGATGTTGTTTAGTGACTGATATTGCTCAAAGAAGTCAGATTATCTCAGCCCAGAGATGGTCAGCCATGCCAACCAGGCACCAGAGGAAGGGTTCTGCCACATGAGCAATGTGACTGGTGGGACAGTTCAAAAAGTCTTATCTTTATACTTTAAATTAAAATTTCCTGGTGATCCAGATTCTGCCTCCCACTATCTTTTAATAAATGTTCAGATTAACATCTTGCAGTGCCCAGAAGTATGCTGGTGGCTGAGCAGTCCAAACAAACAGCACAAAGTTGCTGCCATAAAATGCTCATTGTCCAAGCCTTGTCTTGCAGGCACGCAACCACATCCACAGATTTGCTCCTCTGAATGGTTTCAGGGATTTCATTGGAACCTCTCAGGGAGATAAAATTATGCACTGCTTAAATGTTTAAAAGTTCAGGACCTAAGAGGGAACATGGTATGACTTAGTGAGGAAAAAAATACCAGGAACAGCAATGATATAGATGTTAGATATGACTTTGTTAGTTTTGTTATTATTAAAACAGGGAATTGAGATAGTTTGGTGCCTGAACATCTTTATCTCTAACATTTAAACTTTTTCTCGTAGTTTAGAAGGCACGATAGTCTGATACATTTTCTTTTGCTTTCTGTTTCTTTGATAAAACCACTAAGAAACCTGCTATCAAGGGAATTATTTTGTGTATATATTAAAATTAAATATTTTCTGCAACTTCCTTTATGAAAGCTATCATAAATAAAGATAGGAGAAAAGAAAGCACACACCTGGGTTAATATATCCAGGGCTACTATAAAAATAATTATCTTTTAGTGTGCCTTTTTAGGGAAGTAAGTCTTAGGTGAGATCATAGTCTTTGGTCTGTTACTATTCTCTCCTCCAAACTTTAAACCCATGATAAGTTTCAAAGCTGTCAGGGAAAAGGGACCTTGAAGATAAAGCTACTACTGAACCAAAATGAAAATGTGTCTGTTCAAGAATCTGTTTGATAGGAGACAGACAAGTCAAAACAGAAGTATGGACCCCAAGAAAGGTCTGTGGATTGAGATCACTCACAATGCTTGTTTCTCCTGGCTGACAGAAAACCCTAAAGAGAAGGAATTGTTACAATGGGAAGGAGTTGAGCCTTTCCTAGGGACACTCTCCATGAACCAGGTGGTTTCCATGTGGTGATGTAGCTCCAGTTCAAGGGAGCAGGTGACCTGCTTTACAAAGAGATTGTATACAGGGAGGTCACTTGCTTACTCCTCTGCTGACTCCCAAGGATCTGAGGCCAGATGCAGCACCTTGCTGTGCCTCTTCAGTGAAATTGGATGCTCTGACAGCTAAAAGGAAAGGAGAAATACAGTGGTGGCTGGATTGTAATGACTCTCACTGACCCAGCAGTCTTTTTCAGGTAGAGGTTTTGTAGCCTCCTTACAGCAGTGGCAGCTGAGAGAAGGGCATGGGATTCCCTGCTATGCTTTGACCATTTGAACACTAACCCGTGGATATTGTTCCCTCCTCTGCCCACATCCTGCCAATTAAATGCAGTAGAATAATGTAACAGTCTATTAAATGGTGGGGATGGAAGCAGCTGCAGAACATGGTCGTGCAGGGGACACAGACAGGTGAATCTACTTGACTCCTCCTGCAGGTGAATGGGGGCAGAGGAAGGAAAGTAATTTAACACCCCAGCAGTAAAGCCAGGCTCGGGAGATCACTTTCCTCAGGGATACCAGATGGTGAGTGGCTGGAAAGAACGACCCCACCCAGCTCTGCATGTGGCACCCACCGTTTATAATGGATGGCCCTAAATATTTATTAAGTGTTATTAAAAAGCTCATGTTACAGCATCCCTTCAGGTGCACCAAAGCCAGGGTAAGGTTCCAATGTCAAGCCTTCAGTTGGCTTTTTTGGTGAGCATTTGCACAGTGTTATTTCTATTCTAATGTAAAAACACTGAACTTGTGTCAAAAAACTTAAATGAAGATTTTTGTGCCCACACAGGAACTCTGGTAATGGTAGAGATTTTAACAGGTGACTTTGTCATTTTGAATGCATTTATCAGAAAAGTGCTTTTCTTTCTTCCTTCTTTCCTCATGATCTCAGCACGTGCTGAATGACATTAGTAGGTTACACTCATAGGAGAGGGGATGTGAATGATAATCTTTGTCACTTAAAGAAAATTGCATTGCTGGCTGAAACCTTTGGGGTTTTGAGTTGTTTGGTTGCTTGGGGTTTTATTTTCCTCGTTTGTTTTTAATGTCTGAATGTGCAATAGTCCTCAGCCTTGAGGAAAAGGAGAACTGGGGGTGTTGAATAAAAGTACAGAGTGCCATAAAGTTATCACGGCCAGCCTGGCATCTCATATCAAGTTGGGAAATTTGCTTTGTGGTGTTGTCTGGAGTGGATACCACATGCTGACTTTGCCTTTTAAAACAGGCCCTGATGAGTCCAAAGACACTCTCCAAGAGAAGGAGAACCCACCTGAGCTACACAGGAATTTTGGTCTCTCACAAAGAGGAAGAAAGGTTTTCTTCTCTCTTCTCCTGCCCTGTTCCTTATGTTTCTCCCATGCCTTTCCAGGAAAACAAATGCCTTTCTGAAGCAGTGTTCTCACTTTCAAAGGGCTGGTTACCACCAGATTCCCAGCACACAATGACAGGAGTTGTGGATTTTCAACATGTTTTTACTTACCCATCCTAAACATTCTTCAGTGAGTATGCAAACCTCTTCAGGAGTGTCACAAATGTGCACAGCATAGATGGATTTTCTCTCATTTATGACATTTCCTAACCTCTTATAAATAGTCTGCAGACTCCAGGTTTCTCCAGGCAACAGCTAGAAAACCAAGGAGTTGTTATAATACCTCTCTGTTTCATCTTTGACAATAATGGCTGTGGGTTTGAGCGTTCTGCTTGGCTGAACTACATCACTTCTTACTTAAAACAGTGGCTTCTTAGAAGTGGTTGTTAAAATGCTGTTGTAACTGGTATTCATGAATTAAATTCTGGCTATATTTAAGTGATTTCAGGTCTTCCTTATTGCCTGGAAGCACATTTTTGTCATTGTGTTGAGACAGAGACTGAAACCAGCTGGTGTTAGGGCAGAGCAGTGGTAGTAATGAAAATCAGGATACTGCCAAATGACTGCAATGTCACTATTTGTTCATCTTGAAACGTGAAAAAAAAAATCTCAGTTTTATAACTTGGTGAGAAGAGCACCTGTGTTCTCAGAGGATGCAGCTGATGCTGGGATGAATTCTTTTGAATGAGGTGTTACTTTGAAAGTTAAGGTATAAGCTAATGCAAATAATCTCTTGGACTTTTAACTATGATAAAAATGTAAATAGATTATTCATTGCCTATCCTGTGAAGTGTTTTTTAATGTTAGCTGTGTTTCTATTCTGTTTGGCACAAGTGAAATAGTGATTACGTAAACATTTGAATTATCCTTTGGGGTCTTTTACTAATTAATGCAGATGGTTGGTTTTATTTTGATGTGAGTGGTTTCCTACTTTAGGGAAAGTACCATATTCCTCATGGATGGGGAAAGCTGGCATGTCCCATCTGAAGGAAAAGCTCAGGTCCATGCATTTTAAAGGCCAGAAAAGAAGAAAAATCAAGTAGCTAGAAATCTTTTATGTGTTCCTGCAAGACTTGAGGACAACCTGAAACATCCTTTGAGAAAGATTCATGAGTTGTCTTGCAAACTGGCACCAGTTTGGATTTGCTCCTATGCAAAACCTGTTTGACACTGAGGAAACCTTCAAGAGACAAATCTTCCAACAAATACTAGACCCCACTTCAAGTCTCATCTGCCTCGTCAGAATGTTGTTTTCACGTGAACTTTCCTTCAAATCTGTGGAAGTTGTGACTATAACACATCTGCTGGTGTAGGTCTTCTCGATATGGTCTTACCTTACTATTTTATTCAATAGTGCTGGGTTTATTTGGTGTGGCATTTTGAAGGACTAGATGAGAAAGATTTCTGAGGCTCTTTTTTTTTTTTTTTCTTTTTTTTCTTTTTTTTGGTAGTATCAACTAAACTAAAAATCATCATGTCGACAGAGGGGTTGAAATTTTGCTTCCTAAAAGTGTGTTTGGAAACCGGGTTTGAAAACTGCCGATTTTACATGGCTACAGTGAAAACATTTCCCACAGTTCTGCTTCAGGACTTGCATTTTGCAGCAGCAATCTACGGAGTAGGTTTTGACACTTCCTACACTTTAATCTGTGTTTTCACTTGCTCAGTTTACAGAACAAATACTTCTTGTAATACATACAGAAATAAAAATGCACACTGCCATTTTTCACTTCAGTCGTGACAGCCTGAGACTGATTAGTTCTAAACTGTTCTGAAGCAGTTGTGCTGTATTTTAACTAGAGAGAGCTGTTAAAGACTTGCTCTGCTGTATTTTTCCAGAGTTTTTCTGCTGTGAGACAGAAATACTTGATGGTCTGACTCTGAATTTGAATATTTTACCCTGTGACATTAGAAGCAAAGGTGAAGGTATTAGTGAACAGAGCTTTGTTTTAGGGCAAAGGGCAACATATCAAGACATTGCCTAACAAATAAAAATGGAATCTTTCACCTTATTTGTAAAAGAAAATGGTGAAGATTTACTTTTTAGGATGATTGTAACACACATGTAGTGCTGTTTTATGTCTCCAGCAAAGTATAACAGATGGACTGTGGGTTTATTGGGAAAAAAAAGTGTGCTGAAAGATTTTTATTATGTGAGAAAGAGAGAACAAAACCCAAGGAAACATCTGGACAATTAATCTCTCAAATCTTTGTATATAACATGAAGAAAAATACTGAAATATTTCAGAAGCCTTGCTCAGAAACAAATTAACTATTGTTAGCAAAGCACAATAATTCACCATCCTTCATGTGAAAAGATCTTTTCAATCAATAATTAATTGATGCCACTTTGTTCTTCACCCCTGGAAAAACAAAGAACAGGGAGGGCAGCGTGTTCCTCCTGAGGTTTCTGGTTTGTCATTATAAAGTGATGAATCACTTTCACTGAAGCTGAGCTGATTTGTCCTCTCCCAAGGAAGCAAATGTCATTGTGGGGGGAAAAGAAAGGTTCTTTACCTGTTATTCAGGCCTGTGTGGTGTCTGGTTACTGATCTGGACCCAAACATCTGGCAGCCCTGCCACCTCTCCCTGACATGTGTGCACAATATGCACTTCTGCTTTGTGGGGTCTCTGTGTGGGGAGGGCTTGGCTTTTTATTTTAGAGCTGCAAGGTGACAGGTGAGCAGGGAAATAGGTACTTTTTTGTCTGGGCTGGTGAAACATTATCTTTTTTTGCAAGTTGCTGTTTGAAGGGGTGTTTCCCAGAGCTGTGGGGCCGTTGAGCCCCTCTGAATGGGAAAGGGGAGGTTGCCATCCACGCCTGCTGGCTGTTTCTCCATGTACTGCTCTTCCCTGGGACACTGCAGAGAACAGCCCCAGGTCAAACCAACCATATCCTCATTTCCCTGCTCATTTCTCTTCTCTGATCCCAATCTAGTTGGGATCTTGCTATGTTGGTTTCCTCTCCCTCAGCTTTACATATTTTAGGAAATGGGAGTTTCATTCATTGGTTTGCCCCCTTCTACCCTTTGAATTCTGGTGTTGGCTTCCCCTCCTGGCTGCCCCACTGGAGGTTTTCTAGGAGATATTAATGCAAACACTACTAGAAATGTAGACTTTGGCCTTTCTTCTGTTGCTCCAGACAAATAAGAACACGGATATTTTTGCTGTGCCATTTGAGAGCAGCTCTCTCTCTCTGGACTGGGGCTCCTTTTCCATCTGTAACCAGGGGAGCTGCAAAGCAGGAACACAAAGGAAGAGATAACCAAATCCCACAAATAAATCATTCCCACTGTGCAGTCTGAGTTATGGCCAAAGCTGGGAAATCAACCTCCTTGGTGAAGCTCAGGCTCATGGTTTGTGTCCAGCCAGGGCTATTGTACATCTGGATGTTCAGGATACAATACCTGCTTTTAAATATCCTTTGAATGAATTTTCATTATTATTATTATTATTTAAGTGATGAATGAAGAAAACTCTCTAGTCATAGACTGCAGGAGGAATGTAGGATTATTTTAAGCTTTTGGTTTGTTTGTGGCTTTTATTTGTTTGGTTTGGGTTTATTTTTTAGTTCTTTTTAGTCAATCTAACAGGAAAACCTATAAATACATGGGCTTTAAAAATAGTATGGTTCAGTCCAGGCTCTTGAAAATGGAACTATTTCCAATATCCTGATTTCTCAGGATTTTTCAGTGCCCAGTATTTATGATCTTCCCCATCCAGTTTATCTGTTGCCAAATACCATCCAAAAATTCCTTGGTGACAAAGTATTTTTAATCAGACTGTTTAAGATCTAGTTTTGGTAGAACACTTATTTCATGTCAGCTGCAATACTACTCAATATGGTGTTGCAATTAGGGCTTCTTGAAACAAAATTAGGACACTTATATGTTAGGATAATATCTAGTGCCATCAAAAGAAGTTGAAATTTAATTAAAGGGTAGCAGTCTTTGAAAAACTTCTGTCATCCTATTAGCAATAAATTCTACTTTGGTTTTTGTCTTGCATGAAGACAGAAAACAAAATGCAAAATTCAATAGAAAAATGTACCAGTGTGTTTCCCTCTGGGAATGATTTGTTGTTTTGAGTCCTGCCATGAATGAGGGTCTCAAATGAATCAAAGAAGGTTTATCATGTTCTCACCAGTGATTTAGGGGGAAAAAAACCCCATGAAATGGCATAGCTACTTTTATTGATTCAATTTGTGTGCTGTGTTTGTTTTTCTTTCATGAATCATATTTGAATGGGCATTAGGAAATATATTTAAATAATGTCTTTTGACTGTTGTCTGTATTTCTATCTTTAATTTTTCAGTGTATACTTGCCAGCTATATTTGCCAAATTAGTTGATCTCAGCCACCAAAAAATAAAGATTTCAGGATCTAGATTCTTGTACTGACATCAGCTTCCGTGTCTCCCAGCTCTGCACATGGGCTAAGATTAACGTAAGAGTTTTCCTTTGTGATAAATTTTTTCAATAGCATTGTACTGGGCTAAATGTTATTCTCTGAAGTAGAACTATTTGATATTTCCTTCAGTTACTGGTCACTGAAATAATCTGAAATTCACCATGGGTATATCTGTTATCAATGTCTCACCAATTCATGGTCTCCCTGGCATAATACTATGAATTAATTTTTAATATCAATACTATAAATGTATGACATAGCATGAAGATAATTAGTTTCCCTTACAGATCCTAATTCAAGGAATGTCAGACCTCAGAGACAGGTGTTTGGTTTTTTCCATGGATTATTTGCTCACTGAGTCAGGGTGGTACTTGAGGTATTTTACCAAAGAAGTGTGGCAGAGAGTTTAATGGCCTGGAAGGACCAAAACACAACACCTTGTTTTAGAAGAAAGTAAGAGATTATGTTTTTCTGGAGTTTGGGTAATATTTTAGTTATTTAGGGAGTAGTAAGGATGTCATTAATTAAAAGAAGCAACAGGAAAATTGTGAATAGCTTTTTTAAAAAAATAACTCATTAAAAACCCAGCCTTTTCTCAAAATATGACAAGAAATGTAGTAGAACCAACCTTCCCGTTTCCTAAAGGATTATTTTACCCCAGTTATTCCACATGAACTTGGGATATTTGCAGGGCACAGCCATGGCCAACCATAATCCACTTGAAAAACTACACCACCAAATTGCTGTATTTGATCATTCTTTCACCAAATAAAATCATTTGCATTTGGATGCAAAATACATTCTGCAAATGAAGAGGGAAACTTTTTCCTGCTTTTTTTGCCTAATTCCACATCTGCTCTCATTGATGGCCGGTTCAGAGGACACCAAGAAGGGCAGGAATACAAACCAAACCAGAATGAGGTGGCAAACAGAGTCTCCAGGAATTTGGAATGGCAACTGCTCACATCAGCCTCATCTCTAACTCTGCTGTCTTTTTCAGAGTGGAAGGATGTTGAAGCCTCATTTTGCAGCTCTGCCATTATGCTTGGAAAACAGATGGTTCTGCCCAGCCAGGTTTTTTTTGTTCTGCTGCAATAAAAAGCAAATTTCATTCTTTATCCTGCACAGAAATTCCTGGCTGCAGGTTCATGGCAGTTTGTCCTGCTGTGGTGCCTTTGGTCACTCTCCCAAGCAAGCCCAGCAGGGCAGACCTGCAGGACCTCACACACCTCCCAGTCTGGTCAGGAGATTGTAAAGGACTTTGGACAATTCACCCTCCTGCCCTCAGTGTGAACCACTCTGACCCAGGCAGGTGCCCTCAAATATGATTTTTACCAAGGCAGTGAAAAGCTCAAATTGTCGTGGCAGAGCTTTCCTTTCACTTGGCTGCTGTTTGGTTTTGGCAAAGTCTGGGAAGAAAAAAACACAAAAAAACGGTTTGTCCTTTCCAAGTTTGTATTTTTCCAAGTTGGATTTTTACCTTTGAATGCACACTGAATGATGTTTGTGTCCTTCTTGTACGATTGCTTCTCTTCAAGGTGAAGCTGATAAAGAGGAAAAGGCCTTGGAAAGGAATTGTGTAAAGTCCCTAAGAAAGCCTGTTTCCACTGAAGAACAATTTTTGGGTTTTTTTTTAATTAGATGATGTCTTCCTTCTGAATTGACTTCCCCCTTATGTAATGTTTTATTTTCCTGACTTGTTCAGGACATAAATAAAACCTGGAGGGACATTTTTAGTACCGTGAGGGCTGAATCAAGTACCTGATTATTCCCTGGAAGTAAGCTCAGCCTCTTAACCTGACAGTATTTCTGAGCCAAAACTGCTTCTTTTCCTGCCACATGCTGCAGTCCTGCAATCCATGTTGTATGATCTGGGTAACTGGCACACAGATAAAACCACATCTAGGATGTCAGCTCCTTTGAAAACACAGCAGAGCCCTTGCTGTTACACACATTCTGTATAACAAGGAGAGGGTGTTGGGTTCCCTTTATTAATTAATGTCAGGGCTGAAGCTGCTGACACTGAGCAGAAGTTTCTTTTGACACAGTCCTGTCACAAGGACCTGACACCTGCAGCCTGTGTCACACCTCTTGTCCATGTCCCTGAGATCTGTGCTTGCACACTGGGAGTAAAAGCAAACAAGGAATTCTGAGGGAATTTCTACATATTCCACCTCAGTACTGATTGATTTAAGCCAATCTTTCAGTGACTGCTCATTTTCCCCATATTTTTGATGGTGTCCTTATTATGGTTTCCTTTCCATACAGGTTATTTCTATGAGAAGTGTTCTCAGAACCCGTTGTTTGGTTCTGCTTTCAGATAAGCTGTCCCACTGAGGAGGCTCTGCAGAGACTCAAATGAGAGAAATCAATTGTCTGTGCTTGTTCCTTTTGTGGAGTTGGTGGAGTGTGTCCTCCCAGGATTCTCAGCTTGTCACAAGTGCAGTGGGATGTGACAGCAGCTTTTTTACTGTAGTTCTGTGCTTGTAAATGCTGTGCATTTCTTTTCAGCATCTTCTCCAAAAATGCAATATTTGAATAGAAAACACTGGAGTACACTGTGTAATACAGACCATATTCAAGTCAGATATGATTAACTGCTTCTGTTACATTCTGTTTTTCTGTAACTCTTATTTGCTTTAGCCTTGTACTCCAGACTCCACTGTAGTCAGAACTGCACAAACACATAAAATGCTGCCTTTCTGAAAGAGCCTTTTTCCATACCAAAACGGGCCTCCCACCCCAATGGGCTTCCTCATTTTGCAGAGAACCATTCTCTTGCATGAAGTGAACAAATTCTTTGAGTTTGAAACCCTTCCAGATCTCTCTTTACTGCATAGACTCTTTAGCTTTTTATTGCTGCAGTAAACTGGGGAAGCTCCATCAAGCTGATGTTATTTGTGTGTGCTTTACAAATGCACATAGATGAAAAATGCAGAATTGTTACCTCTAAAAAATGGCATTAGAAGGACATCAGTGGTTCAAATGCCATAATTCAGAGGCTGCAGGTTCACTGTATGTTCAACTTCGTGTGTGTAACCCAGTCTTTAAAGGCAGAATCACTGAGAATTTTTCAGTGACTATTTGCCTGGGGTTGTATGAAAATGCATATTTTTAATGGGTGTTCCCTCATTTCTGAAGGTTTGGCTTTGACACCACATTATTCCCTTGGCAGAGGTGCTTTTATTTATGTCTGTCTTAAAATGTAAATTCCAGTAGCTCTGATGTCCAATTAATGTTGTTTAACTCTCATCATCACATTCCCATTTATTTTAATGCTGCATCTCAGGTTCCTAACAAGTGTTGAAACTAGAGTCTTTGAAAGAAAACCATCTCAAGAAGCAATACAACCCCCCACTTCCAATTTAAAAAACAAAAACAAAAACAAAAACAAAACAAAACAAAAAAACAAACAAAAAAAAAAAAAACCAAAAAAAACCAAGGAAACACAACAAGAGAGTTTACTGGTACTTAAAGTCAGCAATTTAATCAAACCCATGAAGAATACAGTAGCTTTAGAGAATAGATTTTTGCTTTTCCCTCTCTGGTTTAGCTATTTTTGTGTTCCTGTTTCACAATTGTCTGGGTTTTGTTCCAGTGGATGTTAATCTTTTGGTTTATAAAATTATTATTATTATTATTTCAAAGCCTGTCAGAGGTTTGATGGGGAAGTCACCACGAGGGGAAAGTGTTGGCAGAAGGATCTCAACACTCTGCTCTTTATCCTTTGTGTGTGTGTGTGTTACTAGCATAGCCACCCTGCACTTCCAAAAAATAAACACTATCAAGAACTTTTGCTTTCTGCCACATTTCTGAATATTAATTGTTAGGCAAGTCTGTGCTTAAAATCAAGTTCTTTCAGAAGCATAAATCTGTCTTGTAATGCACCCTTGTGAAGCTTCACGACCTTTAGGAATATGCAGATTTCCAAAGCACGTTTTGGGAGCATCCTGCTGGGCACTCAGGAACTAAAATGCTTCAAATCAGTGATATTTTTAGAACCCTTGGGCAGAATTTTCTCCTTTTCTCTGTTTTGCTGGTTTCTGTGTACTAGTATCAGTGGGACAGTGTTATATGACTCCAGGCATGAAGATTTTTTGGCACAATAAAATTTATTTTTTTTATTAAATTTTCCAACAATCCCAACAGCTACTGCCAATTTATGTCACTTGGAAACTGAGCTACTCAACCATAATATTTTCATATTATTGCTTTGGCTTAGGACATTTCTCCCTTGGGTTAGGCAAGCTGGATGTGAAGTCTGGTGAGGGTATTGAAGAAAAAGAAGTTTAGAAGAATGTTTAAAGTTAATCTGAGATAAAGCATATACCTCACTTTCGAGGAGGTAAACACATTTTTGAAGGGTTGAACAGGATTTTAGCTGTTTCTTGTTATGCTCTTTTTGCCACCAAGCTGAAACTTTGGCTTCCAGCCCCTTCTGAGTTACTGTGTTGGAAAGAGTCACCTGCTGTGTAATGGACATCTGGGTAAAGCTAAAGGGTTTTATTTAAGGGGATGCTGGTTGGTGCTTTGAACAGCCTTCACAAGAGGTGTGGCTGTTTTTGAATTCTGTAATTTTCAAATTTTTGCAGTTGATGGAGTTTTTTGGTGATGTGAAAGGTGAACCTCCTTTTTCTCTGCTGTTTCTGGGTCAAGAGTTGCTTTAAACCTCTGTGTGGAAGTGGAGAGAGGGGAGGCAAAGGGAAAGAGAAGTGTAATTTCATTTTTCTGTACCTTAACCTCTGTGTTCCAGACTGCTCCCACCCTTCCACCTGCAGTCTGAGTTATTTGGGAAGAGTTATTTCCACTGCTGCAGACTGTGATCTGGCCAGTGATCTGGGAGCAGGTTATTTACTTATCCAGATTTCCTGTCATCACTGGATGCAGGAGCTGAACCTTTCAGTGACATTTGCATTTGCCTCAGCTTTTCAAGGCACTCTTACTGGTTGGGAAGCTGAGCTTCTGCTGCCCCATGGAAATAATAAAAAGGCAAAAGAATTAATAGCCTAGAGGTGTGTGCTGTCATAATTCTGGTTTCTGTGGGGTATGACATATGAATGAGCTGGACTGATTTGAGTTCTCACTTTGGGAACTGGCCAAGGCCAGATTCTCTCAATTCCCATCAAGCAAAGATTAATAACAAACTCATAACAAACTCAGCTCATCAGTCAGTTTCTTCATGGCCAGTGATATTCCCACTTTTCAAGCTAACCTGGGATATCCTTTGTGAGATGTCCAGAAAAGAGGAAGACATATGCAGAAGAAGAATGATTCTGGATGAGTGGCTGGTGAATTTCCTTGGAACCCCAGCCTGATGTGATGAGGGATTGGCTGTGTCTGCTCATTAACGAGTTAACTGGAGAAAGAAACTCTTATTTCAGGGGCTCTGAAAATGGAACTGAGAAATCCAAGGAAGCCAATTGGTGTCTAGTGTAATTTAGCTTTCTTTTACCCTTCCCATTTGCTGGTTTGGCTCTTTTTTGTGTGTGTATCAGGGGCAGGAGGAGTGAAGGAGGGGAAAGGGTCTTGTATATACAGAAATATTGGATAATTTCAATTACTGACAGAACCTGTTGGAAAACCGTTGTCTGGTGGAAAATCCAGTGTCTACTAAATCCACTTTTTCCATGTGAGAGCCTGAAATATTGCCAAAACACAGCAGGAAACCCAAACTGCAGTATATTGTTTCAGGTCAGTTTGGTGCCCATTAGAATTTAGTTGAATGCATTGCAAACATTTAGTTTTAAAACAACTTAATATACCTGCTTTTTCCAAGCAGTACATTCCCCTCCAAGGCCTGAAATCCAAGCTGCATTTGTTTCCTGAAGCCTGAGCTGGCCTGAGGGCTATTTCTGACATGAAATAACAGTTTTCCTTTAACCAGTCTTGTTTGTAACGTATCATGGTTAGTCTTGTGCAACTCATCATGGAGTCACACAACTGGAATTTATTATGAGAGATACAGAAAGCCTAAAGTAAATGGGATCTGAACTGGAACTTCTCCATGGCAGTGGGAAATGTGTTGAGATTAACTCGGCTGAAGTGTTTTGTTTCTGTTCAATAGATTGAAATGAGATGCTTTTGTTTAAAAATTATAGAAATCAATGAATGTTGATAGCAAGAGAAATGCAAGTGAAAATCTCCTTGGCCTCCAGAAACTGTGTATGAATTTTTTTTCTTTTTTCTGGTTTTCCTGGTATCCAAAATCACCTTAAAATTGTGAGAGAAAAGAAATGGATAAGCTTTATTTGACATTAGTGTGATTAAGTTATATTGATGTGTGCTTGAAACATCAAAACTTTTCAACAAAGAACGGAAGTTTGAATCTTGACAATGGATGTTAAAATTTAGGCACAGCATGGAGAGCATAGGTGTGATGTAGGGAGGCATCTGAGGGAATTCCTTCAGCCCACAGGGAGCAATTTTTGTAAAGGCAGACATAGCTGGAGGAGGGGAGGAGGTGGAGATGAAATGTTAATTTGTAAGCACTTCTGTGCTATGTTTATTTACACATAGATGTTCTCATATTGATACAGAGATCTGGAGACCTTCCTGAAGAGAAGGGCAGAACAGTGGATCTGTCCAATTGTGTTCTGGGAATTTAACACCATCTTGTTCCTCTCATCTTTCCTCTCTTAGCACAATTCCCTCAGTTCACTCATTTTTGTATTAAAGCTCCAGTGCTTTAGTAACATAATATTGGTGTCCAACTGCCAAAGCAAATGTAGGGCGTAGATTTTCATTAGTCAGAGCTCTGGAAGCTTTTATTTGATTAACTATTCTAAAGCAACACAAGAGTTGCGTGATAAAAGCTTTGCATGCTCCTTTTACCACATGTGCTTACAAGAGGAAACTTGGGGGGGTTATTTATATATTGTGGTAAAAAATTGCATTAGCACTTGCTGCCTCAGCAGACTCCTTGGGTTTTGCTGGCGTTCTCCTCTGATTATCCACTGGCCCTATGCAGTAAAACATAATGAAGGGCTTTGGGGACGTTTCAACACATCAATTATCAGTTTTATACAAAGGGCCATCCGTGGCTTGCCTGGTTTGATAGAAAGACCTGTGGCTTTGGTTCACACGGTAACGATGGGCAATTCCCAAAGGGCCAACAATACCCAATCATAACATGAGCCTGGAGCTGGGCAGATACCTTACCACTGCCAGAAAGGATAATTCTGATGGCCTGTTAGAGCCATTCTTCATTGCCACGGCTCTGTCACAACAGCCATTCAGGCCGTGTCTGGGCTGTGCCTGGTTTGTTGTTGTAGCTCCTGGGGTGGAAGTCAGCTGTGTGTAACCTGTGTCAATAAAAGCCCAGCACAAGCAGTGGGGTTTGTGTGTCATTAGCCATGTTGTCATGGGCTCTTTGTTTTCCCCTCTGGTGGCTGCTGAGGTCAGACGTCAGTCTGGGGGCACACAGAGCAGGGCTCTGATGGTGCAGAGATTACCTCATTAAAGGACTATGTGCTATATTAATAGTGGCTTTGCCAGTGTTACTTTAGGTAAACCCTTGCTTTTTCTGGCCTAGTCAAAACACTGAAACACTTCCTGTTAATTATGAGCTTCCATCCATGGCGCCTGGAGAAGAGACAGATGGAGTAGATGCACCTCTGAGGCTGTTTCCTGCCTTCTTGTTTGCTGCAGCTTATAAATTGGTGTTATGGTAATAGTGGAATGGGAGGGCTGGAAGGGACGGAGGAAGAGAAGGAGGAACAAGTCAGCTGCTTTTCTCTTCCTGCCTCTTCCCACTTTCTGAAAGGGCTGTGCTGAGAGGCAGTGAGCTAACTTAAGAAACATGGTGTTATCCTTGGCCACACCCTGTCCATGGAAAACCATGTGTCAGCGCTGCTGTCAGAGATGCCTCTCCCCTCAGAGCAGCCTCCACAGGCTTCCCTGTGTATCCTGGGATGACCTCTCACAGGCAGCACACACTGTGGTCCCTTGCTGGCCTTCTGATGCCTTAAGTTTTTTAGCTTTTATGTTTTTCAGATACTTTACTGTATCAGTGTATCACTCTGAACTCCATATAGAGCGTGAGTGAGCTCTCTTCTCATTTTTGTCAGGCTAAACAATTCTTCCAGGCCAGAGAACCAAGGGCACAATCTGCCTCAGGCTCTGGAAAAGTATTAAAAAAAGTGAATCGGGGGTAAGACCAAACTGGGGGTCCATAATTCCATTACCTGAAGCTGTAATTGGAGAATTAATCCCTGATATGCAAATAGACCAAATTTATATCTGTCTGAAAAACTTGTGACCATCGTCCATCTGGGGAGGTTCATCATCCTCTACGAGGCTTTTGGCTGCCCAAGGTGTGCCTGTTGAAGGCCTTTCATAAATACCCACTTTATTCTCTTCACTCTGTCCAGCCCCTGCTCTAGGTAGCTGCTCCAAGGCATCACTTCTTCCTTAGCTGGGCTTGCAGCTCTGCTCCACCCCTGTGCTCTGCAGCCTCCCTGCACTGGGGGCTGGGATCCAATGACCCCTCTGCCTTCTTTGTGTTGGCTCCCTGGAAAAAAGAGAGCTGTTAGACTTCAAAATTGGCCTTCAGGAAAAGAGTCTTTAGCAAAAAGAGATGTTTTAAGGTATCCAGCAGCCTCTGTTTTAGAGTTTAGAGATGGCATTAATTTTGAGTCTCGTAGCCTTGATTGGCAGGATTGAACCATTGCTTTAAATGATTTTTGAGATGGAGAATTTGTTCCTCCTGGACAGCTGCCTCAGCAGAAGAAAAAAAAATCTGAAAATACTTTTTTTTTTCGTTTCAAACAGAGTTATTTTAAAAAATCTGGCTCTTGTATAATTTTCTGCCCTTATAGTAAAAAAAGTCTATGTGGCTTTTAATACATTCTTACGCTTTTATAGTCTGCAAAACTGCATTGCATTTTAATTGTGTGGCTCCTCTCACTGGGGTTGGAGAGAGTGGTTCAGAAATTATTTTTTTGTTTTATTTGAGAGAGGTCTTCTATAACTGAAGAAGTGAAGTTACTATAGAAATAACAATTAACCTTTTAAAGCACAGAGTCAGGTGTGGAAGTGTAGCAACACTTCCAAACTTCCTTGCTTTCACAGGCAGCCTTCTAGCTGGGACTGGCAAGTGCTGTATAAACATAAATATATATGGGAATATATATATGGGTAGAGGAAGCCTGACCCATGGGAATGTTTTGATTTTTTCCCGAGATCACACGTTGGAGGCTGGTGAAAGAGTCAGGAAGGGTGCCAAAGTTTCCTGATTTGCAGTGCTTTGTTCTTGCAGACAGACAGACAGTATCTCCTGCAGGCTGCGTGTGTGCTGGCTGCATTTACTGACATTTGCATGTACACAGCAGAGGGTATGAACATGGGATCAAATCTCTGATAAATATCTATTTCCTATAAATAAAATTACCTATTGTCTGTGAGGAGTGCAACCAATGAAGCTTGGTTTCCTATGGATTTGAGTTTCATGGCTGGACTCTCTGATGTCCGGTAAAGTCGGAGTTCCAATTGAAGCTTTTCCCACAGCTGGGATATTTGCAGAGCCTCTTGTGTGCCTCGATTCACTGGTGTCCAATAAAATAGAAGTTTATATTGCAGTCTTTCCTGTTTGTGGGGCACCACTAATGGGGGCTCCCTTTTTTTCATCTTCTTTGATGTTTCTATTTTTAGTAGGTTTATTAGAACGAAGCCTAATTGCGATCACTGCTCCTCCTCAAAGTGGTTATAAAAGACCATCTCAGCTATAATAAGGTGGAAAGCCAACAAGGATGTAAAATTATGCAGACTTTACAATCACTTTAATTTTCTTATGACACAGGGCTAAAAATTGGGTTGGCTTTTCAAGAAAGGTGTTGGGGTTTTTTTCTAATTAAAGCATGAATAAGAGCTGGTATTTACAAACGGTGATAGTACTTGAATATGATAATATGGATTGCCATCAAAGCCATAAAAAATTACTATTAGTCTAACTGATGATAATGGATACAAGTGCCTCAGGACTTCTAAGAGGAAGAACAAATCCAGTACCAGCAGGGCCTGTGAAGATGGCCAGAAAAACTGGGAATGAAAGAGTTGATACTATCCAGAAGTAAAAGCGATTGAACAGTCAATTACTTCTAGAAGTTGTTTTTTTAAACATTGAACTACTGCTAGCATTTCGAGTTATCCATCTGTGAACAAATAACAGTGCTGCTGTATGTCCCTCAGGCATTAACTGCAAACCCTTAGGAGCAATTCTAGTTTTATTCTCTTGAAATCACATATTTTTGACAAAGCAGCAGTAATAGTGTGGGTTGCAAATTGCAGTTTGTTAAAAAAAAAGGAATTAAACTGCAATTTAGCACAACCAATGAAAACATTTGTTTCACAAGTTTAAACTTTCCCATGGGAATGCTGGAGCAGCCCTTCTGATCTCTCTGTGTGTATTCAAAGGAAACATCTTTACAATACAGATGCTTGGGAAAACACTCTGGAGCACAGACATTGCTTCTCAGGATCACAGAAACACAACAGACTTACTGCTGTTTGTTTACAGTTAAAGGTTTTTAAAAATAGAAGAGCAGATTTGGGGGAGTGTTGTTTTTTATGTTTGTTTGGGTTGGGTTTTTTTGTTGGTTGTTTGTGCCTTTTATGCTGAGGGTCTTATCTTTTTCCAAACAGGGGTCGGCACAAACAAATCTTTGTGCACCTGCAGTAAAATAAAGAGGTGATTTTGATGTCTGCAGTGGATGAAACTGCTGCTGTCATAGTTGGACTTAAGCCAGTTGGATCAAATTCACCTCCCATGGGTCATGTTTCAGTGGCTCCAAAGAGACACTGGAGGAAGCTTCCACCCACTTGGTGCTTAGGTGATGTGTCAGTGTTCAAGACATGACAAATCTGTAAGAATTTTACTTCTGCATCTCTGCTGGACATGATTTTGTAAAACCTTCCCCTCCAAGAGGGATGGGTGTTACTTGACAAAACCAGGTGTCTTTCCCTGCAGGGCTAGGCACTGCTGGATCATATTTGTGCAGTGGCTCTGATGTGTGGATTGTGGTCCCCCTCACAAACATCTCAGCAAACATCTGTGCCCTGGACTGTGGGAACTGAGAAGGGGGCAAAGCTTCCATATGGCAGTTCCAGCCACACTGGTAGAACTGGCACAAATACCAATGCTGGTCATCTTCAGGACTTCCTGAAACACTGGCAGCAGCTCTCCTACCCTAATAAAATGGCTTTATGTAATTTTAAGGAGTTGGGAGAATCAGCTGGTGTTCGAAGGAGTTGTTTGTTGTGCAGGAAAGCAGAGCAAGCCATTCAAAAAGATCCTTTTCATTATCAAGTGAGGGAGCTCAGGCACTGTGGCAAATGACTGGGTAATGTCTGCAGGAGGTGATGAAATGACTCCAGACTGTTTTGAGCATTTCTTTGAAATCTCCTGCTAGGGCTGAGGGCCTAAATCTTGGTTGCTGTGATACCTAAATAAATCACCTGCACAAGGTATGAATGTAGTCTGAAGTTTATGTTTTGTGATTCAGTCTTGAGCTGTGATGGCTGTGTCATGGTATTTTGGCTGCTCCTTTAACTTGTTTTGGGTCCTGAGATTCCTCAAGGGCCAGTACTTCAGATCTTTTAGAAGGTTTCTCAGGATTGTCCCGCTAAAATTCTTGCCACATTCAGCAAACTGCATTCAGCACTGCTGAATAAAGCAAGTGGAATCAGGTACTGTTTTCCTCCTCTCTGGTCTCACTGAGGCTTCTCCCTGAGTTCAGCATCATGGCTTGCTTTGGAAAAGGTCACGTGGAAATCACATTGCACATCCGTCCTAGTGGCAATCTGGGAACATAACCTCATTAACCTCTAAGCTGCCAGCCTTTTTCCTGTGTGTCATGGATATGGTTTTGATGTGTGATCTCCGATTAGGGTAAGACAAAAATTTTGGGCAACCTTCAGCAGATCATAAAGGGTCTTTTTACAAAAGAGTGTGATCTTGAAGTGTCAAATTTCAGCTGTGGCACAAAGGAGTAATTCAGACCTTAACCACAGTTACACACTGCAGCCCTGGCAGAGGAGGACTCCTTGCTGCTGACTGCAGAAAGATCGGCCAGTAGTGATTTTTGTTACTGCTGCTTGGATGCCTGATTCATAATTCTCTGGAAAACACCTGGTGATCAGAACTAAATATAAAACAGAATTCCTAAGAAAGTTTCATATGCCATAGAAGACAGCAAGATCACTTCATTCCCCAGAGAATGTATTGGCTAGAATCAGAAAAAAGACAATTTTTTGCTTCTCGGGTGATGGAGTGTTCCTGAAGATAAACTGCTTTTGCATTCATCAAAGACAGTTATTGTTTAATTAAATTAACTGTCAGACCTTATTATAATTTGGGGGTTTTTAAATATTGTAACAGAAGCCATTGTTCACTTAAATTAAAAAAAAAACAAAACAAGTGTGTCATAGACCAACAGCTAAAGAGTCCAAAATGTCTGACTCAAACAGCTGGCCACAGGAGTGAGTTTCTCAAATTCCAGCTGCTCCTGCTAATCTCTTGCCAGCACACCTACAACAGCCTGATCTTGGCTTGTATGAGTAGCTGTCCATGTAAACTGATAAAAACATTACTGTGTCACTCTCTTCCAGTAATAGTTCCATTGAAAAGTTCCAGCTGTTGGAGGCAAAAATGTTCTGATGAGGACAATGTGGTGTTTTTCTAGTTCCCCTCACTTAGCAGTTAAGGGGATGTTGCCTTTAGCAATATTTGCCTTTGTTCAAGGCCTCCTGACCTGAGAGATCTGTTTTATAGTGCACTCGTGACCTCTCATTACTACATACACAAAACAAGACGTGGCAGAAATTACAGAAATACATCTGTTAAGTGAAAAAGGTAAAGGACATCTATCTGAAGACATATATCCTGAAAAAAGCAAACATTATTGGAAGGGACTGAAGACTCACTAAAATGAAACTGACAGTCAGCCTGGCATTCTTTACTCTCAAGCTTTAGTTTTATATTCATGCTGGTGCAGTGGCAGGTCCTTTTGTGAAGAGTGCAAAAGCCACGTTCCTGTGTCTGTCTCTACAGCTGATGTTCATAATAAATGGTTTTGGCAGCATTCAATTATTGTGGAAACTCCTATATCTTACTGTTTGTACCCCTCAAGCACTCACATGTTTATAGAGAGCTGGGTATGACCTCAGTGTATTCATTTGTCAAACAAAGTTAGATTTAAGCAGAGTAACTTTTTTACTGAGCTCATTTCACAGAATCGTTGCTATTAAAAATAGCCTTTTGAAAAACTTTGTTTAAGGGGAATGAGCTTTCAGTGTGGGTAGGGCCTGTATCCAGTGATACCAGGTTGCTCATGGTTTACAGCATCTGGATTCATGACCAGAGTGTAAATATCACTGAATGTCCCATTTTATAACTCATATGTGTCCTGACTGTCTCGGTAGCAACTTGAACAGTGTTAGATATGTCATGGTGGCTCTTGCTGCTGACCAAGAGAATTCACACTGTGTGTAGGGCCAAACACTTGGAGGTGCACAGCAGACACAACTTGCAGCCAAAGGGATTTGCAAATATTTGGAAGGGGAAAAGTGCTTCCCATGAGAGCGGTGAAGGGCTGGGAGAGGTGTCTGAAGATGGTGCGTGAGCTGTGTAATCTCCATCCTGAGAAATGCTCACAGTTAAGTGTGCAAGGCCCGACCCAGTCTGAGAGGTGGGACTGGGAATTCTGCTCCAGAGGGCTCTTGTGCTGCAGCCTGTGGGGTGATGCTGCACAGTGCAGGTCAGTGAGGCTGTTTTGGGGCTGTGGGACAGGTGTAGGGTTGTCCAATCCAAGCTGGCCTCAGGGGCTTAGGGTTGGACAGGGCTGGGAGCAACCTGGGATAGTGGAAGGTGTCCCTGCCCATGGCAAGGGGTAGAACTGGATGATCTTTGAGGTCCCCTCCTACCCAAACCATCCTGTGGATCCTGTGACTTCATGGCTCTAACCTAGGGGGTTTCATGGTTCTAACCTTGCTCTGTTGTAGTGCTGGAACCACACTTTATCAAAGAAGGTGCATCCTTGTTGACAACAGCAGAACAGGCTCCTAGAAGTAATATTTATTTTATATAATGCTTTTTTTTTTGTTTGAACACTCGCTGTTTTCCAGCAATGAGACTAGAAATTCTTATCATACTTCAATGTGCAAGAAGCCTCCAAATACTTCACATTCCATTCCCTAGGAAATCTGCACTCTGTGAAAAGTAGATGTTTTGGGAGTGGTGTAACTGGACTGTCTTTGATAAAGAGGAAAAAAAATTGAAAGGAATGGTATTGAATTGTGACCTTCATCAGGAAAAACTGGATTTGCAGTTCAACTGGATTAAATTATTTTTCATTAAGAGCGTGGTATCATTAAAGTCATTAAAACCCTATGCAATAATTGACCAAATTATTGCTAAATCTTCAAAGACTGAGCTAATAAGCATTTAAGCTTCTTCAATACATAACATTTCTCTGTAGTTTGGAAATCAACAGTAACATGAGCTAGCTCTTAATGACCTAAAGTCATTGGCCAAAACTGTTTGTGTAAAGGTTCTCTGTTTGAGGTATTTTTGTGCCCACGTTGTGTAGCTAGAAAAAATTCTGCTTGAATTGCTGTAGAAAGGAATACGTGGTCTTTTGACCTCAACATTTTGAATTGTGAATTCTTTCATTCTGAATCAGTGATAATGACTAAATAAACAGGTCAGACAGTTTCATTCAAGTGCATATTTGGAGGAGGGTTTTAAAATCAAATGTCGGGCCTCTCTGATAAGGCTGATGGGAGTGTGGCATTTGTAATGCAGCACCTGGCAAATTTAACCACGTTGGAGGTGATCTTAGAAGTACCTAATAAAGTGCATAAATACTGATCAAACTCTTTTTCCTAAAATCTGAGACTAATTAAGCAACTGTGATCATTTTGTTACAGTCTGAAGATCAATTACTTAGGAGGAAGGCTGGAATATAATAATGATAATTTCCAATATCTAAAAGGCTCCAGGCATTATTAAAGCACAGAAATACTGGAAGTGATCCAAGTGTCTCTGAGTGTTCCACTGTTAATTATTCACATGCTGGGGAGATGCTGGCAACATCAAAACAAGTGACCAAACTGCTCATAAGCACCCCTTTGTCTCCATTCCACAGAAACAAAAAAATGTGGTTTAAATTTCAGAACTGCAATTTTATTTTAGCATAATCCAGGGATGCTTCCACTGTTGTTAGGGATTGTTTGACTGGTTTATTTGTTTTTAAATTAAGAGCCTAATGTGTGGAAGTCCCAAGGTCTTCAACAACACTACTACTAAATTCTAATAATTTGAGAGAAATGTGTTTATCTATGAGGTTTTGTAGGAAGTTAGGATATTAATTTCTATCTATAAAACAAAATAGCTAACTATTAATGGATATACAATAGCTTTGTGGTATTTTGACCAAGAACACCACCTGGGCCGTTAAGAGGTTGCTGATATTGCTGTTTATTTCTGAGATCTGATGCAGGGTTGCACATTTAGAAGCTTTGATGTGATTGAGCTGTGTTATTGTGTGGTTGAGCTGCATTAGTGAAGGTTGGGTCTGAGAGAGAATACCAGCAAGGTGAAACAATTGGGTTTTTATAAGTGTTCTCTGCATGTTTCTAAATACGATTATTGGACACCTCTGTATCCACTTTGTATCTCTATAAATCCCTGTTTTATATTTGATAAAGAAAAACCAGCCTGTAAAAGAGAAGCTCCTGCTGGGTTAGGATGTGTCCCCTAAGTTGGTTATGGATTCTCCATGAGCAGTAAGATTGTTTTTCCTGATCTGGTGCTGGCTGAAGGTTCACCTGCATGGTCTGTGTGGCTCAGTTCCCTGCTCAGGAGGAGGAAGGGTGAGCAGTTGTTTCCAAGCTCACTGTAAGCATTACAGCTCACACTTCCTGCTGTGTAACACTGAATCATGATGCATTTTGAAAAGGGGTTTCCAGCACCCAGATGTGCCACAGAAACCCTTGTGATGCACAAGTGCTTCTGAAAGATGTGAGAGCATTGGAGGGCACATCAGACACCCTTTTCCTGAAAAGAAAACAGAAATAACTTCTCTCTAGTACTTGGAAACTTTCGTTTATTTTACATTTAACCAGATGCAAATATATATATATATATATATATATTTTTTTTTTTTTTTTTAAGGTGGCATTTTAATCTGCAGCTGTTCCATCTGTCTGGCAGAGTATCACCAAGATGTTTAGGACTGGGATATCTGACAAATCCTTGGCACTGGGGGAATAAAAAGGGAAGGCTTAAAAAGGGAAGGCTCAGCCACCTGATGGGAGGGTGTAGAAAAAAATTCATCCCTGTGACAGCACAGGGGAGCAACAGATCCAAGCTGGGCAATGGGAAATGCTGTGTAGATACAGAGAAATGTTTTGTCCTCATGAGAGGGATGGGGGACTGGGACAGCTGGTGGTGGAAGAGTGGGGACTCTCCATCCTTAGAGAGATGCACAACTTGATAAGACCAAGCCTTGAGTTATCTGGCCTGTGTTTGGCTGTGTTTTGGACAGAATCCTGGACCAGATGATCTCTGTGCACCCCTTCCAAATATTAAGGGTTGTCTGGTTCACTCCAGGATTCCTGAAGCAGTGATCTGTTACAAAATAAAGAAAATCAGCAGTTAATAGGAGCCATTCAAACTTACTCAGGTGCTTTGGAGGAGATTGTGCTTATTTTGGAAAGTGATTGTTGGTTCTGTAGCCACTGTGAACTGGTACCAGGTTTGACCAGGAGAAATTCATGTAACAAAAGTAATGAATGGCTCTCCTGAAGCCATCTGAACAGCCCCATTGTTTCCTTAATGTAATAGCTTGGATATTATCCTAGAAACCTATTAATATATTTTTAATCATAAGATATACCCTGTAGAATATTCTCCTGATTTATCTTTGTTTTGGAGGACGCATAGAGATACTTTATATCTTCTTGTTAATCCAAATATGTGTTTTGAAAGAACAGCTTATAATAGGAAAATCATGATATCATAACTCACAAATTAGAACAGCCATGGGGAAATGCATAATCACAAGATTAGCTCCAAGATTTAAGTGAGGTCAGAGACTTGACTCACCAGTTGTACTTTGACTTTTTTTTCTGAATTAAATGAGGGAACTGTGTATGAAGCACAGAGGCAGATAAGCTCTATGGTTCATCTGTAATATTTGTTTCATTCCCATTATGGGGGGTGTTGGTTTTTGGCATTTCTGGTTCAGGATAGCAGTAATGACTCTCTCTTGCTATCAGCATTATTGGGCATTTACCTCAAACCTGGTGGTTGGCTGTACATAATTTTTCCAGAACACCATGATAGAAATTAAGGTTTTCCATTCTCACTCAGCTGTAAAAACACTTCTTGTTGCTTTTCTTTCCTCTTTCCTTATGGAGCCATTGGTAAATTAAAGGAAAGAATTGGCTGTCCCTTATCAGGTACCATAAATTAAATAAAACTAAGTTATTGGTGTCATTCCTTGGCACCAATTTTTTTCTTGGAACATCCTTTTTTTGGGTTGTGCTGGCTCCATTACTACAATTGAGAATCAGAAGTGCATCCTGGCACTGGAATTACTCAGATGAGTTTTGAACTACAGATCCAGTAAAAAAAAATCAGGAGCAGCAATTTATATACTTAGGCTAAGCATGGTAGAAATTCAGTGTTGGTTCCTGGCACTAAAACATTCAGACGTGTTTGCAAATGTGTTAAGTGCTTTGTAATCCAACTGGCATCTCTTCCATCCAAAAAAAAACCCCCAAAAATTTGCAGTCCAGAATGCAGCAGAACACACTTGCAGTTTGGCATTGATTTTTTCTGAACCAAATGTTAAAGCAGGTAATTGATTTTTGTTGCTCATTTTTCCCACATCTTTCACAAGAAAGATGAAAGGTCTTTAATTGACTGCATTTTAAATGCTATCACTCATGAGAGCTGCAAGGCTTAGAAACAGATTTTTACAAGCCTTGGTATCGTTTCTTAGTCACAGATGAAGACTTTACACAGACCTAGATATTTTCTGAAGGGAAAAGATATTCTCCCTCACTACATGAGCAGCTAGCCACAAGAAAAATGAAATCTTAGGCTTATAGGCTACCAAAAAATGTTCTTTCATGTTAGGAATGATGTCTTTAGCAAGTATGCTCGTTTAAGTCAATGACCTAAAAATGAATGGTTGATTTCTAGTATCTGGTGGAATTGGAAACAAAAGTATTTTGCCTAAAATTCAGCACATGTGTTTCTAATGGAAGCACATATTGCTGCAGTCTCCTGGCTCTGAAGCTTTTGATCCATATGCCCAAACATTTCTATTCACCTGCTTATTTAAAGATAGGTTGATTCTGCTCATAACTTAAATTGAAATCGTGGCCTTCACTAAAAGGGAAAGAGAGAAGCTCCACTTTTCCCTTTGGACAGGAAAACCCTGGAAAGCAATTAGTGGGAATCTGCAAGAGGAAGTTTTATACTCCACTCCTCTGTGCTTTCCAACAGAACCAGCCCTTCCAGTTGGCAATCATTGTGAGCAGATGCAGGGCAGAGAAAAAGGGCAGAGTGAGGTATGGGGATCATATCTGGCTCTTCCCTGAAGTGCTGGATGAGCAGGGGGAGCCCAGTTCCCAACAGGAACCAGCCCCAAGTCCAGCATGGCACAGAAAAATGCCTCCTTGAGTTTCTTCCTTTGGGGCAAGAGGAAGAATTCATTACCAGTATTGCTTTGACTGTTCAGAGGTCACCTAAGCCTTGGCACACCTGAATTTTGCATGACCATTACCAAAGTCTCAGTGTGGTGTGAGCACCCAGCACTGTAAATGGTGGTGGGAAGTGCAGGACAGTTCCTGCACACACCCCCTGGGTTCTGAGGATGGTGTTGAGCCCAGCCTGGGAGCCCTGCTCTGTCACCACTGCTTTTGTTTAAATTTCTCCCTTGAAAACTGCCCCTTCAGAATATAGAGAGTATCAAACATTTAAAGCCAGGAAGACTGGATTTTTTTTTTTCTCTCTTTTTAGAACAGGCACTTAAACACTTGTGTGTGTGTGTGTGTGTGTGTGTGTGTGTGTGTGTGTGTGTGTGTGTGTGCAGGTTTGGCAAGCACTCTCTGTACAATGCAGGTCTCTGGTGAAATCAAAGTCAGCTGATCAAGCTGCACCTTTGGAAATGCAGTAAAGTAACTTCTTGGAAAGGCAAGATTTTTAATTTGATTTGACATGCATACAGAAAATTAAGTTAGAGAGCCCCAGGGTGAATAATTTGTTCACTTGTAGATACCTGATGTTTCTGACAACTCAACGGAAAACTGGCATTCAATCCACTATCTCCAGAGCTTTTCTAGCACTTTTACATCACAGCTGGAACTCTCCCAGACTGTGACCTCCATCCTCTGGCACAGCTGCAGAGACTCAGCCAGGTAAATCCTGGCTGCTGGCCTGGGTGAGGAGTTTCTGTTGGCCTCCAAAAACACCTTTTTTTTCCCTTCCCTGGAGGAAGACCATCTCCAACTTCAGAACATGGTGATATCCTGAAAAATTCCTGTGTTCCAGAAAGCAGCTACCTTTTCAGCTGACTCCTTGAGAGTGTGTGGCAGCATGGGTAACAGAGTGATGGTTAAATCTGGATGCTGTATGGAAAAGGGGAAGTCAATTTAACAGATATTATGAAAAGGGAAAGCTTTGATTCGTGCAAGTCAGGAAGGAAGTAAGGATGATGAAGGCAGGGCTACCTCAAACTGGGAAGGAGGGGGAGGTGGGTTTGAGGTTTC
This sequence comes from Trochalopteron elliotii, assembly GCA_024734555.1. NCBI lineage: Eukaryota > Metazoa > Chordata > Aves > Passeriformes > Leiothrichidae > Trochalopteron > Trochalopteron elliotii. Next base: position 1,669,871 of record JANPWX010000069.1, on the reverse strand, counting down.
TTACACACATCATTTTCTGGCTTTATTACAAGTTCTCTGTGGCAGACTAATAACTTCTCTGACCTCAGGTTGTCTCTCTCCAATTTAGGCTTATTAAAGATAACTATCAAGCCTTTTCTCCACATATATAAATCCATAATTAACTCTGGTTGCAGCACAGACTGTAAGGGGACTGCTGCCTTACAGGCCCTTCAAAGAATTTGAAATCCCTTAGAAGACATTGTCCATTTAGTCCTTAACTTCTTATCAGTGGCATTTCCTGCTAGCCTAAATACACCCCCAATTAAATCACATACCTCAGCCTTCAGCCTGGCTTACTTGGGTAGTTTCTACTGCTCAGTGAGCTTTCTTTCTCCCTGCTTTTTCGTTTGTTCTTTTTAAAGAAGGATTTTCATACCCAAGAAAGCTTTCAGACATGCCAGACGTAAATCCTGGCTGACGTGGGGTGATGCAGATCTGACCAAAACTGCCTTGGTTCCACAGAGAAAGGTCTGGGAAGATCCAGAGAAGGAGCTCTGCCTTTTCCACACTGTCCTTTGAACATGTTACAAAAAGACTTGACTGCCAGAAAAGGGAATAGTAGGTAAAAAGGTGTCTCAGGTGCAAAAGGCACCTGAAAAAGGTCTGTGAAAGGCGTGATGTTCCCGTGGAAATAAATCTTAAGGAAAGCAGAAGGATGAGTGCAGTGATTGCTTCTTGGCAAGCCCCAGCAGTGGTGACTCACCACATTTCTTGACTAGAAAGAAAACAATCTCTCCTTCCTTACACATGATTAATTTCTTGAAAGGCTGTTAGCAAGGTGACAGCATTGTTCTTTAAACAGAAATGATTTTGTTTGTTTTTCAAGACGTGGCTTTCTGTTCATCTAATTATTTAAAACACCAGTGGAAACTTGGAGCTCTCTTGCTGTATTTTTTGTGTTTGTGCTTTCCCATCTGATTCAGTTCTGGGAGTTCTGAATTGGATCAATGTCATTTTATGGGTAACAGATTCCAGTGTCTCCAACCCAGGACTGTTACCCAATGGCAGGATCAGGCAGAAATAGAAGTTAGTTAATTGTAGGGCTCAGCTGTCAACTTAGACTTAAAACAAGAAATAGGGAAAGGATTGATTTCCCTATTTTTATGTGGAGGTTTTTCTTCCTTATTTTTATTCCTCAAGATTGACTTTGTGTCAAAAAGATTTAAAAGAAACCTGGCAGACTTTGTGCTATGTGTATATCTGGCTGTATTTGCTATTTAGATGCAGCATAAATATGGGATTCAAAATATTCAAAATTGGGATTCAAAATATTTTAGGTGAAATGCTATGACCTCCTGCTTTCTTCAGACTGCTGGAATATGCATCACTCAGCTGTCATGGGTGATGATAATAGTTCATTAAAAATGGCATCATTTGGCAAGCATATTTCTCTAATAGTTCGTTAAAAATGGCATAATTTGGCAAGCATGTTTCTCTAAGCATGAGAAAAAGCAGCAGCACTCCAAAAAGAAACATTTAAAAACATACTGACAATTTTGTCTCACCGTCCTTCAAATTTTTAGTAAAAAAATCTTAATAGAAAGAATTTCAAGGAACATTTTGTTAGGACAGGATTGTCCATCTGCCACTTTCCATATGAGCACTATTTAAACACTGGACTCAAGATACCCCCTGTTGTTCCTTATCTTTAGTCCCTTGTGCTTGAGTCAACAATATCTTTTATATCTATATTTTTGTGATGGTCTAGAAATCTCAGGAGCCTCCCTTATCCTGCTTTTCCTGAATTAAGGACCCTCCTTATGTTTTGTGGTTGAGAATAATGCCATTCACATAATCATGTTCTCCTGTGAAATGAAAGGGAAATTTCCAGTTTTTTACAGCCCATTAAAGATCTGTTTGAAAATAAATTTTCTCATTCACTATTTTATTACGGCTTTTAACATAGAACTGTAGCAGATTAAAGGAATTAGTAAAGGAATGGGTTTTCATTTCAAATACACAACTGGAATTTTTCATACTGTTGTAATATTTTTTAGTCGTCTTCCACTCTCACACTTTGAATTTTTGTAAACTTATAAATCTGAAACTAGATTTTTTGAGTTTGATTCTAGATTACCTGAGCTACTTAGTTTTCCACAGTCATGCATTTTCTTCAGTGCCTTTCTCTGCATCCTGGGCATAAATGTGATTCCTCATTTGGGCCTTGAAATACTACATTATATAGGGATAGGTGGAAGAAATGGGATTTTTCCTGGATTTCAGTTTAAGACAGCTGGCAGGTTTGCCTCTCCTCCTCTTAAAACATGATATTTACTGTCCTAGCATTTCATCCTCTTGGGATATTTTTATTTAGGGGAGAACCCAATATTACCCTCAGCGAGGACATGCTGAGCCCAGAGCCATTTATTATGCTGTTTTTCTTCCTGAATTTCGAACTGCAACTTTGCTGGGTTTTTTTCATGGGGGGGAAGAGTGGATGCTGAAGATCCAGTTACAGGTTTTTGTTTGGCTTCTGGCCCTGAGGAAAATCCTGGCCTGGAACAAAGCAAGCCTAGTAGGTGTTGCTTTAAAAAAATCCTCTTAGGTCGCTGTGTGTCAGCTGAATTGGAGAACTTTCACCAGAAAGTCTATTGCCACAAAGTGTTTGCTGATGGACTGATGTAGGACGTGGAGATGCACTGCTCAAAACTCAAACCCATCCTGTTCATGGATTTTCTGTGTGCACTGCAGGGTGCTGGGACAGTGGCAGAGCCTCAGGCAGCAATCTCTGCTTGCTCCATCCATCCCACCTCCATCCTGCCCACAGACAGGGACAGGGGTGGGGTCTGCCAGGCTCCCGTGGGAAGGGAGAGGCTGCTGGTGTTGGGTTGATTAAGCCCTTGCACGTGTCTGGAGAAAGGAGACATCAGCTTTAATCACTGGACCTGAGTTTCTCTCTGCTCCTCTCTCTTGCAGATAAATGTCTGCTGCAGGTCCCAGTGGGAGCACCCCACTAAAACAGGAAAGTAATCAAGGGTAGAAGCTTATTATCTTACCTCTGTTGTTTTGTTATCAGGTTTATGAAGTCTTAAATCATCTTAAAATAAGAATTTTTAATGAATTTGCTGAACTTCTCCTTACACAGGGTTCACAGGGAATAATAAATGTTATATATGCACTCGTGAGCTACTCAATAACGAATTTTTGGAAACATCAGGCTCAGAAATTCTCAGTTTGTAACTCTGATCTCTGTTTTATTTGCTGGAGAGTATAAAGCAGGAAAAACTATTTCGGTTGTAAGCTCTTCAGAGAGCAACAGGATTCTTTCAAAAATGCATGTGTATTTATTTTTATTGGTTTACAAAAGCACAGTGATTCCCAAGTCGGCAAAGCCTTGAGGTTGCAGTAGAAAACACAATGTATGTTCATTGTGCAAAAGGACAAGGAGCTGCCAGATACTGAATTTGCTACACATTTTATTGTTTAAAACATTTGTCCAACTTGTTTGAATAGACATGTGAGGTGGAAAAAATGGTGAAGGGAAGAAAAAGCCTGGAAGAGGAAAAGGAATGTAAACAAAAAAGCGAAGAAAAAAATTCACAGTTGATCTGTGACTGAAATTATTGCTGCTATTTTCTTTCAGAGTTGTCCTCAGTAGTTACAGCACATATAAGTAATTTTTTATAAATGCTGGCCTATGCTACATAACATAAATTGTTTCCTTTCCATGGAGTTAAAATAACCTACAAACACAGCAGTTGTTTATTATTTCTAATCCCTTGGTTGAGCAGGTATCAGAATCCCTTTTGCTATTTGAAGTAACAGAATAAAATGTCTCAAAAAAAGTATTCTAATTTGGACCTTCACCCCTAGGCTTCCTCTAAAGTCCTTTCTGGTGAATTCAGGAATATGCTCTGTCACATCTTCCATGCATCTCCAAGGTTTGCTGAGCTTCTGCACTGTTTCTTTTCTACCTCTAAGGCTCTGAACTGAAGTCCTTTGGAGACTCAGAAGAATATTCAGCTGTTTCCAAAGAGGTCCACTGTGGCATGTTTGGGTCTTTGTTAAGTAAGAGTTGCCACAAAGTGAAGGAGACCAGAGACAAGATCAGGATCCAGCAGTAAGAATGGAGTGGACTGCCCAGGGACGAAGTGTGGGATAAGAACTGAAACACAACAGGCATGCAGGATTTTAATTTTAACTTGCAGATCCTGTTCAGTCACAACTATTTGGCTGAATGCCAAAGGTTGCAAATTAAAAGGATTGACCTGAACTGAAGCTCCTTTGGTAATATCCAGGATGAACTACTGCAGCTCTTGTGTATTGGTCTTCTAGCAGACAGTGTAGGTAAGCTTCATTTATTCAAAATTCTGCTGTTGGCTCACAAAGTTTGCACAAGAGATGAAAACAAAGTGCTGAGCACTTTGATTCTTAAAGTTTCAGTGATATATTTACAGAACCTGGAGGTGTTAATCCTGCTGGCCTGAGCAAGCTGCTGCTTCAAGGATTGCAGTGAGATTTTCCTTCACCTCTGGTGTAGTCACACTTGGCCCTGAATCCCTTCCTAGCCTTAAAAATTGTGTCATCTCACTGAGTTTTGTAAATCCTCGTTGTTCTCCATATGTTGGAGGCTCAGAGGCTGCAGCTTGGACATGCAGAGGAAGCACAGCAACAGTTCTTCCATCCTTTCCTACATCCTCTTTCCCTGGCCTTGCCCTCCATTCCCTGAGCTGATCTCCACGTGCAAAACCCAAATCTGTTTTGTGTAGATATTCCCTCCAGTCACAGAGAATCTCTCCTATGCCCAGGTAATTCCTCCTCGTGTGGGAGCTGATACTGAAGCATCATTTTCCTCTCTTGCAGGCTGGGAATTCACATCCCACTCAGCCAGGCAAATCAGTGTCCTTTGTTTGACAGGTACCTGTCATTGAGCTTGATCACATTTTCTCAACCCTGCTGCCAAGAATCTGTGACAGCAGAGAGTTACATCAGTATACAACTGCAATCGCAGAGAATAAATCATTTTACCATATGGAAAGAGTGGTTGTATTGTATTTTATTCATCAGAAGAAACGTCTCCTGCAACTAGATGTGATTTCTTGTTACTACAGGTACAGCATTAGATACTTTCATGAAGTTACATTTTTTCCCCTCATTGTTTTGCTCTGCTACATACCCAGGAAGATAGCCTGAAATAATGAGAGCTTATCATCAGTTGGAAGGAGGAATCTGCCCAATTTTTTTGTTCTCCCTTGGGTGAATTAAACTCTAATTTTAAGGCAAGGCATTATTCTGCTTCAGCTTGGCATTTATAAGCCTCTGTTTATTTTGAGGTATGATTCAATAGAAAATGCTGTATTTTCAGCATGCCTGTTTTCATTAGGTGAAACAGTCTTTTTTTTTTTTTTTTTTTCCTGCTGCCATGCATTTCTTTGTGCTTTTATTTTATTTTTACTTTACACTTTAGTGTCTTAACTACAAAGTGTAAGGCTTGATGAAAAAAGACACCACTCAGTTTGTATGAGGGAGTTGGGCTACTCTGCTTAATGGAAGTATTTTCCAGGTATAACTGAAGGCTTTAGTAGCAGAGAACACCATTCAGTAGAGTACTGGATGAAACAACCTGTTTCAGGTGCTCCTAGTAGTTGGCTTCTGGATGGATTCCCTGACCTAACAATTCCTGATGGAAACATCAAGTTCTTCCACCTTTTTGTATGTCCTTTATATGCAATAGCTTATGGAAGGCAAATGTCCTTCTAATTTTATGTGTTTCTTAGGCCTCTAAGTATAACATATTGAGCCCTTCTTCCTGCTTGCTGATTTTGGCTTTTACAGTTACTCCATCACTTTATTAAAAAGAAAATGTTTTATTACGGTGGTGGATGGTCATGCAGCTGCTGCTACTAAAACCTTCAGTTATATCTGTGAATTATTTCTTAACCAGAGTAGCCCAAGTCCCTTATAAAAACTGAGTAGTGTCTTGTTTAATCAAGCCTTTACACTTTGGAGTTAAGATGCTAAAAATAAAAATGAAAGAAAAACACAAAGAATGCATTCCACTAGATAAGCAATAAAACACACATTGTTTTACCTGTGACAGTGGGGGTTTTGGCAGAGTAGAATAGAATTGTAACTGTAAGGAAAAATAAAATTACCTTGAAAGATGTTGGCGACAGTGTAAATAATCTGCTGGTTCTGAAGGAGGATGGTGGCAACATTTGCATTACCAAATTCCTTTCTGCTTTTAACTTGCCTTTGGGTTGTTCACAAGCACATAGGGATTTAGAAGAAAGAGAGGGAAACTCAAAAATTTAAAATGGAGTTAAGAATACTGCATCTCTAGAAGGCCTGCTAGAAATTCAAATATGAGGAAACAAGAAGGATGAAAAATAGGATCATAAAATCATGAGGTGCGTTGAAGGAGCCAGTGTATGTAGAAGTTTTGTTTTACAGGCAAGAGGACTACACTTAACCACCATATCAGAAAGTGAAACTGAGGAATGATGTTCTGATGTCGTGGTCTGGTAACAGCACATGCTGGCTAGCAGGAACCCTGGCCCAGAGATTTATGAGATTCCTAGGCCAGCCAAGTGCTCCTTTTCTAGAAGTGGAATTATTGAGACCTGCATTGCTTCAGATCCCGATGTAAGATGTGCTTTTTATTTGTATTTCTTCATAAAACATTCCTCACTCTGCCCAGATCCAAAGGGAAAAGACTGCCCCTAAGGCTGCAATTCAGAGAGGCAGGACCAGACCATAGCAGGGGCATTTCTGAAATTAAAACAAGAGAGAAATGGATTGGCTGGCCAAAGCTACTGGGTTATTGTATTTTCATTGACAGCACCCTGGTGTGAGCCTATCTCATGTTGCAATTTACAGCACACCTCTAATTTACTTGGACAGTTATGATTCCAGTCCCAGCCTTCTTTCTTGGATCATATTGTAAGGACAAGGCTGCAGTGGCAGTCAAGGGGAGATCAGGGACCACATGAAGGCAAATTTATCCTACCCACACCTGCCTTAGGTGTCGTTTCTTGCAGTCTGAGCAAAGACTTTATGGGAAGGACTCCAACCTCGACAGTGGTGACCACATTTTATCAGCAGGAAATCCCTGCCCTTTCTGATGGGTGCAATTTTGTCCTTGTCTGTGTCACCATTCCCAAATCTTCTTCTCCCTGAATGCCTTCCCTTAGAATCATGCAGAGTGGGTCACGATGGCATTTTCTAAGACTTGTTTGAAGCTTGTGAAATCCACAAGCCTTTTAGTCAGGGGTTTAGTTAGCTCAGAGCTGGGGGTTTGTTTTACATAATTAAGCCACGTTCAAGAGCTGAAACAATCACTCCAAGTGTTATCCTTCTCATTAGGAGGCCCTGTGTTTCCAAGATGCTATCAGGTTGTGTGACATCTGTAATTACTCCATCATATCAGCCTCTGCAGCCCTGCTGAAGCATTTTGGGGTTGTTTTTTTTCTCCCTGGCCGTGCCACATTGTGTCACAAACAGCCAGTTGTTGTAAACACTGCAGGAACAGAGGGGCACACAGACAGCCCATTGACAACTGAGAGGCGACCCAGAAGATAATTGCTAACATTGCTTGGGAAAAAAGAACCCCAAGTGTAGCCAGACAAGGAAGGATATGTTTTTATGAAAGCAGACAATCTTAATTCCAAAATTAATTGTGTCTCCAGCCACTGATAATTAAAGGGGGGAGGGAGGGCTGAAGCAGTGCTTTTCCCTTTGTTCTGTAATTTACCTTATCAGAAAAACGTGCTCACATGGAACAAGACAGGTTTGGAGGATGGATCATCTGGCTTTGTTTTGGAGGTTTAAGCACCAGAGAGGGAGTGGTTTAGGACCAAGAGGATGCAGGGAGACTTCTGTCCAACGAGCTTTAAATGGCTTTAGGTGACAAAGTGTCTTCCTGTGTTCACTTCCACATGAAACTTGGTCACATCTCCAGAGCAGCACAACCAAATGTGCCCAACCAGCCCCGTGCTGGGTGAGCAGGCTGGGCAAACAGAACATTCCCTGGGCCAGAACAGCCAGGGTGAACCCCAGTGGCTCACTCTGACACCCAGACTGTGAAACAGATGATGGAGACACAGACCCTGCCATTCAAAGTGCAAAGCAGCTGCAAAAAGTTTCTCATTTTGCCCGACCCAGTCTGAAGAAGGTGGTACTCAGGTCACAAGAGTGAGAGAATTAATTCATATGTAACTTCTCAGTGCCTGTTCTGGGCCCTGCCCCTCCAGATTATTTTTATATGAGTGGCACTGTGATGTCCTGCTTGAGTGTGCTCTTGGGCACAAATGCATCCTTTATGATTAGGAACTAAGTGAGAAAGATTCTGTGGCTGCTTTTGGAGAGCAGAATTACACACCCACTGTATCCTTTGTTGTGTCCATCCTTGTCTTCACACAAGGCCCTGGTAGATGCTGCTGTGGAACAATTCCTGGTGCTGCAAGTGGAGTTTAAATGACCCCTGCGAGTTTTCCAAGTGATACCCCAACTATTCCTCTGTACTCCAAACCAAACACACATAGAAAATCGAGCTGGCAAGAGTTTCAGCTTGCACATATATATAATTGCTTTATTTAAACACAGAAAGTCATTAGAAAAAATACACCCAAACAATAAAAAAAAGCCAAACTAACAACAACAGCAAACAACTCACAAACTTTTTGCTGCATTTAAAATAGCAGTTTACTGCTATTGTGTGTGAAGAGTATTAAAGGGATAAAACATGCTGTCATTTCTGATAAATAGAGCTCTAAAAATTGTTATTGAACAGTTAGCTGAGAAAAAGGCTCTAGAAACGTTGGGGGAAAAAAGGTCAGAGTATTTCATTCCACATCTTTCTATTCCTGATAGCTGTTTCCTCAGCAGAACTTTCCCATATTTGCAATACAAAATCCAGATTTCCATTCTGCACAGGTTCTCAAATCCCATCCACTGCCAGGTCTGCACTCTCCGGTGGGACTAACTTCTGTCACATGTTGTTGGTTAGCTTGGCACTTCAGCTGGCACCATTCATGTCCATGGCTCTATAAACTGAATTTAATCCAGCAACACTTGTGCTTAAAGTCTGAAATGAAAAGCAGCCCAGTATTAGGGAGGTGTGTATTCAGTACAGTGCCACACATGTAAAAATAATCTGGAGGGGCAGTGCTCAGAACAGGCACTGAGAAGTCACATATGAATTAATTCTCTCACTCTCGTGACTGTTTCATTTGATAGCATGAAACTGGAGGAAACAATGGTCCCAATTCATGCAGTCCAGCAGTTTCACTTGGCTGATGGAGTAATTGAGTATAAACAACCCTCATGTAGGTTTAGGGAGATGTGCATGTTCACAGACATGTCAAGGAATTTCCACTTTCGCAGTACAAGGCATTTTTACAGTGCCACAGTTATGCTTACGTGAAGGCTCAAATGCATGTAAATATTTCAGGGAAAGTATTAGATCCTCAGCCAGTTTAATTACATTGTGAAAAGTAGTAATAATGAATCTCTCTTTATATTCATTCTCAGGAAATACAGGTCAGAATTATACCAGTGATTTTGCATTTTGGGGAAAAATGTGAATACAGTCAGAGTTAGGAATAAATCAGAAACAATGAAAGATAGTTATCCTTTTTAACCATCCTCTTTTTATTTCCTGGACTGAATGCCTTTATTTTGGTACAAATTTCAGTATTGAATTCTTTTAAATGTTTACTTACATCTGCAATGGTGCAATTGTACAGTATTTTTCCTCAAAGTAGTAGGTGAAATTGAACTGGCTCCTTTCCACAGGAAAAAAAAAAAAAAAAGAGCGAATCAAACCCACAAAGTTTTCTTCAAATCTTTGTCTTTAAATGCTGTATGACAGAAATTTTCCTTGGTTGGCTAATAACAAATCAGGATTCCTGTGGGGTAAGAAGGTCAAACCGTTACATTTTGCTAAATGGACAAACATTTGTTACATTTAGGAAGGTCAGTCCAGTATCCAGTGTCATTACTGCAGAAACACAATGTATTTAATTCAAACAGGGAATCAGATTTCTTCCTGGGTGGACTCATCTACAGCCAGTTTCCCAGGGAAGAGGACTAACATTTTTAAAAATGACTGATGACGTTGAGTACCTGAGCTGACATTTTAAAGAAACTTGATGTCTGGAAGCTGTGGGTCATCTGCCATTAGAGAAAATATCCTACTTGGGGTTTCCAAGGGGTGGAAAGAACAAACAGGTCACTGGCTTTTGGAATACATGCTGTTTTAGCTGTGCATGGGGACTGATATGTTCTCTTATAAACAAACTCTGCACTGTAATCAGTGGGGGGAAAAAAAATTACCTAATAAATACATGCCCTTCACCAGGGATAATTGTACTTATCATTTGTGTTTCTGGACACCAAGGTGTCATTGTGTTAGACATGATGGAAAACCAGAGAGGGCAAGTCCCATAAATGATAGAAGAGAGTAAATTTTAATTCTCTCAGACAAGGGATGGACTCCTGAGTAGATTGTTGCAATCCCAGAGCTGCCCACTCTCATGACATTAATTGCCTTTCAAACTGATACCGGCCCAGCCTGGACTCTGACAGAATTAAGGCTTTGGGGGCATCAGAGAACTGAGCCTATTGGGGTTTTGTGGACATGGCAGTATTTGAACAAGACAAAACTCTCAGTTCTGCAATGGAGCCTGTGGGACTTGTTCCTGTGTTGTCGTGGCAAACTGCACACACGTGACTCTGCTCTTCTACCATGGCCATGGTGTTATTCTCATTCCTTTTCCAGTAGTGGGAGAGAGAATTTACACATCCTTTGGACAGTGCCAGGCTTTAAATCACTTGTAACAGCAGTGGAAAGTTAATATTCTACACCTTGTATTTTTAGTTACTATTTAGTAACAAATGCCTTCCTAATATCCACGTTTAAAATACACTCTGTTTTTCTCTCTTTGATGTACTTTTCAAAAGCCTTTCCTAGTTTGCTTCTTAAGTCCAAAGCATTTGAACTAGCATTCTACTCTCATGTTGCCTTGCAGTCGATTTTGGTTTGTAATGAATTTGCTTTGACCGTGTGGACAGGTGTTTTGAGTTTGCAGAACTGGAACAGTAGATTTTTTTAGCAAGTATTGTGAAGGAGTGCTGCAAGTTGTATCTATCAGAGCTAATCCTTGGAAACTGGTGCTCAGAGGAATATGAATGTTACCATATTTAAGCAGAACTAATTGAAACATTTGCAGTCATTCTACAGTTTTTTGTCACCCATTTCATTATTGTTTCTATCATTTTAAAAGAAAGGTTTGGTACTGAGCTTTGCTGAGCTCAAGAATTGTTCATGGATTACTTCGGGGTACTACTGAGAAATCTTATCCCACACTCCATAAGAATAGTAGAATCTTTTCTTTGGAGAGCTGGCCAAATCCTGCCAACATTATTCACATGCTGTGTGCTACTAAAATAATGTCTTTATTTAAAAGTAGCAAGCCAAAGTATTGTAATATAATGCAAGTTAAGCAATCAGTGTGTTAAAACACAGCTCCAGGTATAATAATACAAAAGACAATGACTGGAAAGACTGGGAGTGGATAAATTCCCAGGGCAGTTGCCTAGCATGCAGACATCAGCTCATTTCTGATGAGGTCCTTCATTTAAAATCACCTTAATCCTCCTCAAAGCACATCTCACAGAATTTTTTTACATTATTTTGTAGGTGGTGGAACATATCTGTGTTGTTGATAATTGCTCTTCCTAACAACTGGACAGAAAATACATTTCAGATGTGACCTCAGTCTGCTTTTGAGGATAAACCACTGGCAGCACAAATGGGGCTAAAGTGAATAATTGTTTAGGGTTATTTTCAAACATCATTTTGCTGGATTTGGTTGTCTTCTCTCTAATCACTTTTACTCACTGGTCAGAATTAGTCAGGATAAAACAGTTTAACTGGTGGATGCTTCTCAGAATACCGAGCATACAGTACTAATAGTTTTTTACATGTTGAAATAGATTATAAAGTAAAGTCTAAAAATCTAATCTCATAGTTTGACTTCTAAAATGACATTTTAAGTGTACCCTTTAAAGAAATATGACATGGTGGGGCTGTTTTTCAGTTTGGATTCTAAATGCAATTTGAAGTTGTTGCACAAAAACAATAGGTAAGTTAATAATTGCAGCTCTTCTGCCTCTCATAATTTACCTATAGACTTACTGTATAATGAACAGTGCAGCTGTAAGTTCAGCCAGTATTCCCATTCCAAAACATTCCAAAACAGCAAGCCAGAAACCTCAAAAATCACGAAATGCTGCATTATTATGATTAGTTTTCAATTCTTCCACAATTTATTCCAAGTTTTGAATCACAGACATCATACACACAGATTTTTCACAAGCTCTGGGAGCTGGACTTTCAGCAATTCCTACATAATCTCTCCCTGCCTGTGGCATGGGATTCTGGGAAAGTCATGGAGTATCATGGGACTGTTCATGAGGCCACAAGAATAAATATTCATTAGCTACTTCAGAGCTCTGATCTCATGCTTGTAAACAAACACATCCACGAGTGCCCAAATTTGCTTCTTTATCTCCAATACTTTACCTGCTTCTCTAGGTCATGGTCAGCATAGAGACTACTTGTGAAACCTGGCACATCCACCTCCCAGAAATTCTCTGAGGCATAATTCTGGTTTGAAAAACGGTTTCACATCTCAGTGAAACATTTTCTGAGCAGAAAATATGATTCTGACAGTCTTTGAAGCCGTGGTCCAAAATAATTTGTCCTGTCTTTCGGATTATTTTTTGTTCCTAGACTGTGTGAATATGATTTTGTGACTCCATTTTTATTATTTGTTGCTGGGTAACCTGCTGGTTTGGATCCTAGCAAGAATCCAATCGAATCACAGTATTTAAACTGCTGCTAATGATCATTTTGTTAGATTATTGACCCCCCTCTGTTCTGTCTCTGCCTGCACTAATGGCCAATTTTCAAGAGATTGTTTCCTAATTAATTCTGCCACATGATGATTAGCATTGTCAAATATTTAATATCTGCTTTCAAACTGTGGGAGGAACAAAACTTGCAGGTTTTTTGTTATTGCTGCCTTAAGACCAGAAAGTTCCTAACATGATGATAATTCAGCTCTTTCTGTGAAGACCATGAGAATGTAACAACCTTCTGCAGGTGCTGCTTGCAATAGTCATGTGTACAAAAATTCCTCTGTTTTTCAGAGGATTTTTAATAGGTTTTGCTCTTCTTTTAGGGAAGGAGGGAAATTAGGTGCCCACCACAGTTGTCACCTCGTTCTGCGATTAGAATATGTGCCAGTAGTTTAATGCCAGAACAGCTCAGTCCAGCAAATGAATCTGTCACAAAGATTTTAAAGCTTCTTTTTGTTTTCCATTACCCATTTTTTTTTCTGCTCTAAATAGCCTCATGTTCCATCTACTAGGAAGAATAAAAAGCAGATTTTCATTTTCTGCATATAGCATTTGTAATTTGGTGTTCAGCAGAAAGTCATCCCAGTTTAGGCAGCTAGTTTTCTAGTTTCTTCAGCAATAATGAGGTTTCCAGAAGAAACGTGGACATTGTGTTGCTCAGGGCAGAGCTCAAGGGTTTTGAGAGCAAAGTGATCATGCCACCAGGGCTTATTTTCAGGGTTAAAATTGCCCAGAGCTGAGAATTATGCAACCTCTGCAGATTTCCACAGGAATTCTTTAACTTAATTGCCAGTGGAGTTTTGGCCATCTGAGTGTCTGGAGAGAAAAGATTTGAGTTTTTTTTTAAAACTGCCTTAGATGTTTTAAATTCAGAAAGAAAGTGGTCACAATTAAAATCTTCATTGTGAAGGACTAATACTGGTTTAATTAAGCTGCATTTCAGATACCCAAGGAATAATCTGGCTTTCAGCTTCTCTTCCCTGACCTGAGCACTTTTGCTGACAGAAGTTAGAGTTTCATACATTTGCTTAAGAATAAACACTGCTGGGAAAAGTCCCACTTGCTCTGCACGTGCCTTTCACTCTGAAACCTTAGCTTGGATATGCTGATAGTTTTATTTCCACCTTGGCCAACAGAAACAAACAACTGCATGAAAGCTGCCAAATATTAAGAAAGGAAAAAAGTCAGAAAGCTGTACATCTTTTTTCTTTTCTTTTCTTTTCTTTTCTTTTCTTTTCTTTTCTTTTCTTTTCTTTTCTTTTCTTTTCTTTTCTTTTCTTTTTTACGAAAGGAGCAGGAGGGAACAAAATAATGTCTGTAACAGGAAATCTCATCCTGCATGTTAGTACAAAAACAATTTCCCCCTCCAACCACTCTGCGAGAGAGGTTCCAGTCCTCATGTCGATGGCAGACATCGTTGGAGAAAGCACAGTCAGCACTTTAGCATAAAACCCCTGAAAAAAACCATTAAGTCACAGAACATGCTGTCCCAAAGGCTTGGCAGGCTGAGGTCACTGAGGTCACGGGCCTAATAAGGGAGTGTTTTAATTGGTTTCTACTGTTTCTTCCCTGACATCCCTCCTTTCCCTCCCTCTTCCCCTCCACCAACCTTCACACCTTTGATCCTTCAACTGCCAGGATTCTGAAACTGTATGGAGAAAACTGCAATTATCCAAATATCACCATTACTGTGACACGTTGCAGATAGGGCAGCACAGGGCCTCCACTACTGAGTAATCCTGTAAATTGCTTAAAATAACAACGAAGAGCACTATACACTTTTCTCATCCATTGTCAGGCTGAAATAAATAGGTCTTTCTTTAACATGCCTAATCCTGCTAAACAGTACAAAATCCTATTACTCAATGAATTATAAATCCTGCTTCAGCACCTCATTTGTCCTGGAGTGTTTCATTGTGAAACCCAGAAATTCAATACCTCATTTTAGTCACACAATCCCTACCACGACTGCTTCTCCCCATCCCTTCCCCCATCCTCTCCTCTTGGTTATGCTCAGTCAGGTTTGTGTTTGGGCCACTACAAACCCTTGGGGAAGGCATGTAAAGGCAGCAGGAGCTTGTTTAAAACCCAGCCTGCACCTTTCTGCACCTACATTGTCACTGTGCACTTTTGGAAGGTAATGCCAGGTGGGTTGAAGCCCTAGTTCAGTTGGTGTTGTGATGAACAACCATCGAGCCACATCTCTCCTTCAGGTGCACCTGTAAGAGCAGCACACCTTTATTGTTTTCCCTTTCAGTTGTTGCCTTAGGAAGGCTGACCTGAAACAGAGACTGGACAGAGCTGGAGAATAAAGTAGGGATTTGCTGAAAAGCCTCTAGGATACACTTTGGGCAGGACAAGAGCCTGGCCAGGGCTACACCCAAGATAGACTTAGAATGGTCACAAAATGGCTGATCAGTCACGAGATCTTACATTTTTATAAGTTTTGGTCCATTTGCACATGGGGTTTAATTGTCCAGTTACAGCTCCAGGGGGGTTGTGAGGTCCCATCCCTCTTGTTCCTCCCTTCAGCCCACCCTTGTTTGTGCTTTTGGACCTGAAAGTTGTCCTCGGTCTTCAGCAGGACCAGTTCTCTGTGAAGAGAGCTGACTAGCACTTAATATGAGGCTCAGAACTACACCCCTGGGCAGCTCAGAATCTGGAAAACATGAAAGTTAAATGCATCACAGTGAGATGATTGCATTTTTCACATTGAGGCCCTGCATTTGCCAGGTTTCTGGGAGCTTTGGAATGCACCAAACCTGCACAAAGTAGTTTCAGTCACTTAGGGTCTTGCCTTTGGTGATGTAGGAGTGCAGCCCCCAGCTCCAGGTGAGCTCTGCCCCTCTCCAAAGCCTGCTTGGACCTGTGGATTTGCTGCTATTCCTGCAGCAGGAGTGAAGCAGGACTGCCTCACCAGGTGTTGTGGAAATCAAGTCAGCATCAGGCTCATAGGATCACTGTGAGAAGAAAAACTGGTGCATGGAGGAAGAGTTTTCTAAAATAAAACTCTCATGAAAACCAGCTGAGTTAAGAGCAGGGTTAATCTTCATTCATTTCCTTTGGTTTGCTAAGTGTGGGTCAGGCAGAACCTGATGACACAGGAGGGCAGAGGAGGGAAGGTGAGGAACTGTAATTCCTTAACTCACACTGCAAGGATTTGGTACAACCCAGAGCCAGGATCACTGGCTCTGACCCAGGAGATTGTCAAATATGCCTGGAGCTGCAGCGTGTGTGGTGGGAGGGACAGCATCTGCTCCAGGGGGTTTCTGAGCTGGCTGTTCCATCTGGAATTCCTTCTGGGCTCTCTTGCTCTAGCACACATCATTAGTACCCTGTCCTGCTGGAAAAGGAAAATCTAAACCTTGGAATCACAAGGATTGTGTTTCACTATATGTATCATCAGTATCTACTAGCTAGTCTGAGATCTGCCTTCTCTCTTGTCATCTTGCCATTTCTAAATGCTCTTTAAGGTGTGGTAAACACCTAATTTAACCAGGCCTTTTTCATGGAGTTCATTTACAATGCATTGTCACATGTGTCGTGCCTGACTCTGCATTTAACTATTTTACACCTTTATGAAACAAAGGATTCCAGTTCTTTTAAGGAGTCCATTTTCCCCTACCCTCAGTAAATTTAAAGGGGAAGATTTTCTATTCAGTTCTGATTTCCTTATAAAATCTAATACAAACTGTGGACATATTTTGCTAAAATAAAAAACATTTAAAAACCCAAACACAACAAAACCCAACAAACAAACAAAAAAGCCCACAAAAAACAAGCAGCTCTTTTCCCCATACTGTAGTTAGAACTCAAAGTGGACCTAAGCCAAAAATAGAATCACAGTCTAAGCAGAGGGAAGATCACCTGTAGCTATGTCTGATTAGATATTTCAGATTACATGGGGTTTTGGCTGTACTTACATTGTTCTTGAAGTCAGGTAGAGTTTATTTCTTTTGGCCAAATTAAACCCAAACAAAGTTTTTTACGAAATAATTTTGTCAGTACTAACACAAACATTTTGACTTAAATTTTGACTTAGAAATAAATGTAAATTTTATTTTTTAAAGTAATTTTGCAGACATGAAACACTTTTCCTTTTTTGCCTCAGCCCAGTAAGATCCATACATGTCTAAAATTACTTTCCACCCAGTGCATCATGTTGTAAACTACAAAGCCATCCTAAAAAGCCTTGAAATTTCTGAATAAGCATTTTTTTTCTCTAATGATTGTTAGCTTTTATCTTCACTAGAAGATGATACTTCCAGCAAGTCACCAAATAGACCAGTCAGCAAATTCATCAGGGTCATTTCAACCTGTGGTCTTGACATAAATATGGGAAGTACAAACATTTAATGAATCTAAAACAATTCACAGAAAGTTACTGCTTGCATGTCTCCTCCTAAATGTACACAGTTAAAGATTTTAAAAAAACCCAACTATCAGCAAACAAATCTTCCTGGTGATGTGAAGAAACTAAAAGCCTGGAGCAGGTCAGGAGGCGAGAGAAGGGTGGGGGGATGTTCAACCCACATTATTTCAGAACCAAGGAAAGAGGATGCTACAGCTGTAAGAAATTAACAGAAAATAAATATTATAAATGCTGATACTGATCAGAGAGGGGGAAAAAATCCAGTGTGGGAACACTAAGATTTTAAGATTGTAGGGCAAGGATTTACAAGAACCTTAGAAGAAAGAAACAAAAGTTACCTCATTACTAGCAGTAGACTTTGCATTTAAGGCTTGTCATCTCACACATTAATACAATTCAAGACTGTAGAAGCACCTTTTTGAATGAAGCTCTACAGACAAAAATTAAAAATCTCTATCTCAAACACTTCAAACACAGTTTGAATCCTTGAATTTGCCTTTCTTGTCACACAAATAATTCTTGAGAAACTCTAGACATGTGAACCCATCCCCTTGACCTCAGGGAGACTCAACACATCAGATTTGATGGGTTGTGTCCCACATGGGCAGGGATACAAAAAGATGGGGGAGAGCAAAAATGCTAAATGTGGGAAATCAGCAGGGAATGCTGCAAGGGAGCAGGGCTGATCTGTGCAGGGCTGCACCTCCAACTGCACACAAAGACATTTATGTTTTTCTTTTGCCTATCAGGATCTTTGATTGCTTCTGACTAATCCTTTCCTATGTGCTCTTTCCTTCTATTTCAACCCACGTTGTGTTCCCACAAGTAGAAAAGTGTCATTTCATGTGATTTTGCTGCAGTGAACCAGGGCAAAGCCTTTGTTTTCATAACATGTTATAAACTGTATTCTTTAAATTCTTCATTGATTCTATTAAGCTTTAAAAACAGCCCTTTCCTTCTCCCTCCCCACCTCCCCCCACAGAGAGCCAAAAAAGGAGGAGAAATCCCCCCAACCCCCCTAGGCAGTGGTCTGGAATGATTGGCAGGCTCTGCTCAGAGGAGAATCCTAATGGGAAGGGTGGCTGCAGGTCAGGACAGGGGCTTATTTACAGAGGATGGAGGGGCACAGGAGTGCACAGGGATCAGCAGCTCGGCCAGAGCAGCACAGACAGCTCAGGCATGGCAGAAAGGAGCTCCTGGCACAGCCCTCAGGGAGCCCCAGGGCTGGAAGAGCCAAGGGTGTCACAGGTCAGGACAGAGGGGTTTTGGCAGAGCCAGCAGGGCCCAGGACTGCAATGACAGGGGTGAGCAGGTCACTGGCACTGGCAGGGGTGTGTGGGGGAAGAGCTTGCCTTGCTCCCTGTGAAATGCTCTTGCTCCTGCTCCTTGAAGAGTGCTCTCTTTCCCCCTGAAATAATTATTTTTAAAGCCTGCTCCTCTACAGTCTTAAAATGGCTTTTTGAGTATGGCAGAGAGGTGACACCACGAGCCACAGCAGTGATGACATTTTGTGTTGTTGCGTGATCACCGATTTCAAGCCAAAGCAAAATGAAGTTTTCTGAGGATCTTGGGAGTCCTGGGCTTCCCAAACTCCCAGGCTACAGAGACTCCACAAAGTCTGCAGCTGAGGGGAGAAGTCGCCCTGGATTCCCTGGGGGCTCGGGGCAGGATCCAATAAACAGCCTGAGCTCTGGGGTATCGGGCTGGGATCTGCTAACCCTGACAATAATGCCTTGCACTAATTACGGGTAAAACCCACGTGGGCTTAGAGGAGGTCATTGCACTCTCCAGTCATAGATGCTGGAGCATAAATTTTACCTCTTCTCGTGGGTGGATTTTCTATCAGCAATACCAGGACTTTGTGAATAGTTGTCTGAGCAGTTCGTTGAAATAAAATGAGAAATGTGCTTTGAAGGGAAGATGGAATTTAAAAAAAAAATGAAGTTAATAATGGTAAAGCTAGGTCTAGAGCTAGTCAAATAATTTCCCACCTCTTCTTTTTCTTCATTATCCCTGCTTCCCTTGCAAAAAAAAGACAGTTTGGGAAATATTCAAGTTTTCTGATAAACTGTTCTGGATTGTATTGATACCATCTTTTTTCAGTAGTAAACATTAACCTCCAGTAGCATTTAATTTCATGTGACTAATGAGAAATAAAGAGGAAAAAGAATGATAACTTCACAGTTATTATATGTTTACTGAAAACTATGGATTTTTCTACATATTAGGTAAATTCTTACCCATCAAGGGATTAAAAGGACACTGTTGTATCCTGCCATGCTTAAAATACTGAAATCCAAGTTTAATGACCAACAGGCATATTGATTTTTTTTACCACCTGCTATAAAAAGAATAACATAAATATAAAAATAATAACACCATCATTAGAGCAGGGAAAGGATACATTTGAGATTACTATTACATTGGAACAAGTAATATAAAATATTTTCTGCCCATCTGTAGGAGAGTCTAAATGTAGTATTCTACCTCAAGTTGTTAAGGAAGTGTCCTTAGCCCAAGGAATAAATTATGTCCCAAAATGTATTGCCCTCCTTTCTGCCAAAGGCCAGAAGACTGTAAGAGCAAAATGAGGGGAAGTAGGTGATGGAAATTAATTTTAAAAATACTGAAAGGCATGGTTTTAATGCATTCACATTTTTGCTGGGATGTGACATTAAATACAAGGATTCTATTTTTAAATATAGATGGGTAAAAAGGGGGTGGTTTAAATTAGCAAAATATGCATTTACAGTCACTTGGTTTACTACCCATGCTGGAAAATGCCAGTTTATAAACACAGCTGAAACATTAGTGTGTCTGTGCATTTGAACATACAAAAAGGTGTTCTGGGTTACAGACCCGTTTTCCTTCAATTTTTGGGGTCTGCCACCACAGTTTATTGTGGAAAATAGAGCTGAGAGGACTACTCTGTTTCCTTCCTAAGTTTTCAGCAACAGTTTCACTACAGCTGAATCTGCAGGTTCATCCTTAAATTCCTCCATTGCTAGGAAAGAAATGCAATTCAACACAATTTTAGCACCAGGTAGTAATCATTCCATCCACTTTTAGCATAATGCTCACCTGCACACTGAAATAAATTGCTTTGCTGAGTAACAAAGAGGTTGGTTTTGTCCTTTAAGTGCTTTGCTGTGCTACAGCTTATTTCTGGGCTGTAGGCACAGATATCAACAGATTCTGCCCTTTTGGAGCAAATCTGAGCTGGGAACAGGAGAATGCAGCCATACACATAACAGGAAATAGTACAGAGTGTAGATAACTCACGCAAAATAAAGCAAAGACGTGGCAACTGTGTGTCACTGCACGGTCAATTATAAACATTTTTTTTATTCTGTGGTTCTGCTGTGAAAAGAAACAAAGTACAGGCAGTATTGCTACACAGTTGTCAGATTGCTAGAGAACCACAGCTGTGACAGACAGAGATTTTAAATAAGCATTAAGAAAAATAGAGTAGATATGCAGTAAAATAAGGCCACATATTGTACATGGCTTTTGGGGGAAAAAAAAAAAAAAGAATGTTAAAAGTCTGATATATTTTTAAAAATCCTGAAGTCTCAGTCTTTCTCTTTGTTGGCATACAAAAACTGACAAGGCAAATTAACCTGCTCTCCTTTATTTTCACTGAATTTCCATTTCTAGTCTCAAGTGTACTGTAACCCAGCCAGCTGCTTCTTTCCCCTCCTTCACAGGGGGATGTTTATTTACATCTATTCACTGAATTTAGAAATTGCAACCTCAACTTTATGGTATAGATGACGACATCCTTCTGACTGGTACCATTTCCAACAGCTCACATGTTTGGCCGCAGTTCAGTAAAATGTGGTAATAAGGACTGACAGTCACTAGGAGAGAAAAAAGGGTCTTAATTTCTACCTGGAAAAAACTGCTCTCGCTCTTCATTAGTGACAGTTGGAGACTCTCCAACCATTACAACATATCCCTCATTGCTTCTCTGATAGGATATAAACCCTCAGAAGGACAGGGTCTGGTTCTTTCTCATTGTAAATGTCAGAAATCCAGTGTGTGAACAAACAGGTAGTCAATATTGACCAATATAACTGTGAGAATACTCGGAATATTAGTAGCCCTTAACATTTGACTTAATGATGCGAAAAGTCTTGTCCTAAATATCACAGCTGTTCTAAGATTCCATGTGGGTTATCTGACAGCTGTGACTGGAGGAGAAAGAAAATTTCAGCCATCTAAAAATTGTGCTTTATTCTTTGGCCATTTTCTACCCTTTCCCACTCCAGTCTGAGTATATTGGCTCAAGAGATCCTCCAGCATCCACTTCTTTTCTTGGATCTCCTGCAATGCCACAGAGGTTGTGATCATCATTATGCTTCCAAGTGAACTATTTCATTTTTTTTCCACACCATGCACAAATAGTGTATGACTGTGCTTTTCAGAATACCTAATTCTACTTCAAATGGGAGTGAGTTTCGGCATCTCCCTTGGTTAGGAGCATCTTAAAATCTAATTTATGCCTTTTGAAGGTTTTGTGTCTGGTTCAGGTCTGGGAAGACCAACATATGGGCAGGCTATTCTTGTAATTAATTGTTTGCTTTCTCTGGCTGCTCTGAGAATCTGTTCTTTGTCCCGTGCATCTGATAATGTCATGAGTCTAAGGTTCTTTATAGCCACAGTAGCTAATGTATCTTAATGCATTTATATTTCAGAGTCTTCAGATGGGCTGCAAGCTGGGGTCTTGTTAACAGAAACCAGAGCAGGGTGGAAGGAGCCTTCCTGATAACCACACATTTGAGGCTTCTCATCGTGACTCTTCTCTCTTGCTGTTTCTCTGACCTCTCCCATTCCCCTCACGGTCTAATCATCCTTATTACAGTAACAAACATCTTGTATTCTCTAATCTATTGTTTCTAATCTCACAATTTGTGCTTGTCTAGAATGTCACTTTCATAAACAGAGCCAGAGTCCAGTGCCTTCTGCTCCCAAAGCACAGGCATCCACCACGAGAGTGAGTGAGGAACCTTCTTAGGCTCTGGGAGATTTAGGGTTCATGATTAAGATCTCCTTAACTTCCAGGTGCAAGGTGCTGGCTTTGTATATGGAGCAAGAGAGTGTTAAAATGTAGTACATAAACAGCAATACCAGGAGAAGCCACTGTTATTTTTGCCCTTTTGAAGTGCTTGGTTTAAAATCAAGCAGCAGTGGGCTCACTGCACTTGGAATCACAGCTAACCAAAAGTACCACGTGGAAATGCTGAACATCAGAGGAGAATTCAGCCCTTCCATCACCATCTCTCACCAGCAGGATTCCCACCCAAAAACATACTGAATAAAGAGTCTGTCCAGCCTCATCACCTGCCAGTGGTGTGGATACTTTAAGAAAAACAAAAGAGGTACCCAGTGATACTTGCTTGCCTTCCCAGCACCTGGGGCTTAGAATTCCTCAGATCTCAAGCAAATATTCATTCTGTAGGTTTAGTAAGTCAGATGCACCCAAATACACTCCAAGGAGTTAGTCTCAGCATGTTCAGTTAAGTGTTCTGAGACGTGGAGGTGTCAGGTTTCCTGTCTGTGCTCTGGTGTTCCTAGAAAACTTACAAATTAGACACTGTGGGTCTGCTGCACGTGCAGCACTATTTCCTTCCAGGAGTCTGGTACAGGTAGCAAACAAGAGGAACAGAAAAAGAGAACAGAATAAATCTCTGCTTGAGGAAAAGCACTAACAAAAAGCAGTGTTCACTCTGTCCGACCAGGACTGTCAGAAGTTCACTCTTATCAAAATGAGTCTCAGCACTGTAAGAAGCTGTTCAGGCTCCAAATGACACTTTTTTACCTACTCATGGACCATAATGAGGGCTGTACCATAAACCTGAGTTGTCTTCAGTCATGGCAATAGGTGCATTTGATCTCTTTGGCCACTTTTTGCACAATTGAAGCCAGACTGAGATCTAATATTAAATAATAATTTGTAGACTCATCCATGCTCACTAAAATGAACCTGATTTCTGGTATCTCCCAGTTTAAGCAGGTGAGAAGGACAGCAAGAAAGGGAATTTCACTGACCTAATTAACTAGAGACATCAAAATAAAACTAGTAGGCTATAAAAAGTTGGGAGGAAAAATAAAGGCAATGAAGAGAAGTATGAAGGGCAGGAGGAAGCAAACACATGATGGGATGTAAAAGAAGGGGACTTTAACCAAGTGATATTTTGTCAGCAAGAGCAGAGAACATAAAACTAGAAAATACCATGAGATTATCAGAATGGCAGCTGGATGTCCTTATCACTCATACCATAACAGCTTTTAAAAGGGTGGAAAAATCCTAACTGAATAACCATTCCCTTTTTTATTTTTAACAAAGCATATGACTTTCACATTCAGAGGTTTCATTATAACCTCTGGCAACTGAGTGCTAATGGGTTCAGTTTTCATGTCTGCACTTCAGAGTGAAAAAAAGGTCAGAAATGAGTCACATTTTTTTCCTCTTCTCATTTAAAAGAAATGATATTTTGACTTGCAAGGAACCAAGTGCAGTTCACGTGCTCGGTTTCCTCTGTGCTGCACATAAAAACAGGAAAAGCCAGTCTTTTGGCCGTGCTTCTTTTTATTGTTGGTTGTTTGACATGTTTTTCTATTACAATTCACAGCAGGGAGCGTTTATCTCCGTTATGAAAACCAGTTGGGCCATTGTTAGGGGAGAAAGCTGCACTTCCCTGGGAGGAAGTCAAGTGTCTCTGCAGTGCTGTAGGAAGGCTTTCTGCAGTGTGCTGGTGCTGGGGCACTCTGTGCTTTTTGAAGGAGGTGCTCAGCCACTCTCTGAGAAATGTCAGATCTGTTCACTTTAAAAAAAGCAAATATTGCATCTTAAGGTTTATTTTTTTACCTCTTCTTTCCTTCAAAATCAGTAAGAAATATAGTGTTGTCTTATTTTTTTTTTTTTACAGACCCAATGTTGAAAGCTCATTTTACCGTTTTTCCCCAAACACAAATTCCTTAAACATTCATATCAAACGTAGTCAATATGTTTTTTTAGCTCAGAGGTGTGTGTTGGTTCAAAATTAGGCCGTGGGATTTGATTCTACCAGTCAATCTTCTGGCTAGATCTTGGGTAGCATTACACCTTTGAGAAGACCCATAAGTTGAATTCATTTCAGGTTGAATAAATGCGATTTCATCTGTCTAGATCAAATAATAAAATGAATTTCAAATATCATCCAAATCATTCATCAAAGATAGAAAGCTCAGGCTGTGTGAAATTTCAAGGGGTACCTCAGTCAGGGATCAGTATCTGCTCTTTTCAGCAATATTCTGATCTGAAGTCAAACTTTGTATTTGCATAACATTATTGTCAAAATCTGAATGAAGAACACAGAAAGTAAGATATTCATCCTGATTTACATTGTATGACTTGGTCATTTATCTGGTAGGGTTTAAAATACGTAATTGAATTATTCAGCCTTCTTTTTAAGTTATATGCACAGTGTACTAGATTGTTATGGTTTGTTAATTTATTGGGTTAATCAAATTATTGTGTAATCCTCTAATTATTATTATTAATATTTCTCTTGGATGAGTATTTGTTTTTATACACAGCTTACAAGCCAATAACAATAGTTTTAAGATTAGAAAGCAAAATGAAGATAAAACATAACTGGATTCTCACCTTTTAAACTATTAATCCAGTGCTTCATTTTGTGCACTTGATTTTGGGCTCAGTTTGACCTTTGTAAAATATACAAAACCAAGAGACCAGAGTGCAAAGTTCATATTCAGAGTTCTGCCTTGTAGACTGGGATTTCTTTAATACACTGGCTCTTCAGCTCATGTTTTAGTGGAAGTTTTAGTGCAAAGGCTGTGAATTGCCTGTGAAATTTCCATTGTTCCTTATGACTTTTGTTCTTTTAACAAGTTCTCAACAATTCAGCATGCTAGATTGCCTCTGTGGGAAAAAAAAATATTCCAAGAGATCTCACAAAGATAAAAACCTCGTTGAATATAGCTCTTCAGTTCTGGCTGAGTCGAAACAGCAGTACAAGACAAATTATTGGTTCTAATGAAAAAAAAAAAATGCAAAGCAAACAAATTCCAGATAGGGGGTATTTTTTAATTTGTTTCCCTAAGGCTTAAGAATTCCATATAGCAAGAATTATAAACTTCCTGATCAAACTGTATTAAAAGTCCAAAGTCCATTTCAGACTTAAACTCCTCTGTGTTCCAGTTAGTTTTATCTGAAGTTTTGCAGGACTGTGTCCATAGGTAAATCATCTAACAGTATTAAAAGCTACAGATATCCAGCACTTAAAACATCAACTGACATCTGTTGATTGTACAAAAATAAGACAACATTTTGGTAACTCCTGACACAATGTACAGTACAGATGGTTTTGGTCGTATGCACTGTAATTGGGCAGTTTCTGCACAGTTTCTTGCTTCTAAAACTTACATTGAGATGGAAGTGACAAATGTTTGGGGCTGAAGTATTTCTATTTCTGGAAGAGAGAAGGACCTAGACATCTTTGGAATATTTAGATGGGGAAGGCACTTCTGTATTGATACAAATCATATTGTAAGTCTAAAATGTAAAGATTTAACTTGATTGATCAAGGGGTAAAATTAATACGAGGGTTCAGCACTTTCCAGGAGAAGAAACTCATTCCCTGGCAATGGATAAATTCCAAAAACATTTTGAAAGGGAGATCAAAGTGATTTTGCTGCCTTGCAAGGTTTGCATCCATTAGCAGAGGTTACTCCCAAAGAGCAAATACTTGCCTTTGAAATGAAGTAGACTGCCTCAGGTATCAGGTGTTTTCAAAAATGTTCCCCACAGAGAAATACCCAAAAATAATTCTTTATCTCTCCTTTCAAGGGATATTAGTTTGTACATGAAGTCATATCATCCTAAAGTGTATTTTAGGAAGAAAGTAAAAATATTTCCAACAAGGCTGCTTAATCTATTTGCTTACCATCTGCTACCTCCTCCTGAGACTGTTTTTTTCCTTGACATGAAAAAATAAATGAATGATTCATCAGGCTTAGGTGTATTCTTCCTTCTTCTTAGAAGCATTTCTTGGAAGGAGCTAAAAATTCTGCTGGAGTCAACAACAATATTTTCGTGGAGTTCAGAAATGGACAGTTCACACAGGATTGAAATTAATTTGAAAAGAAATTCAGGATAATACTGAAAAGTCATTACAGATATTTCACTGAAACTTTGAAAGTAAAGAGTATACCCTTGAAGATAAGAATATAAAACAAGTTATTGGTGTCGTTATGAGGGACAACTGGGTGAAATTTCACTAACATACACAATCACTGTTATCTGTCTCCTGTCTCTAAAAAATCATTTAAACATCTTCCCATTTTGAAAATAAGTAAATGAAAACGTGCTATATCACATGCAACAAAAATCAGCTCTAACAGATTAACTGTGGGTTCCATTAACAGACCCAAAGCTGATCTTTCACCTTCAGTTTGTCCAGCTCTGCCCCTACACACACTTTCATTGCTGGTTTTTCCTGCTCTAACTGTCCATTAAAATCTGCTGTCATAATAAACTCTTCAACAGAAAAAAAAAACCAAAAAAAAAACCCAACAACAAAAAGAAAAACACCACTGAGCAAAGCTTCTCACAAGTAAATTTAATCCCTCTTGCAATTTGCCTAATTTGGTTACATCTTGCTTGTCACTACTGTTATTTTTCTGTAATGCAATAGCATCTGTAGGTCCCCTGCAGAATCAGGGGCTGGCTGTGTCAGACACTGTGTAAATAGACAGGGAGAGACAGTCCCTGTCCCTGAAGCACTCCCAGTCTAAACAGACCCAGTGGGGAGGGAAGCAGAAGGATGGAGCACTAGAGTGATTTCGCCTGAGGTCACACAACAGTTCATTAGTAGTTTTTGGGAAAGAAGCTGGTCTTTCTGCTGCCCTTCCAAAATCCTTTCCATAAACCTCTCATGTGCTGATTGAAATTTTCTTAAACATTTGCAGTTGTAGTGTTGTCCTTATTTGTATTTCTGTGCAGTGTGCTGGGTGATTTTCATAGCACAAAGCTGATCCCAGTTCCTTTATGTGATATTGGAATACAGCTCGCCAGCCTGATGGCCCTCTGGGGTTATTATTACCTCATAACTGGAGATTCTGCTCCAAAGATTCTCAAAACCTGAGCAACCTGACCTAACTTTGACATTAGCCCTGAGCTAACAAGGGATTGAGCTGCACTTCCAACCTGGATGAAGGTACAATTATGATTTTAGTGGTGACTAAGTCACTTCATTCTTACACTTATTTTACAGCTCTGGCAGAACATCATCTAATTCTGAGGGAGTTCATGTTACCCATTCTTTCAACCCAGCACCCTTTGCATGTAGGCAGGAACTTTTCTGAAGAAAAAGTTCAGAGCAACATTTCATTTAGGAAAACTTTGGTCGCTGCAATGTATTCCGTTCTCTTCTTTTCCACTCTCTCTCACTCTTTATTATCAAGGAAGTCTGAATGAAAAGGAGACCTTTTCATCTAAATTAATCTCTCTTTTGTAACTGTTCCTCACCTGAAGTCCTGAACTGTGTCCACAGGAGCCATTTGTGAAAGGCTCACACGGAGGGTAATGGCAGTGGGAGCAGATGGAATCCCAGGAAGCAAAGATACAATTCTCATGTGAACCCGTCTCCAAAAAGAATGCAAAGAAATTATATTCAATGAAAACACTCTTTTAGTGAAACCTTATGGTCATGAAGTCAAAGGCAAAAAAGTCAGAAATTTCAGCAGTAGAGTTTTGTGGTTTTGTTGCATTTTTTCATTGAACTTTTAGCTTTTGTGTCTATCTCCCATCCTGATTTGCCACAGTGGATCTGAGTTATCTGAGTTAAAAGTTTATATTCTAAATTTCTGACACAAAGCCACCTCTATTAGGCACTATGGCTTAAGTTTGCAAACTATGAGCACAAGTATGTTAAAAAAACCCAAAAAAACTGAAATTAAATTTCTCTGTGAACACTGAGCTTTCTGTTTTTCCAGGTGTAAAAAACCATCTTCAGTTATGTTACATGAATAGAGAGCTTTTGTAGTGAGTTTTTTCTTCAATGCTTTTGGATTTCTTATATAGTGGCACATTATGTCATCTATTCATTTCAACTTCTTTATTTCTTCACCGAGTTTGCAATCAACTTCTTGGACAAAAGTAAGGCCTCTGAGAAGCCCACAGTAGCCAACATCACCAGCAAATATGCACAGATGTCTAAGCCTAGACATCTAAGCCTAGCCTAACTCCCAGTTTGGTACAAATTCCTCTTGCATGGAATGGGTGTGCACACGTTATCTCGGACCTTTGGCACACAAAGTTTTCAGTTTTCACGTTGCTGACTGCAATGTGCTGTCATGTGTGAAGAAAGGCACACCTCTGCTGGCTTCAGTTTTTCCCTCAGAGCTGAGGCTGCTCAGTGGCTGAATTACCTGGCCAGTCCATCTTCAAGCGTTTCAGCCTCCCACCCTTGTTAGTTCCACCCAGGCACTTAATTTCCTCACCACCTTTCTTTGGCTGTAAGAATGGGCTGTCTGGTTTAGGATTATTTTAATATTTGTGCAGTGACCCAGATTTCAAATGAATACAAGGACTGAAGCTTCCCTACTGGGGTGCTATTTTTACTGCATGGTATTTTCTTTACATTAAAAATAAAAAATAAAATTGCAGTGACCTGAACTTTATTGGAAAATCCAGCATAAATCAGGTAAGGGACACTGTAGTGAACTTTCTCTATTCTCTGTTGAATACAGTGCAGAAGATAATATCTGAATATATTTTCACTCATTTTGGAAACTCCATCAATCCTAGTCTAATGCTAATGCATAGAGGCTTCAACTGAGTTTGTGAAGGTACCTAACCTATGGCATTCCCTAAACACTCTTGGCTGGTGCTGCCACTCTGACATTATTTTTTTAAATTTTATCTACAATTTTTATTTCTGGAATGCATTTGCTGTTGTTCAATAAACAAAAATATACTTAGGCAGTGACGACACAGGGACATACTATCCTTGATTCAAGACTGGAGTTGTAAAGCTGTTCTGTGGTCCAGCATGAAAGGAGATACAGAAAAATAGGATATAACAAATTTTTTTCTCTTTCCTCTCTTACCAGAATCCATTGCAATGGAAAACACAAAAACTCTATGTAGAGATATGGTTTTTAGAGATCTGTCTGTAATTTGGGTGTGGCTGCTGGTGTTCTTGATTCTTTTGTTTTCAGCAACACCTGAGATGGCCTTAAGTTTGCTGTGTTTAGAGATGAAACATGAACTACAAGAAAATCATGTTAAATCTGAAAAGAAGAACAAAAATATTCCCTTCCCCCCAAAAATAAATAAATAAATAAATAAATAAATAAATAAATAAATAAATAAATAAATATTTAAAATTGACATAAGCCCAAGGAGTTGTTGCTTGCTGCTGACATGTGAATGAGAGGAAGGAAAACTGTTTCCATCTGCTGGGCAACACCCTAATGCTGCGAGGGGAAAAAGTATTTGGGCACATCTAAAAGATTCACAGGGATTAATAAATTGCTGGAGTAAATTCTTAAGCCTGAGTCTATGCCCACAGCCCATGAATCTCTCTGTGCTCTTCCCTTGGCACTGGGCAACTTCTCAGTGTGTGCAGCACAGGCACCCCAAGGGATGTTGGCATCCAGAGGTGTGGGATTCCTGCAGAGAAGGCAGGATAGGGAGCAAGTTTTGGCAGCTGGCATTTGCAGGTGGTCGTGATGCCTTAGGATTTTAGTTTTTATATTTGTCATCTACTTGTAATCCTTCAATTCTTTAGTGTATAACTCTAAAGCTCCACAGCCTGTCAGCTGCTGTTCTCCCATTTTATTCAGACAAAACAATTCCTCTCTGGGCCCAGGACTCAAGGACACCTTACTGCCTCAGGCCCCAAAAAGTATGAACAAAAGTGAATGGGGGGGGGGGAGCAAACTGGGGGTGCATGATTTCATTACCTGAAGCTGTAATTGGAGAGTTAACCCCTGATGTGTTAATGGACCAAACTTATACCTGCATGAAAAACTCATGGTTCATCTGGGGTGCAGCATCTCGGAGGCTTTTGGCTGCCCAAGGTGTGCCTATTGAAGGCCTTTAATAAATACCCATTTTTCCTCTCTTAATTTTGTCTAGCCCCTGTTTTAGGTAGCCACTCCAGTCGGGGCCAGGCAGTGCGAGCAGGGTGGGGAGCAGAATGTGGTGAGGAGCCTTCTCCCACGAGAGCTGGGGCTGGCCAGAATGCTGGCAGTGAGGTGTGAGTGTGAGGTGGGCTCAGAGGTGTCTGCAGCTATGCTGAGCTCCTGGGAAAGCTGTGAGCTCCTGGGGACTCCACCTCACCTGACAGTGGTCTTTAGGTGGGGATTTAGAGAAGGGGAAACAGATTTTCATGAAGACATAGAGGGAAACCGTTGATGCTGTGCCTGTGATTTGGGGGCTGCTTGGAACCTTCCTGAGGGAAAGCTGCTGCCATCAAAGGGGCTTCTGTGTGAGCAGAAAGGGTGGTGCAGAACAGGGTTCTCCCTCACTGCCCAGGAGCTCCCACTGTGGGTGGTAAAAGCCATTGGGAGTCTCCAGGTGGGGCTGACTGAGGTGTTGGGACACCCCATGGAGCTCCTTAGGAAATCCATCTGGGGCCACACATGATTCTGAATGCAGCGTTCGTTTTCTGGCTCTTGAGGAGTCAGATTTATTAATGATTTGTGTACTTGGAGCTTTGTGTGCTGGACAACACATCCTGCTCTCATTAGTGCTAATTGCAACAGGAAATATGCACATAATCCCCCATCCACTGCCATTTGCCTCTAACAGTACAAGCTTCTAGAAAACAAAATTAAAACATATATGTAATAAGAGAAAATGCTTACAACTTGACTTTATTTCACCTTAAATCTCAGTGTTTTCAAAAATGTTAAACTGCTAGGTATTAATCAAGTCAAGCTGGTTAAATTTGCCTTTTTGATATCTAAAATGGAACTCTGTTTTATAGCTGGAAAGATTGTTTTTTAGGAAGAAAAAGTTTTGAGAACCTTTGACTGATCTGTAGTAAAATATTTTACTGCAATTTCATTTGCTTGCACAAATATTTTTAGAAGATTAACAGAAATTTATGGCATAAATTTCAAAGCCTATCTTATAATTTCATGTACAAATATTTTTATACACGGTCCCAAGGAAGTTAAAAATGTAATGTTTTTATAGAAAATATACAATACAGCATATACTCTTCATACAGTATATATTATCTAAAATGAGGGGGGAGGGAAGTTTCTTTCACTATCTCCCAGAAAACGGCTTTCATTTAAAATACACCTGATAAATGCTAGCAAACTGAAATTCTATTTTGTAGTACTGATACTCCAAGAAACTCAAACACAGAATTAAGAAGATGCTTTTGATGGGGATTAGAAGGCAAAAGAGTGACTGCAACTTTAGGAACTCTGTGTGTTACAGAGGGCAGCCTTTAGTCACTAAACCTTCTGTGCCATGCGTCATCCATTCAAATTTATTGCTTTTCACAGTAAACAGTCAGACCTTGCTACTCACAGAATATTTGGGAAGAAGTCTGTAATGCAACTTAAACCCAGAGGTGAATCCTCACTTCAAGCCCTCATCCTTCTGCTGATGCTGGTAAAGCCTATACCTGAGCTAAACACCCTCTGACCCTCAGTGAGGAATGTGCCAGTGCCCTGAGCTCAGCATAAGGAGATGAGTTCTACCTTGCATATAATGTAAATAATACTTATGTAAGCCAGCTGACAGCCAGCCAATTCAAGTGCCCTCGTTCTCAAATCAGCACGGGCTGTTTTCACTGCTAATTTGCCCTCCTCCCCTGCCAGATGCAGTTACAGCACTTGGTTCTCAAACCTGCCAGGCTTCACCTATTTTTCACAAGCTGTCAAGTGCCTGTTTTAGCACGTGGCATCACTTGAGCTGAAGGGGCAAGTCAGGCTGAGGCTGAGCCAACACAAAGCTCTCTCCATGACTGATGGGCAGGTTCTGCTCCAGCTGCACATCCCTCCCCTCCCTGCTCTGTCCATCATCCCTGTGATTCAGCTCTGAGTTAATTCACAGAGCTGCATCAGTCTCACTTCAGTGCCCAGGAAAATCATGGAAAAGATGATTCTGGGAGGAATTGAAGAACGCCTGGAGGACAAAAGCCATTGGTCACAGCCAGCATGGCTTCATGAAAGGAAAGTTCTGCTTGTTGGACCTGATTTCCTTCTATGAGAGGGTAACCCATCTGGCTGGCCCAGGAAAGCCAGGAGATGAATCTTTTTGGATTTCAGCAAAGCTTTTGATGCTGTTTCTCACAGGATTCTTCTGGACAAACTGTCCAGCCCACAGCTGGATAACTGTGTTACATGATGGGTGAGCAACAGGCTCACAACTCAGGCACAAAGGGTGACAGCGACTGAGGTGACACCAGGCTGGCACTGGTCACTGGTGGGCTTCTGCTGGGCTCCCATCAGCACTGTGCTCTTCAACTTCCTCATTAATGACCTGGATGCAGCACCCTAAGGAATACTTAGTCAGTTTTCTGATGACACAGAGCTGGGAGGAGCTGTCAACTCCCTCAATGTCAGGGAGGCCCTGCAGAGAGATCTCTACAAATGTCTGGGCTGAGCAATCAATCACCAACCATGTGAAGTTCAACGAGGGACAGTGCTGGACTCTGCACCTGGGATGGGGCAGCCCTGGATGCACAGACAGACTGGGAATGAGAGGCTGGAAAGCAGTGCCAGGGAAAGGGGACCTGGGGGTCCTGGTCAGCTGGACATGAGCCAGCAGTGTCCTGGAGCCAGGAGGGACATCCCTGTCCTGGGGACACCAGGCCCAGCCAGGCCAGGGAGGGATTGTCCCGCTCTGCTCTGGGCTGGGGCAGCCTCACCTGGAATGTTGTGTGAAATTATAGATGCCACAGTATCAGAGAGACATTAAACTGTTAGAGAGTGTCCAAAGGAGGGCACGAGGATGGTGAAGGGCCTTGAGGGGAAGCCATGTGAGGAGCAGCTGAGGACACTTGGTCTGTTCAGCTGGAGGAGACTGAGGGGAGACATGGCAGTCACAGCTTCTCCTGAGGGGAAGAGGAGGGGCAGGCCCTGAGCTCTGCTCTCTGGGACCAGGGACAGACCCCAGGGAAGGGCCTGAAGTACTGTCAGCAATATAATGCCTCTTTTCAAAATGCTTCTTACTGTGTGACCAGGTCAAACGCTGTAACCCGTTGTGGGAAGAGTCTGAGGAGTTTTAATTCTGATACTGGTATTTCTTTAACATACATGTGTGTTTATTGATGGTTAATCTATCCAGCTGTTGGATTTTTATACAGTAAAAGTGAAGTTAGTACTCTTGCTAGGAATTTGAAAGCAGTGGAAGGAGGTAGCCAAGGACTGCCCAGGAGAAACATTCATAGTTACCAGGAGATATTAATGTTCATACGAAATCTACGGGCTTGGAAGTGGGGGGAATCTAATTCTGATTTTTCACAGGAGTGCTCTAGGTTAACACCAGGTTATTCTTAAGGATTTCAAGATTAGAGATTGTGATTACTATTGAGTTTCTTTTAAATCAGAACTGAACAGAATAATCCGAATATACCTCTTAGTAATAACTTCAGGACTGTGATGTAATGCAGAAGAAATAACCCTAAACACTTTGAGGACCATTAACTTTTATGTTTGCCTGATGATGGAAGAATAGTCCAGGCTCTTTGTCTGGGCTTTACAGTATTTCTTTAGTAGTGTGATGGCTTTCATTTGGAAACATTAAAAGGTTCAAAATTAAGAGGTGCTGTTATAATGAACACTTAATTCTTGAATGGAAAACACCTCACTTTACATCCCATTTTAGATTTTCAACAACAAGTATTATGGCATAGAGCAAAACCTGAATTAAATGAGCAGCTGCTTATTTGTTTTTGTTATGTATATATGCTTTTGACATAGTCTGTAAAAGTAGTTGATGGCTTGTTTATTTTTGTCCCATGTAAGATATAAATGTAATAGTTTTACTTCAAAAACCCAGAATTATCCCATGTAATGTTCACAAAATAATCAGTCTGGTTCTGTTCCTGAAGTGAAACATCTACATCTTTTGTCAGTCATGTTTGGTTTTTTCCACACTATGTAGAAACTGGACTTCTCACAGCTATGTCTGATTTGCCTGTCTCTCATTCAAAAATCCCAATTTCAACATACTCTTCTTTTTAAGGGTTAATTTCACCTCTGCTAATATTATATGACTCTATCAGTTATTAATGCAGTCAACTCATAAACACAGTTTAGGGGGTACTGGCCTTGGAAGAACTTTCCAGGAGACCAATATATCAAATCAGTTCTGAAGTCCCTTGACCTCAGGATAGAATTACAGGTTTATAATTTACTCAACACTTACATGACCCAGAGAACAAAGGATTGCCAAGTCAGTCAAAACTGAATTACTCCTGACCCTAAATTACTCATTTTCATGCTATTAGAACTATGGCTAAATCACTCTTGAGAGATTATTTTGAGCTTATAAATCAAGTTTGTATTTTTCCATATTTATGCTCACAATCTAGAACTTTACGTGTACTTTAGTGCATGTTTAATTATTTTCTGAAATTTACCAAAGAGCTTAACTCATGAAGTGAACCAAATATGGGGTTTTATACATACATATATGTGTCTGTCTCCAAAAAGCCCAATTTTCTTGTGAACCATATGAAAATATACAATAAAATCATGCAGAAATAGGATAAATAACTGAAGAACACTCCCTGAACACCACTTTTAGTACCATAATCAGGCTGCCATGTTGCAAACTTTAATTTTGAATATGGTTTGATACCTGTCCACAGCCTCTGCTCTCAGGGAAATAACTCATGTACAGAATTACTTGGATGTGGGTTTGCAGAATCAAGCCCTTCATTAATTCTGGACAGATCTTGGCCTATGCAGGTATTTTTCCTCACTCATTTGGAAAGTTAACTAGTTCCCCATTCCCTAGGTGCTTCCATTAAAGAGCTCTTTTGGAAGGTGTAGGAGAGGTGTGTAAACACTTTCAGGGTTTAACTTTACAGCTGCCAGGAATGGAAAGTGCAGCTTCAAAACCCAACCTGAGGTATTTGAAAAACAACACACAGAGATGATGTATTTTTTAAAATTTCCAGTGTATTTTCAAGAGTCTCCATAGCCTGTAAGTGTCCATTATCAATTATCTTGATTATACTTGTGACACTTTATAATTCAGGGAAATTACCAGTTATTCATTGGACACAGTTGATTATTCTACAGAGAACACATTTAAGGATGGGTTTGGGTAGAATAAAATGGCTTTATTTCCCCTGGAGTTCTCACAGCATGATGCTTGAAAATTTGAAAAAGATTAAAGTGATGACAATAGGAATTTATAAGATTGGGAGAAGAGCTTAAAACTTGCAATTATGAGGCTTCGTGGTTAGAAGACTGGTAATAGGAGAGATGAATTATTTTGTTAAATGTGAAGTAGATCACGCTCAGAAATGTTCCTGTCTGATTCCTGCTTTGTCAGCCTCTGCCTGATGTCATGTGAAGTTAGGTACCTTTGATTCATGGAGCGTTGTGTAAACGTCTGTTGATTTCTATCTGTTCTGGTTTGCACTTCTGCCCTGAGGTTTGCTTTGAGTTTCAGGTTTGGGCAAACTGAAATTGTCAAAGAAAATTCACTTTAAATTGCGGCCTTTCAAGTGGTTTTATTTCGAATCCATGCCAAACCTGAGATTTTGCATAGTTTCTTTTTGCATAATAGCCAAGCAAAAAGATAAATTGTGTCAAGCTCCTTTGGAATGAAGTTTATAGGTTTGTGAACTTTTAGAAAACTACACCTGTAATTCATTATCAAGCCAGGTCAATGTTGTGAGGACTTGTTGGAGGACAGCAGAATGCTGGGAAACTTCTGTGTAAGAGAATAAAATTAGAGGAGAAGAAGCACGTTCTTATTTCAACTCCAAATGCACAGATGGTCATGACCTATTTCACTTTTTGGAGTACTGAAAATTTTGGGTTTGAATACGTGAATGCTTGAGCTGCTGCCTCATCTCTGCAGTAACTTCCTTCAGATCCAAAATAAAGCCAGTGGCTCAAGGAGAAGATAAAGCTGATTTGAGGCAATTTCTTTATGTCTGTTCCTTGGATAAAAAAAATAATTCCATTTCAATGGGAGTCTTGATGGCATCATTCCCAGTTTTTATTTCATTCTTACGCAGGGCTTCCAAGAGGAGTTCTCAGATTGTTGTCAGAGAACAATCAGTGGGCATGTGTCAAATGAAATAAAGATCCCTTGTTTTGGGGGTTTTCTTTGTTTGAACATACTTCTGTATCTAGATCTTAAAAACAGCCTTCAGCAGTGCTAACATAATTAATTGTTTATATCAAGTCTTCTAATTACAGCAATTCAGGTGGTTAGCCACCTAAATGAGTGCATAATTATTTAGAAACACTTTGATTGAAGTACTGGCATCCTCAGGGCCCAATTATAAAAACCCGAACAAAACACTTACAAAAAAATCAAAACCCAAAAGGTTGAGACTTTGAAGCACTAATAGCTATTATCCTGTTAATTAGATCACCTCTTGCACTCAATAGTAAATGGCCATCTTTTGCTTCTATCAGATACTCATTTGCTAATAATTTTCAGTGAACAAAGAGCTGATGATCTTTCAAAGGAAGGGAAAAAAAAAAAACACTTTAAAATGGAGTTTTTCCACGACAAAACTTTGGCTGGCAGTGGAAGTTTTATTAATTTAATTTTGTAACAGAAGGAGTGAAAACAAAACTCGCTCGATGCAGGCAGAATTCAGGACACTGTTATTAGTGGAAAATTGTCAAAGTCCATTCCAATATTTGAACTGAGCCTTCCCAGGATGGTTTGCTGTTTCATGGGATTCATAGCATGGATATGACATTCTTCAGTAGTATCCTGTAAACCAGTTTACATCTTCCCTGAGACATGTGGTCTTCATTCTACACCAGATGATGTAGTGTAGAGTATGTCTGCAGGGAACAGTCCCAGTTATAGGGAGGAGAAAGGGCATAAACAAGATAAAATGTATTCATTTTATAAGAGGATAAAATATTTCTTTTTTGAAATCAAAAGTGCATTTAAAATGGAGGGGGGAAAATTGAAGCATATTATCATTTCATGTTCAAATGCTTTCAGAATCTTTTGTTTCATAATGACTTTTAAAGTGTTTTTCCTTTGTGTTAGGATGGAACAAAGACAGGAAAATCAGAATTCCCCAGAGCACGAAGGCACAGATTTCCTCACTTACACTGAAAACAGAATTTTTCCTGTTCTTTAATAGTAAGTCAGAAGCGATTGGTATATGAACACTTTCCTTCTGTTCATCCAATGGCTGACCTAAAGGTCTGCCAGAAAAATAAAAATGCCAAGAGATAGCATCTTTTCCTGAAAGAAAAGAAGAAATGCACAACCTTTGAACAGAAAGTAGTTTCTCAATGAGCAAGTGAAATCTCTTGAAATAAGCAGCTCAACAAAACTTCTGGTTTCAGGGATTGTTTTCACGAGTGATGCTTGCAACCCTTAGCAAGATATTTATTTCTATTGTAAACTATTGATAAGCACTGCATATTTTCAGTATTAGGCAAGTGAGACCTGTAGGATTTTTATGCATGTTCTTACATGAAATACGGGGTGGAAAAATAATACGTGTCTGTGGTCACGTAAAGTTCCCTGTGAGGTTCTATGAGTATGATCACTGTTGTCTGCAAAAGAGTTCACACACACCACATTTTTTTTCTTTTTAAAGATACATGATTTTTGTGTGGTTTTGAAAAGGCAGTTCTTCCAGTGGCAAAGCAATATCCTTTCTTGGCCCATGGGTTTGTAGAAACTGGTGTTGGAGCTCAAAATGGGTTGTGATAGAAGTTTGCACGGACCTTGTGAGGATATCTGTGGCTTTGAGAAGACCTTTAAAGGCAAATTTGCAGGTGATCAAGTAGGAGATCCATTTGAGAACCAGTTTTCAAGGGTCTTTTCTGCTGGTATAAACTGGTTTTTGTGTCCCAAGGCTCAACACCAAACGTTAGCAGAGGGCAAAGTTGTTTTCTTTGAAGATGGCAAGTTTCAGCCATTCACATCCCATAACCAGGTACTCACAAATACAATTCTGTGTGCACCCCCAGCCTGTGTCCCAGTTCTACATCCAGGAGGGATGCTCAGGATTTCTTGCCATTGTGTGGAGGGCCATGTAATGTTCTACTGAGTCTTTGTGGTGGAATCTCCTCAGGATTCCAGGTGCCACCAAACCTTTCTTGCCTGACAGTGACCAGGATCTTTTACTTCTTCTGTGCTCTGCCACCTCTGGGAATGATTAGAATTTGTTTCCTCTATTCTGTCTTCTTACCAGAGTGTCTGAAGACTCCAGCCCAGTTCTGTGTTGTCCTACCATCACCTCTTAGTGGCCTTTTTCAGCTCCTGACTGAAGCTGTTCCTTTGTGTTCCTGAATTGAGTGTTTCCAAAAGCTGCTCATAATTGTGCTGTGGTGTTCATGGTCTAGCATCTGCCACCCTCACAGGTCTTTTTGTGCTGGTGTTCCCTTTCTAACACAGACCTTCCCATTCATTCTCCATTCCAGCCAGTCTAAACATTTCCATTGTGAATCTCTGTAATTACTGGTAGCATGATTTAAACCACAGGCAGAAAAAAATTATGAAAAAAAAAAAGTAGGATTTCAGTCTCCCCTTGCAATTCCACAGAGAGCAGTTCTGTACTCTCTCTTCCCTACACCAGAGCCTGGTCCCCCTGACAGGCCATGCATGGGCAGTGCATCTGGCACCCCTGAAGGTCCCTGGAATAAAGACAGGGCTGGAAAAGGATAAAATTGCTCTGCTACTCCAGTTGGAGAGAGGAGCCTAGAAGCTGAATACTGACAAATTTAAATTTTAAAAAAAGGCACGTTTTAAACAGTATATAAAGGTCTTTCTGTCAAGGCCAGATGCCTTTCTGGAAAGTTACTTTAGTCCTACACAAGGTTTTTGGCTCAGGGCAAGGGCAGCTGTGTGAAATGCAATCCCCTGTGCTGTTGAGCAGGTCACATTTGTGATCTAATGGTCCTGTTTGGTGTCAGAGGCTGTGGGTGCCTTGCATTGCTGGGTATCTGGTGAACAAGGAACCAATTCCTACATGGATTGCTCAGGTGCTCAGGAGAGGAGGAGCAGGGAAGGTGGAGAATGCTTTGGAAAACAGCCTCTGCTCAGGGCTCAGTGACTTGGCAGTTTATGCCAAGCCTGCAGATCAGTATCCTTTGTTTCTTATCACCATTAAGGAATAAACATTTTCACTACTCTTCTTTTTTTTTTTTTTTTTTTTCTGCTGACTCATTCTATAAATAAAATACGACTTCATTTGGGACTGCTAATTGCCTTAAAATCCCCATGACACCTCCATGACTTAGACAGGTTTTACACCTATTTTATAGACATATAAACTAGAGCACAGCCAGGTAAAAGAACTTGAACAAGATCACCCGGAAACACAGAGGCCAGTTAAATCAATCAGTTCAAGAAACCAGGAGTTGTGTTTCCATAGCCCCTGCTGCAACTACTAAATCACAAGAACTACTAAGGAAAGATCCTGCCAAAAGCCACTGGTTTTCTGTTTTTCAAAACCACAAGAAGCATTTTGCATTATTCCATAGGGTCTTTCCCTAGTACTTGGTGCAGATTAATTAATTACATATTTTTTAAAAGAAATGTGAAGCCTTGGGCAGCCCAAAAGCCATTGAAGTTTTAATTCTCAGAATGATTCCCTGACTTGACTGTTATCCAGTTCCTATTCAGGCAAGATAGGGATTAAGATTAATGACCCCAAACAAACTGGTATTTGAGAGAATCAGTCTTTGCCAGGCATTATATTCTCATGACAGAAAATCATTGAGGCATAAATACAGCGCTCAGTCATTGGTGTATATTAACAACACCACGTTGTTCCCATAAATGCTGAATACAGCAAAGAGGAAAATGAAGTCCTAAAGTTCATTAATTTGAGTGGTGGCATTTTTTTTTAAAGTGAGCAAATCAGAACCTAGGGAATAAGGCTGTTCCATTCCTGTGGTGCACAGATGTGAAGGTCATTCAGATTCCAGAAAGGTGTCTCTTCTCTGGAAAGTTGTTTGGACTTGGTGATGGCTGGCTCTGTAGTCTTTTACCAGCTAAATGGTCTGTAGGCATTTTTTTAAAACATGAATTGATGTAGACCAATTTTTAAGGGGAGAGAAGTTAAAAAAAAGAAAAATACTTAGCTGCTAGGATTCGTGAATGTTGTAATATGTGGGATAAAAATGTGTCATTATCTGCCAGCATCTGTCCACATTCCAAGAAGGGGTTTGTGGCTTGAGGGTATTTTCTAAGCAAATGAGAACTGGCATAGAGACAGGAGCATTTCACCTGTCCTGGGACCAGCAGTAGTGATGGTCAGAACACAGGAAGTTATTGTGACAATTTCTAGAAGCTGTTTGGTCAGGAAAAAAAAAGAAAAAAAGAAGAAGAAAAAAGAAAATCTTTCTGTGTTTTCATTTCCACACTGAAAAGACATCCCCATGACATCATCTTGTTTGTTCTGACATTGCAGAAAGAATGGAAGAAATAAAATAGCAGAAAAGAGACCAGGGACTTTTATTTTGCTGCCAACAAAAAACAGAGGAAAGATGTAACCACAATATCCAATGGCTACTTCAGTTCTCAGAAACAGTTCAGCAGATGAGTTGTTGTTCAAGGGCAGTTGGGCTTCCAGACACAAGAGCATTCTGTAGTAAGCTTAATTACTCATTTTAATTATGCATTTTAATTAGCAGGGGACTAAACACAGTGCTTTTCTCCCACTTTCTCAATAAACCTACTTTGTAATATTACAGAACAAACTTGTAACTGAAAACTCCAACTGTCTGCAGTTGAGAAAAACAACTCCAAGTTCAGGGGCTTTTCTTCTTCATGAAATCACATTCAGTGAGCAAGTTACATCCACCTCTGAGCATTTTCAGGAGCTTTTTACTTACTTTATTCTGTTCCTGGACAACGTGAAGAAATCACCCTGTGCTGCTGCTTCTCCCAGTGGTGTTCCCTTTGCCAATATATTGTCTGGCCTGTTGTTCCCTCTAAACGATGTCCTAGTTCCTCCTCTTCTGGCAGTTTGCCCTCAGAGCTGTTGCCCTGTCCCTGCACTGTCTCCCCTGCCCCTAAATTCTCTGCTGTAGGAAATCTGCTTTCTTTCCCATTCACTTCAGGGAAGGTCAGGTTAGAGGGGCAGGTAGAAGGAGAGGCAGTTGTGTTCTGGAACGAATTCAGAGGCAGCAGAGTACATGGGATGGGTGGGTGGGTGAAGACAGCAAATGCCACAAAATCTTCAGCAAGACAACCAGATCCCAGAAAGCAGCTCCTCACAAACTGTACCCTCTCACTTCTGTGCTCTTTCCTACCTGGGACTGTAGCTGCAGAGGAGGGATTTGCAGAGTCTGCAGCATTCCTTCACAAACTGAGGCTGTCAGCAGAGCCTGGTGAAGCCAAATGGGCCTCCAGGCTGCTCTGTTTTGAGAGGAGCCAACCCTAATTTATTTGTAGCTTTGAGCCAAACACGGGCTTGAAAAGGTTCAGGTAAGGATATGGTTAGAATAGAGATGAGGTAGGTTTAAGGTGGAGCAGTGATTAGGAATAAAGGGAAAAATGAAGTTGTGCCAACATTTTCTGAAACGTTCCCTCAGGTTTCAGTGCAAACAGCATCTTATATAATTTCCATCGTGTAAGTGGTGGAAATGCTCCAGAAATATCTGTTCTTTACAAGGCTTTGATGAAATATTACAAGGCTGGAAACCTCTTGTGTTATATTTTTGTTGTACTTTTCTGCTGCTCCTGGCTTGGGATGAGCTCTGGAATCAGAATCATCGCCTGACAGTTCCAGATGTTTGCATGTCAGACTCAAGCTGCAACCTTTTCTTAACTCATGGGGTTTAAAATGCTCAAGGCATTTTGTCTGGCTTGGCTTAGCTGAAGGCAATAATATTTTCATTTATAGGGAAGGTGATTTTTTAAAAAAATTTGGATATTGCAGCTTCCCTCAGTTTTAAAACCACATTACATAAGCTCCTTTCCCTTGTGATGAGAACCATGTCTCTCCACCACTTTTCTCCAGCAATAGAAGGTCCACACTGTGTGTGTGACTTCATACAGACCAGCTGCCTGGGGGAAGCTCTCTAATTTTATCTTCTTTCTGATTTCTCTGTTCCCACCCTTCTTGTCCCTTGCTTTTAGTGCAAATAAGATTTCCTTTAAATTTTACCAATAAAATATCAGCCCATTTGGGATAATTGCACATGGAAAAAAAATTAAAAGTTCGGACTAGGAATCAATATTCTTCCAGCAAACAAAGCTGGAAAGTGAATAATCTTAATCAAACGTGATGGGAAAACAAAAAGGCAGATGGAGGGCTGAGTTCTCGAGCAACTTCTATATATTTCAGTTGCCATCACTGGTTTAGTCCCTGTTTGTGCTGGCTTGGAAACTGATGCCAAGTGGACAGCTCCAGACCAGTACTTACAGCACACATAACATACAGCAGTATGTTACTCTGGGCAGGAGTTACCAACCATCCAGGGACCAGTACAAAAACAGAGTTAGTGTGACCCTGGATGTGTTTTTCTGCTAAACAATCAAAATCTGGCAAATGAATGAATCTCAGCAGTAACCCAAGTACTGTGAGCATGTATCCTCAAACCAGTTTTGCAAATTGGGACAGAGCTGTGATTGACCTTGCTGAAGTGGCCTTTATTTTCCACAGCTCATGATGTTACACTGAATAACTCCTCTAATTCATGGCACCTGAATAAACGTCAGGAAAACCAGTCTGGAAT
This sequence comes from Trochalopteron elliotii, assembly GCA_024734555.1. NCBI lineage: Eukaryota > Metazoa > Chordata > Aves > Passeriformes > Leiothrichidae > Trochalopteron > Trochalopteron elliotii. Next base: position 1,626,718 of record JANPWX010000069.1, on the reverse strand, counting down.
GCACATTCCACTATCTGCAGCCACCCTGCAGCCCAGCCTAGACAAAGTCCCTTCCCTGATCCCTACAATGAAGTCAACTCTAATGATTAAAAAATGCTGCTGGACTGAAAGTGCAACCCACTGGTAACAGGCTTGTTTGGAGTCTTGAGCTGTACCTCAGCATGTCCTGCAAGAGCTGTAACTCTGCCTGGCTTTAGGGTCCATTTAGGTATCTTCTTTCACTTAGAATATTCCCTGACTGCTCCAAAGCACATTAGGCTGGAAGTTATCAAACTCCATACAGAAGAAAAAGAGTACATCTAAACTGGTCAACACCAGCTTTTAACAAACAGAATGCTATATCAAAGAAAGATTATCAAAACTTCCCTGTGGGATAGTTTTTACAGTTGCTTTGGATTTCATCATCTCTATTTTCTCCTCTGGTTCAATTATTTCCAAAAAAAAAAAGAAAATGTTTGGCTTCTTTGGCTTAAGCTACAGCCTTCCTGCAGTTTGTAATAATAATAATAAAAAAAAAGGCAGTCTTAAATACATCCAAGTGTTTTAGCTGAAAGTGATGCCTTTCAGTGCTGTCTGAGCCCTGAGCTGAGGAGCAAACCCAGCCTGCAGTGGCCTTTGGGGACACAGCTGTCCCACCAGGCTCTGCACCCACACAGGCACAGCCAGAACCTGCAGAGTGGAGGCTGAGCCAGCCAGGAGGGCTCCCCTTCCCCAGCCCTTCCAGAGGAGCTGCCAAGTGATTCTTTACATCCCACCAGGGTGGGGAGGGACTGTGGGAACATCCATGATCCAGAACCACCACCCGCTCCCTCCCTCCCTGCCCTACCACAGCGAGGGCCCAGGAGCCAAACTAGGAAGGTCTCGTTGTAATTAAGGGTCGTTTTGAGCCCTTTTAAAATCGAGCATCCTGCTGAGAAATCCTTGAGCAGAGAGGTAAGGAGCACACTCTGCCCTGAGTCCTGTTGAAGACACAGTTAGTGATGATGTCAGTTCCATTTATGGATCCAAGGATATGTTATTTCAGTAGACATTTCGTGGTATTCATTATAGTTACAGATGTTGCAAGCTTCTATTATTAATTTATGTGCTCATAACTTGCCCAAAGCCAGATCACTTCTGTTCAAATGTCATTTTGTTCTCCTTTGCAAAGCATTTTAAGGGAGGGTTTTGACAAAACATTGTTTCCTGTTGTTTAGGTTAAAAGATGGAAAAGCATGGAATTGTGTGCCAATAAAGCTCTAATTACATTCTTTTGAACGTAACATGCAGGCAAAACAACCCACCCAATACTAACCACCCACCCCACCTCAGTGTGGACTCCATCCTTATGAGGAGAGCTTAAGCTTGGGTTTCTGGGTAAATTTTTAAAAATAATTAAGTTTTTGAATGTGCTGGAAAGCATCTCCATACGTGTGTGTGTGTGTGTGTGTGTGTGTGTGTGTGTGTGTGTGTGTGTGTGTGTGTGTGCCACTGCCCTCTGGTGCACAGAGGCAGGAGAGTTTGGCTGCTCTGTAGGGACAGAGTGTGGGCACCCACTCACTCCTGTTCCTACTTAGAGCAAGTGCTCAAGTCCTGCTGCTTGAGAGCCAGGCTATGAAAGGAGTTAAATCCTCATCACCCTCAGGGAGTTAGAAACCACAATCCCTGTGTAGATCTGTCCCTTCCTGTGTTGTTTCCATAGAAAATGCCACATGGAAAGAGTGTGTAAATGTGGTGTCCATCACACCCCTTTCAGGCTGTTGTCTCATCAGCTGTTTATCCTAAAATACCCGGGAGATTTGCTGCAGAAGTGGTGCTGTGCTCCTCCTGAGCACCACCAAAGCAGAGCCCAGAGGATCTCTGTCCATTTGTTCTCTCCTGGTGGATGTTTCTGGCATGTGGCAGACTGACACCTTCAAGAGTGAAAGAGTTTCTCCCAGTGCAGGGGTTTGGGATAATATATAAGGTTTAGCAGGGTAGATATGTTGGGCTACATTCAGGGATAAATGTAACCTGGTCAGTAGTAGCTGCAAATATCCATTTTGGACATTAGTGGTCAGAAACCTATGAAAATCAGCTTAAATCTCAAAAAATGTTTGAGCTCATGGTCACATTGCCCCAACCCCTCATCAGGAGGATAGCTCTGCTTGCTGTACAGAGCAGGAATTTATCTCATCTGGAGCTGCTGTGCTCCCTGGAGATTTATTGGGGCAATAAAGATGATTTATCCATATGTCTCAGTCTATGGATTTGCACCTTTTCACACTATTTTTCCATCAAAGTCAGATTTCACACATTTCTGACTCTCAGTTTAACCATCAAATCTGAGCAGTCACTTCTATTTCAGAATTTTGTCCCAATAAGATTGGCGTGAGTTTTCCCAATTGGAACCTAATGATATCCAGTGCTTTGGAATGATAGTTGGGTGACATTCTCATCTGTATTTCTTTGAAATGAAATGAAAACAAATGAATTACTTTTCTCTCTAAAAATGAGGCCTGTTCATCTGTGCATCAAGTTTCAAGAGTTCAGTCTCATGATTTTGAAAACTTTAGCTTGATAACGCAGTGGAAACACTTCTGTAGCCCTGATTTCTGCTGAAGGAGGGGAAGTAGGACAAAATTACTGCCTTGGTTTGTTTCCATCTCTGACTTCTTTAAATTTTTCTATTTAAGCCTATTTAAACAGTGCCTGAACCATCTCATATGGATTAGCCTAATAAAAAAATCCCTCAAGTATATACATGAAGTTTCACATCATTTATTTCTAGGGGATATTTTCAAGTTTTTATCTTAACTGCTACACAAGGGAGGTAATCTAACCCCTAAGCCTTAAACTGTGATTCTTTTCTGGTTATTAAAAAAAAAAAAAAAGAAATAGTTGTAGAGGCTGACAAAGATTTCTCCATCAATTCTGTGCCATTTACAAGTGGAATGTCGTCTCTGTTCTAGACAGCAGCCACAGAAGCTCAGCTGGGGCCCTGAATGTCAAGCTGAGAGCTGTTTTTTCACCATAATAAAGGTCCTGCAGGCTAAACTGCTGCAAGCTCATCAGTGACACCTCTGAAATCCCCTTGAAGGGCTTACACAAATGTAAAGATCCCTCCTCAGCAGTGCTGCTGATGGTTTACAACAAAGGCGGCTCTTCAGTCGTGCTCATGCTGCCGTGTCTCCTCTGTGTTTGCACGTGTGAGTGTATTTATGGGGACATCTGCAGGGATATATACACAGATAAATGAAATATGGGCATAGAGGCAGGACAGACACCTATTTGTGTATGTGTTTGATGTTCTTCTGGGACTTGAAGTGGAAAGAGCAAGAAAAAGCTACTGAAAGCTTATTTTAAAAGCCTGTGGCTGTGGCATCTTCACCCAACAGAAGCTCTCAGGCACAGGGTGGAATTATTGGGGCACAAGGCCAAGAGATGGACTCGATGATCCTGATGGGTCTCTCCCAGCTCAGCAATATCTGTGATTCTATGACAAGCACTATTTTCCCCAAAGAATAATTATAAAAATGAATTAGTGTGCTAATTCTTAAAACACAGTCCTTGCTTGTTTAGCCTTTATTTCCTTCACTTTGAAATAATCCACTGTAACCTTTCCACTTTTTAAAGACTTTGTCTCTAAACTGTGGCACCCAGGTAGGTGGTCAAGCCAACACTTCCTTTTCCCCAGCCAAACACACTGGGAAGAGGCAGCAGATTTTGTTTTCAGGAGACTCTTGCTGGAAAGTTTTTCTGGGATTATCATCACATTTCAAGGATGATGTCCATATAGAACATAGATTTCCCAACAATACAGCTTCCTTGGAAATAAAATTTTGTTTCCTTTAGTTCACTTATTTTGAATGAATAAAAGAGTACAGGGGAAGGAGTCAGTCCTTAAAGAAAATACTCATTCTTATAATTACCATGGTCTTGCTTCCTCTCTACCCTGCCAAGATTCACCATAATGAAGAGGTGTGGTCGTTAATTGCCTGCCAAGTGACACAATGAATGTTCTGCAAATGCAGGATCTTCTAGGTGAAGTGATAAAGCTGAGTTATGAAATGTCCCATTCTGTGTTTGAATACCAGTACAGACACACACAAGTGTGCTGAGAGGATGTGTTGTGTTCATTTTTATTTATTTAATTTTTTTTTAGGACACTTTGATTTTTCTTTCCTTCAAAGTACTTTTTAAAGGACTTAATTTCTGTGCAATAGAGCTCATGGGCAAACACTCAGTAAATGCAAAATAAGGAATGCACTCATGCTTCTAAAAACATTTCACATTCTTCAAACTGATGCCAGTTGTGTGCATTGACAGTAATCCCATCTAATCCCTTCCACATGTATTATCTTTGTACACCTGCTTTCATTGTCTCACTTATCAGTTTTGAGTACTTAGAACCACAATTTGCAGGAAGGCAAAGCAGCAGAACAAAGCATCCATGCACTCACAACTTGCTACTCTGCAGTTTTGCATTGTAAGATAAGACACAGTTGTAGATTTTGGTGCTTGGAGTCAACATCTTCCATTAAGATATTTTTCCTCTCTCCTGTGTCCCCAGCTGATGTCTGTCTGTGTTTGTGTTTCTTGGCAGACTGACTGAAGCACACAGAACAGCTGTGAAAGTCATCAGGAGGATGCAGTATTTTGTGGCCAGAAGGAAATTTCAGGTAAGCAGCAGGATTAATCACAAGTGCATCTTGTGAGTTTGTGTGACATCCAAGGTGCTCTCAGAGTGGACTTGTCTTGGTGAACACGGTTGTAAGAAGTCAAAAGGTATTTCTGACGTTCTTGGACTCACACCTTTTGTGGATTTTTAAATGGTGGGTAAAATTATCAGTGATCCATGGATGTAGTATGCTACAAGCCCCTGACTTTGTGAAGTCAGCATTATTTTTTACTTCTCTTTTTCTACTGCACTTGTGTTTCAGGGTTCTGTTTGTTTAACTGTACTGGCCAATACTTACCCATCCACTAGCAGAAGTGAGGAAAACACTGGTGTTGGGATGAGAAAAAACCCTGTCAGAGTGTCTGCAAAAATACTGATCATAACAAAAATGTTATCAATCATCTGATCAAATTAGGGAATGTTCAGTCCTGTGCTGTGTATGACTGACAGATCAACAGGCCTCACTGATGAGTACTGTGGGTGCAAAGTTGCTTTCACAGGTGTGACCCACATTTCCAAATGTATTTCCCAGAAAGGGACCTCTTAGGCCATATTTTATAAAATTGTAGAGCATCTGCCTTCTAGAAATTTGCTGTCTTTATGAAGTGCTCAGGTAATTTTCTCTATCCGGTTACAAAGTGCTCAAACATAATGTGCTGCATTGAAAATGCTGTTTCCTTCTGCCTGTTTAGTGAGACTTATTATGATAAAACTTGTTTGGAATGTGATATCATCATTCTCATCATCCATAGGCTGGAAATGCCATGGAAATGAAAAATTAATTTCTGGACTGATTTTCAAAGCCTTCATTATTTCCATCTCAAGGTTCATGCTTTTTTTTTATCCAAGAGGGTCCACAGCAAGTTAATGGCCTTTCATAATCCTTTTGAAGAGGTTTTAAAAAAATAAATCAAAAAGCTACATTTCAGGGAATTTTGATTAGAGCTGAGCACTTAAATTCAAAGGATAGAAGTCTGAGATAAGAACCCAGCACACAGGAGACTCTAAATAAGGGAAGATAGAACATCTTATATATTTCCTAATCTCATGCAAATGTGTATCTTCAGATAACCCTACCTTTTGAATGAAGACTAGGAGAAGTCAGTTTGTTAAACTCAGCAAAATACAGGAGAGCAGGATTGTGTTGTAAATATACCAGAGAGATAAACACTATGGGAAAGGAAGGAAGGAAGGAAGGAAGGAAGGAAGGAAGGAAGGAAGGAAGGAAGGAAGGAAGGAAGGAAGGCGGG